>VYXC01001701.1:237715-309454 GCA_013397175.1 Platysteira castanea | reverse complement strand
GGAAACTTGGACAATGCTATGGTATGGATTTGAATTGCACATAACTACCCCCATTTTCTTCATCCTAAGGTTTAAATTAAGGGGAAAGCCCTGCTATCCCTCCTTTTTAAGGGTTTGAACTGAGGGAAAAATCCCCCTTTTTCCATCATTTGAGAGACTTAAGGAAAACCCCCTTTTTTCCAGTATTCTAGATGATTCAGAAGGGGGAATCCCCTTATTACCAGGGTTTTGGTTTAAGTAGAGACAAACACCCCCTATTCCCTCACTTTAAGGGGTTCAATTGAAGGAAGCTCCCCCTTTTTCAGCAATTTAAGGGTTTACATCTGCACTTCTACACATATCCTAGCACCAAATCTCTCACATGGGAGCAAGCCCAGCACATATGTAACCTAATGCTGCCTAAGAGTCCATTGTTTTACTTCTTTTTATTTATAATATATTCAGCCCTTATTAGAGGCCCCAATGGGAGTTATGCCATTTATACTGTTACTATTTTTCTCCACCCTACTTAGTCACATACAGAGTACTACTCAGTAATTACTAATGAACAATTATGCAAGTTAACAAGGAATTGTCCAACTTACCTGTCTATGCTGCTGAAACATGAAACTTTGTTGCTAAAACAAGCAGATTTTACCTGCTATCTACCCTTTATTTTAAGTGGTACTTGAGAACCCAGCTTACTGATACAGAACCAATCTGGGTGCTTATAAATACAGCTGAAGATAAGTAAGAGTCATACTATTTCATGGGGAACTAGGATACCGAAGTGCAAGGAGACACAGTCTGCATGCACAAATAAGACTTTGTGGTCTCACAGAGCTCTGCCTGCCAAAGAGTTTGCTACTTTCTCCTTCAGAGTGCAAGTGCCTGAAGGATAGGCTTTGGGAAGAAAAAAAGAACATGGAGATGAAGCCTGGGGAAGTAGCATCTGAAAAGGCTCTTTTCTGAAATCAAGCAGAGATCTGCAGGAGCTCCTGAAAGACATTTTGCATGCTGTTAGAGCAGCTGATGCTATTTTGTTTTTTATAAGAACCATAGCAGAAAAAAAAGAAAAAAGAGGGAGTTGTAATATATGCTATTGTGAAGAAGAACAATGAGAACAGCCCTAAGAGGATCAGACTGGAGACAAACTGGGTCATAAAGACCTGTTCTGAAACCTTTACTTGCCTACTGTGTTACACAATTATATTAACTTTCTTTACCATATACCCAACTTAAAATCTGCCTCCCGTAGAACACAAAAACTACTGAAATGGCATTTTGAACCTTTATGGTTGGATGCCTTTAGTCTGATTATTTTGTGTACTTCGGGATTTTTTTTTTTTGTTTGGGTGTTTTGTTTGTTTTTAAAGATGTGGTTCAGACGTTTAAAGAAAAGCTAAAAGTAACTTGGCTAGTGTTTGCAACCTGTATGTTTCCATTTGTGTTAATGCCTGTCTAGCCACAGCAGGGTGCTCTGCACAAGCACTGTCTCACCAGACCTCCTGCCCTACATGGAGGACAACAGCTCCCAAGTGTCTGGATGAGTGACCGACTATAAATCCCATTTAAATTTAGCCTGACTTTGCTGTCTCATCTTTGGCTGTGACTGAACTGTGGGGGTTTTATAACGCCTATTTTCATGTACCAGTAGATCATCTCATGCAGAGGTGGTGTTCAGGAAAGAAAGGGTGAATCTTTTTGGGTGTTGGGGCAGGAAAAATTTGATGGGGATTCTAATTGTCAGAAAATGTAATACTAAGTGTGTATTACATTGCTGAGACTTCAGCCTCTTATTTCACCTTGGAGAACCTCTACAAATCAAAGAAACTATGTTTATTTCACAGATGTGAATATTCCAAAAGAAGAATTTTTTTTTCCTTCTTCCTTACTGCCATCTTGTGTTTAATACTCTTCTACAGCACCTTTAGAAGACTTAGAGCATGCACCTGTGTGTGTCATATTCCTTCTACAAACATCTTGCTGACTGCTTGCAACAGGCAACATGATTGACTAGAAAGACCTTGGAGTTTGAGACCTGGCCTCATATGTTTTCATTCTTATCCTAAAATGAAGGAAGACAAAAATTAATTTGCAGTAAAATGAAGGAAGACAAAGATAATTTTGCAAGCTACAGTTACATGTGAATTTAAATCACAGGCCTCTGAATTTACTGCTTTCATGCCAACAGGCTGCCTGCCAGCACCATGTTCTCCCATCTATATGATTTCAGAGCCATGTCTAGGAGGAGCTGCTGCCTAGCTGGCTGCAGGTACTGCCTACATAATCAGGGATCTGTGGTCACTGAGCAGCACAATCTGAATGTCACATAGAGAAGCCAGAGATTTGCTTTCCTATTGCTTGGGAATATAATGAGTCTCTTCAGCAACACAAAGGGAAGTTAGGAAAAACAAACCTGGTTATTTCAAGATTATGGAAAAATATCCCAAACTTTCTCCCACTTCTCAAAACATTGCTCTGAGAACAGAGTAAGGTCTTTGGGAGACATTTTATTTCGTATTTCAGAATGTTTTTAATACTTTGTTTTCTTTAAAAGTTTCCTGAAAATAAACCCGTTTCTTTTTGCTTGTTTCATGTAACCCTTGGTTTTCTGTAAATCCCTCACGTAACATACCTGAAATTACAAAGTCAGCTCTTGTTTGTTTTGAAGGCTGTGCCTAATGGGGAAACAACTAATTAATGTCTCCAGTCAGCTGTAGCCAACTTTAGCCTCAAAACTGTTCATTTCAGAGGGAGCTGGAATAACTAACTCAACTTCAGTCAGCTTTGAAAAACTTAAACAGTTATTTTAGAGTATTGGGGGAAAAAAGAAAGGAGAATTAAGTTGGACTCAGTGAATTGGGAATTGTTGATTCTGGCTTCATCTTTGAGTTTTCAGAGTTATTTCAGGTGTTCCTTTTCAGTTGCTTCTTGGGATTTTTGCCTCCAAATTAACAGAAGATTTTTTAAGGACTGAATCCTTAACTGAACAAATATGCTCCTAGGATGTATGAGACTACTAAAGATCACAACCATCACTGAACCTAGATTAACTCTGAGATTAAAAAGAAAATGAGGGTGATGACTTGTATTGTGAGACTGTGAAATGCAGTCTGATGAGACTGATCTTGATATTTTTGTACAATCACAAAGAAGCAAAGCAAGGCTTGTTAACCTTTCTCATTGATTCCAGTTTCCTTTACATTTAAATTGAAATGTCTAATATTTCCTATTTTTTTAATTGCTACATAGTGTAATACAGTTGTGCTGTTGCTATTAATCTTCAGGCAGACAGAAAATCAGTGAAGGTTGATGTGTGATACACTTTTATCTGGAACTAACAATGCTTGTCCTCAGTTACAGAAAAAATGTGGTAAGACTTGATTTGTGCTAAAGACAGTAGAACTGAGAGGTAGTGTGGCTCAGAAAAGCCATGTTCTATTGTCTAATGCTGACCTCTGCTTCTTTTGGCCACAGGTGTCTCACAGAGTGAAGAAAGGAGTAACACAGAACAGAGAAAATTAAGCCCCAACAAAAACTTAGTGCAACGGTAGCTGCTCTTGAATCCCCAGTGAAGAAAAGCTTTGCCAAGTGCAACAAGCTGTTACCTATGCATGGTAGCAGCAGCAAACTGATAAAGGTATCTTGAAACCTGCTTTGTTGGGCTGCACTCTGCTGGGAGCTGTGGTTACTATCTCCCAAGATCAGGAGACTTCTGTAGCAGCTGGTAAACTGTCAGTTGCCCCTGAAAAATGATAAATTTTTTCCTCAGCTGCATGGAGGGAGGGTTTGGTGAACCTTTTTTCCACCATTCTTCTCAAAAGCCCATCAAAAATATTTCAGTTATTGCCACATATCTCATTCAAAGGGAACAGCTGTTCCTGCATTTACCTGGGGTAAGAGTACCTGGCTGAGCACAAGCAGTGCTTGCAGGATGTACTGCAATAGGTAAACTTTGTCTGGGATGGATGGATCTTTTCCTGTGGCATATGCTGTACATATATGTGCCCTCGGATGTATTATGTTGCACCTGAACAGAGAAGCTGCTATGGTGACTGGAGTCTCAGAAAGCCTTTAGAAGCAGTAGTGGAGTGAAGCCTCCAGTCACCTGAAGGAAAGTGGCCCCATGGAAGAAACACCATCCTGTCACCAGTTTGTGACAGAAAGCAGCTCTAGGCTACAACAGTGATGCCTCCCTCCCTGCCAGGGCCTGCAGGCTCGGTAAAACTCAAGACAGAGCGGGGAATCGGCGGCAAGGACCCCTGGAAGCCCAGCTGGGTGGTTCCCTGGGACTTGTGTCTGCTTGTTGGCTGCCGTGTGTCTGTGCACGTATGAGCTACGACCCGGGAGCCGACGATGCTCCCGCTTCTGGAGAGCCCCGATACCCAACAGGACGCAAACGCGTGCCCGGCCGCCTCCTGGCCAGGACCACCGGGGAAGGTGGTGGCTGGCAGCGCGGCCGCATCCCCGCTGCCCCTCGGCCGAGCGGGCCCCGCCCTCCCGNCACGTGGCCCCGCTCCCGGTGAGTCCGCGGGGGACCCTCGGCTCCTCCGTAACAAAAGCTGGGCGGTGCCGGGCGAGCTAACGGGCTGGGAACGCCGCCGCAGTGCCGGGGGAGCGGGGAAAGGAGCGGGGCGGGCGTTCCGCGGGGCCTCGGTGGGGCCCGGCCGCCGGGCAGGTGGGGGGACCGAGCCCAGGCAGGGCCGTGCGGGAGCGGCTCTCCCGGCCCGCAGACCCGGCGGGAGGATGGGCCAGGAACGCGGCACCGGGCCGCCGCTTCGTGCAGGGCCTGGCCGGAGGCATCCGAGCGGGAAATCTCCAGCGATCGGCTAGCGGCTGCCAAATCTGGCACCCAAACGCGTGGGCTGCCAGCCAAACCCCGAGGGTGGGGATGGTAAGCAAAGGCTTCTGCCAGAAGTGCCCCCGCTGTTGGAGCTGGGGAAGCTGTCATTGCCGAGGCAGCTGGATGGGGGCACAAGCCGTGGTGCCTCAGGCAGGGATCTGGCAGCTTTGGGCACCTTCCAGGGAGAAGAGAATGAGCTGGTGTGCCCTGTTAGGGATCCCACCTGCTAGGGACTGTTCCAGGGCTTGCACATTTCCCGTATGTGACCTGCCTTTGGCCTTGGGAAAGATTACACTTCCCAGGACAATGGAGGACCTGTGATTTTGAGATCTTCTTTCTAAGGACTTCCTTCAATGGATAGACACAGACCCTATATTTCACTCAGCTGTGTTTGTGTCACTTAGCAGTGTAAAGGGATTCAGCATCCCAAGACCCTCTCCACAGGGATGTTGCTTGGTGTGGTGCATCACTGAGAGAGCTGCCTTTGACCGCTTTCTCCTCATAGTCCTTGGTGGAATAGATAACAAGAAAGCCTGCAGAAGGCAAGATGAATTGGGCATTCTCACTTCAGTGGTGGTCTTCTGAAAGCCAAAACCACTGGAGCTTAGACTGAGTTTGAGGTAGCACCATCTTCTGAGTGGAGATTCAGAGAACCAGAGCTGGTTCTTGGAGAGTTCCCACTCTGCTTTTAGCATCAAGTGCAGACGCCAGATGGCTCCACACGGTTTTACTTACAGGCATGTTCAGTGTTTAGAAAAGAAACAGCACTTCAGTCAAACTTGCTATAAATCAGACTCTGATTTTTTTGTGAGAGACAAGAGGAGGCTCTTAATATGACTATTTATCCTGTGTGTTTCATAAGAATATTTCAGAAGTAGATGTCAATCATGTGCAAACCCCAATACAAGAAGAATGCTGGACCAGCAGTTCTCTTGCAGGGTAAGGCCTTCCTGCACTTGTAGAGCACCTGTTGTATATCTGTGTATGTATATTCACACACGTGTTTCCAAAGAAGGTTCTTCTCTTACAGCTTTTGAGCAGGAGCACCTACATTTAATGAGGAAAAGCCAATATTCTCCCATGACATCCCTTGAATGACACAACAAACACCATCAACAGTGACCAAATAGTTTTTACAGGAGAGAATGGTATTGTTTCAATA
Source organism: Platysteira castanea (assembly GCA_013397175.1). Lineage (NCBI taxonomy): Eukaryota > Metazoa > Chordata > Aves > Passeriformes > Platysteira > Platysteira castanea. The sequence continues at coordinate 303,467 of VYXC01001701.1, read as the reverse complement.
CATTTACTTCCAAGAGGATACCATCTTTTTCTTTGAATCCTGAGTAGTAGCATTTCCCATGGCTCTGTTTCCCCATGCACTTGGAAGAGATGGCTTTTCCCCTGTGTTTACCACACTGTTGAGCTGTATCAGTTGGTGGGTGACCAAGACACATTTGCATTGTTCAGGGCCACCAGCAGGCTCGTGGCAGCCTTCCGCAGCTCTTCCTCCTTCACTATCTTCCCAACAGACATCAACAACTTCACTGTCTGCAGTGAAGTCTGCACCTGGCTGTCCAGTATCCTCAGGAGGAGGTCCTCGATGTCACTGTTGGGCAGCTGTCCTTGCTGCTGGCCACTGGCTGTCACCTCTGTGGCTTGTGGGCCGGAAGGATTTGGTTGTGTGCTTGTGGGTAAGGAGGTGGGGATCACAGCTGCACCTACGCCAGGTCTGGAGCCAGATGTGGGAGACATGGTGGCGACTGGCTGGGGACCAAAGCTGCTGGATGACATGGCATCACTGCTCGTGGTGGTGGTGTTGGTGCCTGCTTTGCTGCGCTGCCTGGCTCTGCTGTGTCCTGGGCATGCGGTCCTCTGTGGAGGAGAAAACATTCCTCTGGAGAGGCTTAGGAGCAGGCACCTGTGCACAGCCCTGTTCTGTTTGTTTAGCGCTCACTGCACAATCTCATCTTTCCCATTTCCTACTAAGATGAGCCCAGGAAAGCAAAATAAACCTTCATATCCTTTCCTTGTTAAGTCTGCCCATAAATCTCTCTTGGGACTCACAGCTCTCTTTACTCCCCTCTTCTAGCCTGCATGAATCCGCCTTTCTCCTGCAGAAACCTAGATTGTCTCAACTTGGTTGGTAATGAGAGGTGGAGAAGAGGGCTGAGGTGGTCCTCAAAGGTTCATTTTCTTGAAGAATACCTTCTGCAAACTCTCCTTTTTGGCAAGTGGCTGCAGGTGCCATCTGTGTAAGCTAATCAGCTTGGTGTGAGTGCCCCTGGAAGGTGGGCTGCCCATGGCTCTGTTCTATCTTCCCTGTCTTTTAGCCTTCTATTTTCCCACTTAGGCATTTTCAGGGCTCTCCCTTTTGCCTGTTACTTGCTCAGAGCACACCATAGTCTTCAGGAAATAGCTAAATAACTCACCTTAAGGAAATACTTTTTCGTAAGACAGCGATAAAGAGAAAAGGTGCAGAAGTTGCGGAAGAAAGGATTTCCTGGCAGTTCAGAGCATATAGGCCCTAGAAAGAGGCAAATAAAGACATAGACCCAGTGATAGACTCCAGTGTTGACATCCCTCTTAGCAATAGCCTCCCTGCTGAGTGACATCCCTCCATGAAAACCCCTGTGTCATTTGGGAACCTTGTGAGAAACTCCAGTGCTTCTTGGTCATCTTCATGACTCATGGGGTGAGAGGAGGCTGGTCCTAGGGACACGTGTGGATGCAGTGAAATGTGAGAGAGGACGCCCGTGAGCAGATGCCTTCTCCTCACTGCAGGACTGTTACCCACCTCTCTCCCCTGCCCCAGCTCCTGAATGTTTCCTTTCCCAGTGATCAGGGCCATGCAGGACCCCTGTCCAACTACCTGCCCTTGGGAATCATGGCTGGCTTTACCTGAAGGGATGACGCCGTGGTTTTCATACTTGTCCAGTTTCTGGACCAGTGAGTTCATGCAGCCGTACAGCTCACGAAGGTGGCAGGCAGTGCTGGCTTGGATGGTGATCTGCAGGAACTTGAAGAACTGGTGGTATTCCTGGTCGGAGAGTGGTGTTCCTGGCTGCTGTGCCTTCGTGTCCCGAGGGCTGGCTGTGCAGCCCCAGCCCAAGAGCACTGGGGGAAAATAGAGTGCAGGGAGTCAAAGGGAGAAGGAAATGCTAACCACGGCATGTTTGGAAGAGCTGGAGGGCTGAGTCCAGATCTCTGTTGCCTTTTCTGGGTGCAGGATCCAGCACATGGGAAATGCATTAACAAGCTAGAGATGGAAGGTCCAGACCTGTGGAAAACCTGCTTTGCCCATGTTGAAAGGAATGTTCTATTTTGGTGACAGTACATGACTGAGGGACCAAAGCTCTGGAGATTCAAATCTTGAACTGGGAGAAATGTCTTGGAAGTCATGGCTGAAGCTGAGAATATTGCTCAGTTGTCAGGGCTGGAGAAAGTGGGCTGTTTCCTTTAAAGATTTTTAGCCTCTGCAAACTCTCTTCCTCTGGCTACATAGGTCTTTAACCAAGGTCCTCTCAGAGCTCTTTCTACTGCTTCCCCTATTGCTTTACTGGGCAAACTCTTCCCTCTTAGCTTTATGGGTTAACTCCAGACTTGTGCCTTAGTGCTCGTGTCTGGTTTAATGCACCCAGCTGTCCCTGTCATGGCCTCTCCAGTCTCCACCTCTGCTCCAGCCTGTGCCCACTGCATCTACCTCTGACTCCTGCCTGGCTCTTCGGTCACTCTGTGGCGCTCCTCTATGAATAAAATACCAGCTCCAGTGGTGAAAATTGCCAAAACTAGAAGTCCTGGGATCTTTGCATTTGAAGCATTGGAGGGTGCTCCATCCCTTCCTTTTGCCTCCAAACTGCCCAAGCTGAAAAGTGATGGGGAGGGTGCAGAGCGGCTGGGTCCACTGCCCTTCCTCACAACTGCGTTTGGAGGAGAGACATTTCCTACTCACCAGACAAAGCCAGATAAGCCCACAAAACCATCATGGCACTGGGAGTGGTGCCTGTGACAGTTGGGGCCTACTTGCTCTGCTGGAGGTGTCACCTCCGCTGCTTTGCCGCTGATGTCACAGACGCCTGCATTCCAAACACTCCACCTCTGCTGCTCCTGCTTCCTCCCTGCTCTGTCCCCCATCCTGCTGCTCCCCACCCCCCAGCAGTGTTCCTGCATAAACAGGTGTGTGTGACTCCTTCTTTCTGCTGACTGCCAGCCCTGTAAAATCCATATGGAAGGAGGCAGTCAAACAGCGGTTTTTTCTGGAGCACAGGACAGGAAATTCTGCATTTGGGCCGCTGCTGTTGATAATATGTGAGCAGATAAAAATTTTGTCTTGCCCAGATGTGTGCATGCTTGGCTGATCCATTGAGGCTGGATCACAAGGCAGTAAACAGGGCTCCAGACCATGGCAGAAAACACTAGGAGAAAAGGTGATGGAGAGAAAATGGTTTGAGGAATCAATATTTTTCTTACACAAAACTCGTCAGGAGGCATTTTTGGTCTGAAACTGCAGCAGGAAGAATATCCAGACACCTGTGAGAAGGCAGGAAGCTGTCAGGCAGCTCTCTGGACATGTGGTTGACCTGTCTGCAACCTGAGCTGGCCCTGGTTATTGGACCTGAACAGTGGTGTCACAGTGTGTATGGCAGGACTGACAGTGACCCTGACTCATGTTTCTGGGCATCATTTTCCTATGGTCTAGGTTACTTTCAACTCCTAAATACTTTTCCTCCTGTAATCTCACCCTGCAGCACTGCTACTATGATAGGTATTTATTATATCTGTTTTCCTTCCTCTGATCAGGACCTGCAGTGCCCAGCTTGGCTTTAACCTTTTGGACAAGGTGAAGAGAAGCAGCTTTTTGGCCAGAAGCAGCTAAACACTGAGCTGGTAGAGACTGCTCACAAGGTGAGAAATTGCATGGAGCCATGTCTGGGAAGGGAAGAGCTGCATGCTGAAAATTTGGGGCGTACCATGCTGCACACTTCCACACTCACCCTGCCTCTTCTGCTCCCTCAGTAAATAGATTCTGCTTCCAGGAAGATCTGTAGGCAGAGTATGGCAAAGATGAAACACAGTCCTGGGGTACCTAATACCCTTTCAAAAAGACCCTGTCCAAAATGAAATCAATCTTGTGTATTTTTCAGCAAAGAATATACTCATAATGTTAAAAGACATAAACCGAAGTGTGGCTTTTTCTTCTTTTCATGCTGACAATATTTGACAATATCTGGGTCATTTTGCTGCTTTGAGGTGCTTTTGAGTAACTTTGTTTATACTGCAAATGTTTTTCAGCCCTGAGTGTTGTAAACAAAACTTTGGGGATTGGTATAACCAGTGTAGTGGTGTCTTTAAAATCTGCAGATCAGATGAAACAGAACCCGAGAGGTTTAATCTGCTGCATCACCTCCTGTTCCATGTGAGAGGATGATGTTTAGTCTGTATGCAGTGCTGTCCATCTCATCTGCTTACCTCACACTCCAGCATGAATTTCAAGGTGTGTCTCCAAACGAGTATAATCAATGAAAAACCAAGAGCCTCCAAGTGTTTCAGTCTAAGGGTTCATTTCTGTGCTTGATTAATAAAAGTTTATCATTCCACTCAGTTGTCTATCTGTTCTGTAGACGAAATCTAGATACAATTTGCTGCAGAGCTTTCTTTTTAAGGAAAAGGGCTATGACTGGAAAGAAGAAAGGAAATAGTCTGATGGGCAGGGTTGGGTGTTTCTGTGGTGTTGGCTGCTTTCTTCCATGATCAAGCATGGGAATATTGGCTGAAGAGCAGTGATTCACAGGCAGCAGGAGGAGAAGCAGCTGCAGTGGGAATTACAAGGAAAGCAGTCATGATGTTTCTCTCACCTTGCTAGACATGGAAACTTTGAGGGCAAGCAAGTGATGGGTTTTGCCCTTTGGGGCTGTAACTTTGATAGAGGATCCCCTTTGCAATCTGTGCTGCAGTGGCCTCCTATCCTTGAGTCACATTCCCTTCCCACTCACCTCAGACTCCACGCCCTCACTGTGCCCTGAGAAGATACCAAGGGGCTGTCTCCTGTGCTGTCAGCTCATGGTGGCTGACATGCAGCAGGTCTCGGTGGTCTCTCTGTCTGGACTTCTCCCTCAGAGAAGCAGGGGGTTATTCATTGTTAGTTCCTCTGTTCACTCCAGCAGGTGACAGGACCATGGGTGACATGCAGAAGGGTAGCCTTCATCAGGAACTTCATCAGGAAAGTTCTGTGGGAGCTGAATTCCATCTGTTCCCCTCCAGGAAGCTCACAGGAGATTCCCTCCAGGATACTGATCAAAGACAGGACCGCAAGCAGGAGCTGGAAATAGAAAGTGAGATAGAGACGTGTTTTCCAAAGAGACGGGAAATCAAGGGAATGGTACCTCCTTATGGGATGGAAGTCTGGGAGTGCGAGGACAGTGGTAAATCCCACATCAGCAAGGTTATCCTTGCTGGGGACAAGCTGGACCCACCCATGTGTGGGAACAGTGCCATTTGGATTCAGCAGGTGGGGGAGAAAACCTACAAGTGTCCCGAGTGTGGGAAGAGCTTCAGTCGGAGTTCGTACCTGAGCCAGCACCAGAGGATCCACCTGGCAGAGAAACCCTTTGGCTGCTCCGAATGTGGGAAGAGTTTCACCCGCAATTCGGACCTGATCAAACACCAGCGGATCCACACAGGGGAGAAGCCCTACCAGTGCAGCGAGTGCAAGAAGACCTTCAGCCAGAGGTCCAACGTGATCAGGCACCAGCGCACCCACACGGGAGAGAGACACTACCTGTGCAACGAATGTGGGAAGAGCTTCAGCCAGAACTCGCATCTCATCGTCCACCAGCGAAGCCACAAGGGTGAGAAACCCTTTAATTGCCCCCGGTGCGAGAAAAGCTTCAGTGACCGCTCCTCCCTGATCATACACCGGAGGGTCCACACCCGGAGAGAAGCCCCACAAGTGCCAGGAGTGTGAGAAGTGTTTCCGGGACAGCTCAGCCATCATTCGGCATCAGAGGATTCACACGGGAGAGAAACCCTACGAGTGCACAGAGTGTGGGAAGACCTTCCGGCAGAGCTCCTCGCTGGTGACCCACATGCGAACGCACACAGGTGAGAGGCCCTACAAGTGCCCTGTGTGCGGAAAGGGCTTCAGCCAGAGCTCGGCGCTCACCACTCACCGCCGGATTCACGGGGGAAAGGCCTTGCCCGCGTGCCATGGCGGCCTCCTGCCCAGCCCCTTCCAGTGCGCCCAGTGCGGCCGGAGGTGCAGCGACCACTCCACTCTGGCCAAGCACCAGAGCCTGCACACCGAGGAGCGGCCCTACATCTGCATGGAGTGCGGGGACAGCTTCCGCCGGAGCTCGGCTCTCAATGTGCACCTGAGGATCCACCGCGGCGAGAGACCCTACAAGTGTGAGGAGTGTGGGAGAACATTCCGGCACAGCTCGGCCCTCGGTGCCCACCTGAGGATCCACGCAGGAACCAAGCCCTATGAGTGTGTCGAGTGTGGGAAAACCTTCCGGAAAAGCTCAACACTTAAAGTGCATTTGAAAATCCACACAGCTAAAAAACCTTATAAATGTCTGGTGGGTAAAAGAATGCTCACCTCCTGCTCACTTCTGCCATAAGCCTGGAGCGGATGTTTAGAGCAGCAAAATAAAGTAGTTTTTGGAGGTACCTGAATGCATGAGAACCACGGTGGGAAGAGACTGGCTGGAGACATGATATATCTGGTGGTAGGGCTGGGTTCTTAACCCCAGAGCCACAGAAAACTTCAGAGATCTGGAAACAGGGAGTTAGTCCCAAGATCTGAGTGCTGGTGGTTTAGGAAGAGTGCCAAGAGTCTGAGGAATAAGCACCAGCTTCAGGGTAAAGTGGGAACTGTGAATATGTGCTAGAATTATAACTGGGAGAATTGGACTTGTAAAATACAGCTAAAGTGAAGATCAAAATAAAATGTTCCAGGTTGGTTCTGACTCAAAACTTTGGCTTGTTAAGACACTGTAGTGGTCTTAGGAACTCTTCTATTTATTACCTTCCCTTATTTTTCATGAATGTAGTAAGTTTACACAGTGTTTGACAAGGCATTTCCAAATCCTTTGAGAGTGACTTTGGAACTGAACTTCAGTCTTTTTATTTTTCTATTTTCCAGGTCTTACATGGGACAAAGAATTCCTACCTCATGATAACTAGGTAACACAAAACTCTAATGGCTGCTCCCAGAAAATATGGATGCAGAAGCCTTTCCAGTTGAAAGGCAGTCAATTGCTAGTCTGTGACAGCTTCCCCCAGATTTGTTGTTGCTGATTTGAAACTCTGTCCAACTTGGGATATCAACAAAATGTGGACAAAAATGTGGCCTTACATTATTAAACCCAAAAAGAAAGGATTTGCCCCCAGATGTCCTAGTCTGAAACGGTAGACAGTGAGTTCTCACTGTTGGTTCAGAGACTGACTGCAATTTTGTTGTTCTTTTTATGCCACTCTTCTTGAGGTCACTATTGTATAAAGTTCAGCATTTAATGAGTGCATTTTACATACACTTCTTATATATTGCAGTGTTTTATAACAAGCCATGCGTTTCCATCCTAAATAAAACCTTTTCTTTTTTTTTCTCTGTAATCCAATTTTCCGCCCCTGCGTGTGATGGGAGGGAACTGGGGCAGAGGGATGAGTGCCGGCCGGCTCTGGGAGCTCGGGAAGGGGGGGACTGTGCGGAGCGGGCAGCGCGGGGGGGCCCTTCCGCCGCGTCACGGGAAAGGGCGGCGGCGGTCCCCGCGCCCGGTTCGAATCAGGGTGGCATGGCGAGCGGCGGAGGGGCGGGCACCGGCGTGGCGAGCGGCAGCATGGCACCGGGCCGGTTCCCGTTCCCCTACACTCCGTACCGCATCCAGGAGCAGTTCATGGAGGCGCTGTACGGCGCGCTGGAGGCCGGCCGGGTCGGCATCTTCGAGAGCCCCACGGGCACGGTGAGGCGGTGCGGTCGGGCCGCGGCCGTGGCCGAGCGGGGCCGCGGCGGTGGCGGCAGCGCTACTCACCTTGTTGGCTCTCCGTGACAGGGAAAATCGCTGAGCCTCATCTGCGGGGCCCTGTCCTGGCTCCGGGACTGGGAGGAGAAGCGGCGGCAGGAGGAAGCGCGGCTGCTGGCGCTGGGGGCCAGCGGGCAGGACGGGCTGACCCCGCAGCAGGCACGGCCGGGCAGCGCGGACGCGGCCGGGGAGCCGGACTGGGTCACGGCCTTCGTGCAGAAGAAGGAGGAGCGGGACATGGTGGACAGGCTGAAGGTGGGGAAGCGCTCGTGTGTAGAGGACGGGTGAAAAGACGAGGAGAGAGGATCGGGAGGGCTGATGTCACACAGTCACAGAATGGCTGGGGCTAGAAGGGACCACTGGAGGTCACCTAGAACAGCCCTCCTGCTCGAGCAGAGTCCCTAGAGCGCGGTACCCAGTGTCCAGGCGGCTTTTTAATATGTCCGGGGAAGGGAACTCCACCACCTCTCCGGGCAAACTGCTCCTGTATCCTGGATGATGAGTGGAAAACACGTGAGGCAGCTTTGGTGGTGGTGGCCTTTGCCTGCAGGTTGCCCAAGACAGGAACTGCACTGCTTTGAGGAGAGTAAGTCAGTAGGCAAGCTCTCCGGGAGAACTGGACCGTGTACTGGCAATTTTGTTTCCTTTGATCTTTTTTCCATGCCCAGAGCATTATTAGTGATACCAAGAGTTGAAGGGTAAATCCACTTCATCCTACCTTCACTCTCCCTTTATTGTAGGAAGAGCAGATCAGAAGGAAAAAGCGAGAAGATCGTCTTGAGAAAATTCGGCATAACGTGCAGTTAAAATACGTAGCAAAGAGGAAGGTGAGCTATTCCAGAGATCAAAACTTTCTGTTTTGGTCACCTTTGGTGTTGTTCGTACTTGCTTATGTGTGACTTCACACTGACTTTTCCAATCTGCCCGTTTGAGGAGCTTTTTATATGAGGTTTCTGAAATTGGTCATCCAAAATTATTTGTTAGATTTTCTTTTAAAAGTACAGATGTGAAAAACAATTTGTGCATCGATAATTTCCTGTGAAAATGTTTGTGTGTGGGCAGAAATGATGTGTATTCTGATTGTCTTCTGTCCCTCTGCTGTTCTTTTAAGAAGCTTTAATACTTGGAAGCTTTTGTTGGAAAGATCTCTGTTTTATGAGCATGTGTGAACACTCTGTATTTCTGGAATAAAAATGGTGTTAAAGTTCACAGATATATTTTCCTGTCATTTAGATGCATGAAATGGCCTCGTGCTCTTGATGCTTTTTGATTATCTGAGTCAAAATTCCCAGAAATACTTAGTTTAGGTCCTCAAATAGATTTATTAGGCTGCCAGGTTATTAATTTGTAGTGTGCTCCATCTCAAATACTGTGTAATGTTTTGGTCAACATCTGTCAAAAGGATATAACAAATAGTAAAGAATGGCAAATAAAAAACAAATGGAACAAAGAGCTTGTGTCTTAAAAGGGGATGAAGAGCATGTGAAATGAGAAGCATGATGAAAAGCAAGAAAGCAAATGAGAGAAATATTATGGAGATTTGGATTCATCTTTTCTGTAGTGCTTGCTAACTGCTTTTCCTGTATAACGCCATGGGAATAAAATGCTCACTGATGTTGGAAGATACTGTTTTCAGATGAAAAAAATGAACTTTTCTTTATTGTGACACAAAAGTTAATCAGAAAACTACTTCAACAGTTTCATTGAATTTTTGCGGAGAGGTAAACCTGTGTTAGAGTAACAGTCACACAGCTGGAGAAAAAAACAGCAAGAGAAATCTTGTTCTAAACCAGATGCTGAGCTGATTCTAGCTTTGAGTTAAATGTGCTCAGTGTGTTTGATTATGTCCTTACATCTTTGTTCAGGTTCATTTACACACTATTTTCTCTCAGGCAGACATCTTTTATGGGCCACTTTAAGCAAATAATACTGGATTACATGAACATTTAATTGAGGATCTGTTAGTTCAGCAGGCCTGTCGCAGAGAAGGTCCTTTCTGTTTCCCCCTCATAACTGTCTGTGGGCAAGCCTTTGGTTGTTGATAACAGCTGCATTCTGTGGGGCTGAACAGCTTCAGCTGTCAGTGAGGGACTGTGCTATCTCCTGACCTGTCCATGCCATAAAGCAACCCCTGTGCTACTCTCTTTTTGTGTGGGAAATACTGTGCTCTTGTGTTCCTTCCAGAGATGCGAGGAGGATGAGGCAAAGCGCCTTCTTCAGCTCAGCAAGGAGGCTCTTTCACAGGGAGCTGGAGAGGGTGTTCTAGACCAGCTGGATCACAATGAGGAGGAGCTGATTCTTGCTGAATATGAGAGTGATGACGAAAAGAAAGTGATATCTGGGTAAGGACAGGAACTGAGGGGGGATTCCATGCTGAGGAATCTTCTTCTAATTTTTGTCTTGCGCTGATTAAAGAGGTTGTGTAGATTTTATTAATAAGTGTTTCTCACCTTTCCAAACAGTATAAGGTGGTGGTTGTTGGGGGTTTTATTTAATTGGTTGTCTAGGGGGATTTTATTTTGGTTTGGTTTTTTTTTAACTTTTGTTAGACTGATCTGAGTGACTTGAAGTGCTTTCTGAGAAAGTGCATCTTAAAGTGTGTGGCAGTGTCCTGCCTTTATCCACACTCAGTTTCCCAGAGAATGCCTCTGGATGCTGAGTGAATGACTGGAGATGAAGTTCCTTGCATTAGAAAAGCAGAATGGAACTCAGGACACCAGAGGAAGCTGTCAGTTCTTCAGATTAGCACTGGCATCTTTTGATACTCTAAAGGCAGAGATGTTCACATTTCTGAGACAGAGCTGTGGCATGAAAACCCCATGCACACTTTTCTCCCTCATGCATTTGCTTTATGCAGAAAGTCAGAAGCCATACTGCAGCACAAAAAGTCAAATGCATTTAAAATACAAATTTACTTATTAGTGTCTAGACAGAGCCTTCTGCCTTAAAAATTGAAGAACACTTAACTACTATTTTTATATGTAGTTAGTTTATCAAATATTAAACTGCTGTTGCCTTTGAGGAGCTCTGTGGCAGCTGAATGCTTTCCTGAAGCCTTTCTTCATGCAATAGGTGGAGGATGGTAAGTTGCTTCTAAAGGGAAAGCTTTACAAAGTAAATAAGCTCACCAAAGAATAGTGTAGCACTGATTAGGTTATGCCTAAGGCCTAGAAGCCTCTGAATCAAAAGAAAAATAATTCTTGAACTTGCAAAAGACATGGCCTAGAAGAGATTTTTCTTTTAAAGAGAAAGGCTTGACTTGATTATGCGCACTTAGACTATTCTTAAAAAGTTGATTTTTCTTTTACCACCTGAGTTGAGATCTGATGCCCTTCTTGAGATGACCTAATCATCTCTCTTGCGACCTCACTCTTGTAGTGGAGCATCATTTGATTCTTACTGTCAGTGGTCTACTGAAAGGAGACTATTTGAGCTTTCTCTTTTCTTAGGCTGGAAGAAGATGATGATGATTTGGAAGAGGAGCATGTGACTAAGGTGAGATGAGGAAAGTAAATAGTGCCACTTCACAGAATAGTGTAGGAGTGAGCAGAATTATGGCTTCCTTGCACCTTTCCAACAGTCAGGCAGTACAGAAGGATTTAGGAATGAGCATCCAAAACCTGCCAGGTTTCTTGATAAAAACTACTAGTTCTGCTTTGTTCATCTCCTGGACTACACTGCCTGCCTAAGCAGCTTGCTGTGCTAGCACTGCTTAATTTTTGCTGTGGCTTGCTGTAAAAGCACCCTGCAATAAATATTTTTTTATTACTCCGCCATGGCGAGTCCCTGTTTTACAGAGACCTTGGAAAATTAAATGGAAACAAAGGCAAATGCAGAGTTAAAAACAAAGACGGGGATTTGGGCCTCAACAGTTCTAAGGTGGCACTCAAACATGTGCCTTCTCTTGTGTTTTTGAAGGGTTGACCAAGGTGAACCTTGTTGAAGTGCTTGGCTGCTTCCTTGTAGGATTGGTCATAGGTAGGGGATTGGCTTCCATGTTCTTCTTGTCTTCCCTTTGTTCTTCCTCATTGCAGATCTACTACTGCAGCCGCACTCACTCCCAGCTGTCCCAGTTTGTGCGTGAGGTGCAGAAAAGTCCTTTTGGCAAAGACACACGTCTGGTCTCTTTGGGATCCCGGCAGGTACGTGGTGGAGTTCTCAAGGGACGCTAGAACAGATTGCCAGGAGCTGTGTGGATCTGGTGCCACCAGAAGTCACCTTGGGGATTGAGTCTCCTGTTGAAAAACTAAAGCAGGCATGGATTGCAACACAGATTTGTGTGATGCACATTTTTTCTGTGAATTCTGTTTTGGTCATTTACCCTTTGATGTAAATGCAAGAATCTATTTTACCTTTTCTGATGTGGAGTATTACAGGTGTCCAGTAATAGAGAAGGTGATCCTCTTAGTAGAGTAGTACTTCTGGCTGCATTTTTTAGAAGCTGTTGTGTAGCAGTGAGCCCTCTTTCTCTCATTTTTTTCTCCTAAGTTTCTGTGGGTTTCGAGCATGTTTGTAGCAGTTAGTATGTACAATGTCTGACTGGTAGACTTTTCCTTTTTGGAATCTGGCCCGAGATTGCTTTAAAGAAAATCTTTCCTTTTACAGCAGAGGGTGCACATGGGGCACTCAGTTCTGAATTGACTTTCTTCCTCTCTTTGCATGTGCCAGAACCTGTGTGTGAATGAGGAGGTGCGACGCCTGGGTGCTCTGCAGCTCATCAATGACCGCTGCATGGAGATGCAAAAGAACAAACATGGTAGGAATGCTCCCAGCCTGGGGAAGCAGTTCCCAATAAAGCTGTCATGAGAGTGTGGAGACAGTGGGTGCTGCCAGTCCATTCTAGCTAGAGTGGTAGGAGCTTGCAAATGAAAGGTTGGAGGAACAAGACTCCTTGGTGCTTTTACTTTTCTTGGTCTCCAGGCTATGCTGAGATTGGGATAAATTTTCTAAGTGTCTTAAGTTAGTCAGGACTTCTGCACTGGAAAGATACTTGTGTTTGTTAACTCAGTACCAGGAATGTTGGAAGATGTCACATGCTAAATCTAACTGGCAAGAGTAGTGTCTGCTGTGGAGATGTTGATGCTGAATAATTTTTAAATAGGTGATAAGTCAGGAATACACATGACAAAGCTTGCTTTGAAATGTTGAGGTTCTGTAAAATGGTTTTTCTAGGCTGTTGTACGTGTTGCTCATAGCTTTCATTTGATTTCTGCTGTTAGAAAAGAAGAGTGATGAGGAGAATGAGGGGAAGAGGAGACGTGTGAGTCACACAGTGTGCCCATTTTATTCCTACGAGCAAATGCAGTTTCTCCGTGATGAAGTTCTAGTGGAAGTGAAGGACATTGAGCAGTTGGTGTCCTTGGGAAGGGAGACCAATGCCTGCCCATATTATGGGAGTCGATTCGCCATCCCTGCTGCTCAGGTAAGGTGTAGCAGTTTTAGTGGCATTAATGCCAGGCACTCTAAGAATGAACTGATGGCCTGCTCCCTCTAGTACTGTTACTTAGACTGGGGGAGTCTGTAAACAGGCTGTGTTTCTGTCAAGCTATAGTTTTGCTCAGAAAGCAAAGGAAAATGAGAATTCCCATCAGAAGTTCATAGGGATACCGTATGTCTCAGCATTCTGAAATACTTGAAAGGTTCAGCAAGTGTGAGACAATACTAACACACGGGTGTACTCTTAGCTCTTACACCACTCTTCTTCCTTGCTGGGTTCTCTCTGAAGACATGCTTTCCGTGCTCCCAAGGAGATTTGGAAGGTAACCTCCCATATGCAATTATAGCATAATCATTTCTCTTCAGCTTATATCCCAGTGCCCCTCTCAAGCATGTGCTCCTGGCTTTTTTCCTACCTTTCCCATAATACGAGTAAGTCACTTGGCTGAATTCTGCAAGGCCCTCTGATATGGGCTGTTAGTGAGGGGTCGTAGAATGCCTTAAGTTTGTAAGGCTGAGAGCTGGAATCAGGGCAGTGTGTGCTTCTCCTGTAGCTGGTGGTGCTGCCCTATCAGATGCTTTTGCATGAGCCTACCAGGAACGCTGCCGGGATCAAGCTGAAGGACCAGGTTGTGATCATTGATGAGGCCCACAACCTCATAGACACCATCACCTGTATCCATAGTGCCGAGGTCAGCGGCTCTCAGGTGAGTCACTGCCTGGCCTGTGAAAGGAGAGGGAGCTCTACTTTCCAGCAGTGCCCTTTCTTGTCTCCTTTACAACAACAGCCTCTGCTTTCTGTTTGTGTAGCTGTGCTGTGCCCACTCCCAGCTGTCGCAGTACATGGAGAGATACAGGTGAGGATCTTGGGGGAAAACAGCACAGCAGAGGCAAGGTCTGTGGGTGCCTTGGCTTGCCTTGTGGCTTGCAGGGTCTTTCTTGCTTTTCCCCAGTGGCAAGTTACTGCATTAAGAGTTCTGGAGATGAAAAGACACTTGCTTCATTATCCCTGTCTAGAATCCATCTAAGTCAGACTCCTGGGGCTGGTATTAAGCAGCGAGAAGGGGATACCCTGAGGATTCTGGCTTTCCTGTATATACTCCGTTCCTTTCCCAATATCTCCCTCTAATTGCTTCTACTTTGTGATGCAGGGTTTCAACAGATTCAGTCTTTCATGTCTGTCCCGGCCCTTAGTCTTTCATGTGCTGACTGGCATTATGGTAGAGGCAGAAAGCTCGGAGGAGGAGGAAGCTGTATGTGGGTTTTGGCTCTGCATCTTGCCATCCCTGCAGTGGCTGATTGTTGTGCTCAATGCTAATAACTCTCAATTTGTGGAGCATTATTGCAATAGGGTCTTGAGGCATCTCTGCCATTGCAATAAACAAACTATAATTAATATGCAAGGAGAAGTGCAATGATTGGAACAGTGAGGGGAGCATGGGTAAGTGCTTTGGGATGACCTTGGGCAGGATATCCAGAAGACTGTGCCCTGTCACAAACAGGGAGAGTGAACCTGGAAAAAATTCTACTTCCTGTCTCTCCAAAATGAAGAAGAGTTCATGTACTTGTTTCTGCAGCTCAGCTGCTTGTGTTCGTCCCTGAAGATGTTTTGGGGCCTAAATATGTCTCATTTTTCATAGGAAACGTTTGAAGGCAAAGAACTTGATGTACATTAAGCAGATCCTGTATTTACTGGAGCGGTTTGTGGCCATGCTGGGAGGTAAGCAAACCTCTCGTGTCCCCAGGGATACTGACAGACTCTGAGCTAGTTAGTGCTTCCTCAGGACACTGTCCCCCTTCCCCCTCTGCAGAGACTTCAGGAAAGTGTTGCTCACGTATAGGTTCAGATGCCAATAATTTTATTTCTCAGGCTGGTTTGTATGTGGGCAAGTTGACTGGTGTCTACTTGAACCCTTCTCTTTGTTTCACTAGCTGAAGAGCAGCAGATGACATCTGAATTTGGTAGAGGCAGTTTCCTTCTCTTTCTGTGTGGTTTTCAGGTCCGATTGGAGTGGGGATTGGAGTGTAGGATGCTAAGTGAGGAATACAGCAGATGTATAACAGGTATATAACAGTGTAGCACAAGAACTGCATGAAATTAATCTCTAGGTTATCTGGTAGCAAGGCCTCTATTTGTGTCAGCATGCATCTGCAGACTGAACCTTTCTTGAGTGGTGCCTTTCCTTTGTGAGAAAATGCTTGTTTTGCTTTGATTTTAGATCCACAGGAATCTGCAGGGCTCCTTTTTTCCAATATCTGTTTGCTAGACCTTAGTGTCTCTTGAGGAGAGCATGTCTTAAGTTCATAAAGAACTTCCTCCATGCCCAGGGGAAATGCAGCCCTTTGGGGCAGGGGCTGCAAGAGTGAGATGTGAGGTGGGTGTTAAACACTAGGACATAAAATGCAGTGAGTGGCAGCAATTAATCCTGTTCTAGCTGTCAGGCTTTGGGCATGTAGGTGTCCTTAGGTTTTTTCCCCTCCTCCCAGTTACCTGCCAGCCTCTGTGCTTCCCAGCTCCCTGCTGCTGCATTGAGGAGGGGTGAAGGATGCATTGCAGTCCCCATCCACTGGTCTTGCAGCATGACTACGTAGTGTGTGAGCATTTCTGATCACCCACCCTACCTGCTGCTTCCTGCCACAGAAGGAAAGTAGGTGGTGTTCCTTAGGATGCAGCAGCACGCTTGTCCCACAGTGTAGGGCTACTCTACAGGGCAAATTAAAACTGAGTGGGAGCTGATGTTTTGTCTGTATAGCTACGTTTTACAGATGCATAGTTACTTCTTAGGTTTTTTGTGCACTGTACCTATCAAGTTCAGTCTTTAGTTTCTTGCTTAATTTTGAGACAGATTCAAGCCTTCCTTGAATTGGTTTCATGCTTTACAGGTAATGTGAACCAGAATCCTGGATGTCAGGCAGTTTCCCAAACAGGTAAGACTAGAGTGAACTCCTGGGGCATGCAGCTATCAGTCAGGGACATGGGTGTGGGCAGTAAGAGGTGCAGACCCAGCAGCAGGTAATAATTTCTTTTCCCCTTTTCCCTCTTTTCTTTCAGGGACAGTGCTAAAATCCATCAATGACTTTCTATTTCAGAGCCAGATTGACAACATCAACCTCTTCAAGGTAATGCAAACATCGTCTGTTAGGGCACAGGTGGTGGTGACTTGTTTGAGATTATTTGGAGTGTGTGTGAGAGCTGGAAGGAGAGCCAAAGCCCATACAGCATAATCTGCTTCCTAGCTGTCTGTAGGCAGCGCTACACTGTAGGGGCTGGGGATGCAGAAATTTTACTACTCCAGTAACCTCACTTGCCCCTTGAACTTCGAAACACAGCACCTTATCATTGTGTGTTTCCACTCTGGAATGTCGTCGTAATACACTGTTGTCTGGCAGGCAGTGCCCACAAAGAGCTGTGCACCTCTCCCCAAAAGCACGGCAAGTGACTGCCCTGCTGGACAGGGATCAAGGACAGCAGGATGGCAGAAGGGGTGCCGAATGCCAGTTCATTTCCTGTCTTCCTCCCACAGGTTCAGCGGTACTGTGAGAAGAGCCTCATCAGCAGGAAGGTACTTCCCCTGTGGTTTTGTGATCAGCAGTGTTGCAGTGCTGTTTCACACCTGGAGTTTGAGATGGAAGATGCAGCAGCTGGGGTGGGAGCTTGTCTTCTCCATCCTGCTCTGCAAACAAAATGGTTCCTGTAAAAAGCACTATATGGGCAGATTAACTTTTGCTTATCCAGAAAGGAAACATACAATGTGGTTTACCATGGTATTCCAGTGGGTGCCAGTTCTGTGCTGCTTGGCCTCAAATCTGCCCGCCAAGTAGGCTGCATTGCACTGGAAGAACAGACATCAGAGACTTGTTTGGCTTTTGATTCAGTGGGTGGAGGAAGGTAATGGGGGCTGACGCATTCTGATTAGGCTTCTACTGAACACCTACTAAGGAACTTTATCTGTGGCAGGCCAGCAAACCTACCTTTATCTTGTCTGATTCCTGCTGTTGGTAGTCTTGGTCTTTCTGGCTTTCGCTTGGCAGCTTTTTGGGTTTGTGGAGCGATATGGGGGTCCTGCCTCAGCTGTGAAGACCAACAAGGAGAACCAGAAGCTGGCTGGTTTGCAGGACTTTCTTCTGACGCTTCAGCAGGGATCTGATAAAGAGGGTGAGTTCAGGCATCCTCTGCTTGTGCATCTGTGGGCAGAGGGAGGATGTGGAACCTGCATCTCTCTGCATGAGGAAAGCGGGGAGGCAGAGTTGCACAATGAGAGACTGAAGAAGGTGTCCTGCATGGGTGTTTTTTGACAGGTATGACTAGCTGACCTAGGCAACTGTACACTGGATTAGTGAAGTCCCTTTTGAGCTGAATGATGTAATTCCGTGTTCACACCACATGCACTCAAGCATTGCAGTTCTGTGACTTGCTGGCTCTGGGACCTGAGCTACTGTGTCTTGTAGCTCTGCTTAGTGGTGCCAGCCACAAAACCCAGATCTTTCTTTTTTTTTCTTTTAGCAATGAGACAGAATTTGGGTTTTCACCTTTAATGGGTCTTGTTCTCTGCCTGCATATGTAGGCTAGGTATTGTGTTCCTGTAGAGCATGTTTTGTGCTTAGCCCCTGTCTTCAGAAGTGTGGCCTAAGTTGCCTGCCTCTTGTTTCCTTTTTGGGCCAGCAGGTACCCCCCAGAGCCCTCCTGTGGAGGCTGAGCACGACCATCTCCGAACTGCCTCTCCACTAATGCAGATTGAAGGATTTCTCTCTGCCCTCACAAATGCAAACCAAGATGGCAGAGTCATTCTCAACAGGCAAGGTACTGGAAGGAATGAGGTGGGGAAAGGTAGCATGAGTCAGTCACAAGCAGGGTGGTTCTCTGGCACTGAGGGAGGACATATAGAGTCTGTGAGGAACCTGAAGCAACATTTTTCCATCTGTGATGTAGGCTGGCAGGCTTGGTCTGTCTGAGGATGCTTATGATTCCAAAGGAATTCTCAGCCAAGGGCATTGGGGCCAGGGTTTGCAGAGGTCTGCTCCCACTTTGGATGTCAGTTTTTGTGCTGCAATTTGCTGCACCTGTTGTACAGCTCCAGGGGGATCAGGAAGCAGAAGGTAACTTCCAGGTTGGCGTTACCTGCTGCTGTCTCTGTCAGTGTTGAATAGCAAGTCCTTACTTTGAGAGGTGGGGTCCTGCCAGAGTGCCCAGGGCAGGAGGGAGAATCTCTCATATTCTTGAGTGTGTGTCACAAATCCTGAATGCTTTTCTCTCCTTTTCCCAGGCACAGTTGGTCAGAGCAGCCTCAAATTCCTCTTGCTGAATCCAGCTGTCCACTTCGCCAAGGTTGTGGAAGAATGCCGTGCTGTCATCATTGCCGGAGGCACCATGCAGCCGGTGAGGGAATAAGGATGCTGTGCTGGGGTCTCAGGAGGTCGGTGGTACTATCTGCAAGCTGGGGTGGAAAGAGAGCAGCCAGGCTGAGCTCGTGGTACGTTGGAACTAGCATGGCAGTCGGAGGCCCTCGTGATGCCAGGGATCCCAGGGCCAGGCATCCCACAGGGACCGCGCCACGCTGGTCTTTGAGGAAAATCAGTGCAGCTGTGTGCGGGCAGAGGGCGCTGCCACTCCTCTTTTGGGCCGGGCGGGGGCTGTGGCCGGGCTGGGGCTGCCCTTGACCAGCAGTGCTGGTGCTGCCGGTGAAGAGTTTTTTGGGACACTGGTACTTTACTTGTCTTTGTTTTGTGGATCTTAGGTGGCTGATTTCCGAGAGCAGCTGCTGTGCTGTGCTGGCGTGGACCCTGCCCGTGTTGTGGAGTTCTCCTGTGGTGAGTATGCTGGGCTGGCAGGGAGGGCTCAGCAGCTGCAAGGGCTGCAGCTTGCCTTTAACACTCTTCTGTCAGCACTCTAAGCAATGTGGCATCTTTCCTAAAAATCGGGGCAGTAAAGGGGTGTGAGTTCCCTTCCATTCTGAGCTTCCCCTGTGGTCTTGACTGCTATTGGCAGGCAGCGTGTTGTGCCTTCTTCCCAGGGACTCAGGGGATGGAAGTTTGAGCAGCTGAGTGACTTAGGCACTTTGACTTAGTCAGGCAAACGTTTGCCTCTGTCACTTGAATGCAGTTAAAGTTCTTCAGCTTCGTGGGCTTGGTGCCAACGGCAGTGATATTGACTCTCACTACTTGTTTTTGTCTCCAGGACATGTGATTCCTCCAGAAAATATTCTACCCATCATCCTCTGCAGTGGTCCTTCCAACCAGCAGCTGGAGTTCACCTACCAGACCAGAGACCTACCCCAGATGGTCAGTTTGTCCTTTGTTCCCTTCCTTGCAATCTCTTTTTTGCTTCACATGCTTATGTTTCATAGGAGGGTACACTCTGTCTTTAAAAGGTGAGCTGAGCAAAAGCCATGGCAAGGAAATTCCCAAACCACAGGGGCAGCTGCAGGTGTTCTGGCACTTCTTCCTTCTTTCTGTGGCAGGCCAGTAAGCACCCAAGGCCAGACACTAAGTCTGCTCTTTCCCTGCTGAATCTCAACCAGATGTGATGACCGGCTGTCAACATCTGTTCTAGCAGGACAGCTTCATCCACTGAGGCAAACCCTCCTTTCCTGAATGAGCACGGCTCCACAGCTGTAACAGAAACCCTGGGCTAGGGAAGAAGGCCAAGCAGTGAAGAGCTTTTTAGTGATGCCCGGCTTCCCTAGAGAGTTCTCTTAGACCTGGCATATTTCCCACATTTTTTCCTCCCCTAAGGCATGTCATAAGGAAGGTGTGATCCTGGGATTGAGCAGAGAATTGGAGCGCCATTAGCTGGGGCTCCTGTCAGCTGCAATATGCTCTAATCTCTCTTGCAGATGGATGAGACAGGTCGAATCCTTTGCAACCTGTGCAATGTGATCCCAGGAGGTGTGGTGTGCTTCTTCCCCTCCTACGAATACGAGAAGCAGGTGTACGGACACTGGGAGAAGACAGGGCTGCTCTCCCGCCTGGCAGCCAAGAAGAAGGTGATTGTGCAGCCAGGGCAGTTGGTACTTTCCATGGATGTGTCAAAAACCAAACAATTCCATGTGCACTGCAGGTGCAGGCCTCTCTCCAAGCTGTTCTCATAGTCTGCAGAGCGGATGTTTATCCAGCTAATCCCCCCAGTAACAAATAAGTGATACTTCCCAGATGGCTGAGCACTGAGCTGGGATCTAAATGAGACTGATTGCAGCTATATATTCTTGAAGTGCACAGTCTGGGTAGTGGCCATGGGGGCAGACAGTCTTTGCTTTCCATAGCCAGCAGACTTGTTCTCTTGTGGCTGGGGGAGCTGTTCAGGTTGAGCTCCTGCAGGGAATTTGTTTTTCTCGGGCTCACCTGTGTGTCTCTTGAGCACAGACCAGCACAGCCAAGGGCTAGGCAGAGTGAGACAACACTGCAGTTCATAAGACAAATGGTGTTTTGCTTTCTGCTAGAAGTAGAGATGAGAACTGGAAGACTAGCAGTGGTGACTCCTATTGAAGGAGCAATCAGACATTGAATAGGGAGATCACTGCAAATACCGAATCTTTGCAATGACTCTCACAGGTATTTGAAAGCTGGGTATGGAAAGTCAGGCAGTTCAGGTTGTGGTGCAGGGATCTTGGGTCATGTGCCAGGGGCAAAAGAATTACATACACCCTGGCTGTGACTTCTGTTTACCAAAAGCTCAACAACTTACCACAGTCCCAGGTATTTCACAGCCTTGGTGCTGGCATTCTGGCACATGGGGCGGCCTGTAGGGTTCTGGATGGAACCATTGTGCTTCATTTTCTCAGTGTGTTTGTAGAGTTATCACTCTTTGTGCTTTTCAGGTATGTCCTGTCAGGGTCCCTAAGCTCTGCCAGGTTCCTCCAAGCCTTTGGGCCACAATCACACAATTTCTTCCAGCTTTCAACTCTGATTTGTTCTTGTTTGGCCTTTGCAGTCTCCAGCAAATTGGATATGCATTAGCAAGGCAATCGGGTGTAAGTGCAGCAAGTGTGACTTTCAACTGCTCACACACAAGATCAGATCTTAGTAGGGAAAGTTTCAATGCTTTCCTGAGGTTGCTGTGGTGACATCACACTGAGATTACATATAGGTTATACAGGAAAAGTAAATTTAAATCAGAGGCTTAAATAGCTACTTTTCAATAAGTTAGTTTTGGCTTATATTTGTAAGTTATATTTGTAACTTATATTTGCCAGTTATTTTTCTACTGAAAGACTGATTTTGACTGGTAAAATTTGATACTACTTCTTGCTAACCAAAGGAAAACACATCCTGTAGGTTCTTTACTGTCACAGAGAAGAAGATAGATGTTGGACCTCTTGTTTACTAGGAAAAACTACTTGTGTTTTAGGCCAAGGTGCAGCATCTATAAAAATGCAGCTTAATTAACTGCAGAGGTTTTCAATAACTAAATAGGTGTGCTAGAATAGCATAAAGAAATATTACTTTATTTATGCTTTGCATGAAAAGCTAATTTATTCACTGGCCAATTACGTGGAATTAATTGATGATTCAAATTGATTGGTCCTATCCCTGTCCTCCAAGATCTCACCCCACAGGATCTCGATTCATGAGTGCAAGAGGTGCACGTTGCTTTTCCGCCTCTCAGCTCTTGGATGACTTGTAACTTCTTGCAGTATTGAACAAGTCTGCCAAAGCTGAAAGGGAATGCTGGAGGTGCAGGAGCAGCTGCTGCTCCCTTCAGAGCCCAGCTGAAAAGGGCTGTACTGCGTTTTCAGCATGGAGGGAAGGTACTGGTTAAGTTGGTTTTTCAGGCAATTTTCCCTTCCGTGACCTTAGTTCCATATGCTGTTTAATGGCATGGGAGTAAAATGACTTGCTTTCTTTAAACTGTTTGCTTCCTGTTGCTGTAACTAATGAACTGTGCCTGACAGATCTTTCAGGAGCCTAAGAAAGCAAACCAGGTGGAGCAGGTGCTGGTGGAATATGCCAAGTGCATAAAGGTAAGCTGAGCAGGCAGGCTGGTGGGAGTGTGGCAGCCCAACTGGTATGGGAATGCTGCTAAGGAGGGCACTGCAGCTTCTAACAAGGAAAGAGGGCTCTAGCCCAGGTGTGGGCTAGAGCACAGAAGCACAGAAATCTTCCCTGCTCTGGTGTAAGTTGCCGGTCCCTCTCCTGCAGCGCTGCAGCCAGACAGGAGGACAGATGACAGGTGCCCTGCTGCTTTCTGTAGTTGGAGGCAAAATGAGTGAAGGGATCAATTTCTCCGATGACCTGGGAAGGTAAGGTGACTGCTCCTCGGAAAGCCAGCTCTGGCTTGTGGTGTAGTGACTCCAAGCAGGCTGGGCCCATCAGTACTTGCATAGATAGAAAATCCTGGGGAATGTGTGACTTAGCTGATGCTTAAAGCAACAGGAGGGTCTGCTGGGTGGTGTAAAACCTGCTTGTCCAGGCCACTTTTCCTGTGAATAATGCAGTTAGGCTTGCTGTGCTAGATAATCCCTTGTTCTGGCACCCTGAATCCCTCTGCAGCTCTGTTCAGAATGTGCTTGTCAGACTGCTGTGCTTTATTGCTGCCTCTGGTTTGCAGGGCTGGCTGTCTTTCAGGGGTGCAGTGACCGCTAATTTATCAGTATATTGGCAAAGTGCTCTAGGATGAGACATTAAGAATAATGCAGTCCTCCCTTGCAGGTGTGTGATTATGGTGGGAATGCCTTACCCCAACATTAAATCTCCAGAGCTCCAGGAAAAAATGACTTGGCTTGACAAAACAATGGTAAGAGCCACTTACGCCTCTGTCTCTTTCACTTCTGCTTTATAGCACTAACTTCCCAGCACGAGTCCCAGAGCGGCCTTCAGAGGTTTTATTTTCTTGGAGCCTGCCCTCATTTCCCAGGCTGTGGTACTGAGAGCCCAGCCTTCTCCAGGCTGCTCCTGAACAGGTGGCCCTAAACGCAGGGAAGAAGTTCGTGGAGGGAAGTGCCACCAGGGCTTGCTGAGAACTCTTTGAATTGCAAGGGGACCAAGGACCCTTCAACCCAGAGAGGGTGGGAGGGTGGTAGAAGCTGCTTGCCAGGGTCATTTGTCCTTTCTCACTGTTCACTGGAGGTGCTGTTCCTGGGGACAAGACCTCTGCCTTCAAGGGGGCCTTGGCTCTTTGTGAATGCTCAGCACAGTTTTCTGACTGTTCCTCCTTACTTTTAGCTTGGGGTCTGCCTGGCCACCTGCTCACTCTGCAGGGGTAAAAGTATTTACCTCACTTCGTCAGTAAGACTCCCCAATTTGATTTACATCTGCCCTGTGTTCAGACTTACCTCTTTCTCCTTTCCAGCCCAGAGCTGCTGGCCAGGCACCGAGCAGAGTGCTGATTGAGAACCTGTGCATGAAGGCAGTAAACCAGTCTATAGGTAATTCATCCTTCCTTGGACAGGCTGGGGGATACAAAATACACTGAAGGAGGAGGGTAGGAAAAAGGATGCATTACCCATCAGTCTAACTACAGATGATGGGAACATGAGCTTGTTTGCCTGAGAACAAACACTTGACTGGGCCATTCTTTGTTTTATCCTCTGTACAGGCAGAGCCATTCGCCATCAGAAGGACTTTGCAAGCATCCTGCTCCTGGACCACAGGTACGCACGCCCTGCCATCTTTAACAAACTGCCCCAGTGGATCAGGGAGAGGACCCAGGTGAAACCTACCTTTGGATCAGCGTTTGCTGAGTTAAGAAAGGTCAGAATTTGTATCTTATGTGCTGCTACCAAAACTGTTCCCCACTGTGCTCATCTGGACCTTTCTCAAGCCTTCCCTTGAGAGTAAGGCCAAGGACAAACTGCCTGGTTTTGTGTGTTCCCAGTTCCATCGAGGCAAGTTGGATGCTTTGTGATGTGAACCAGACAACAGATGGTATTCAGCTCTGTGAGCTGCACCTCTGAAAAATGGGTAAAGTAACACACGTTGCTGCTTTTCTGTACCATGGACTTTGTAAAATCTCTGCCTTCTGCCTCCTTTGTGGATGTTTGCCGTTTGGTATCTGAGCACTGTGCTGGTGAGACAGCCTTCCGCACCACAGCCAGGAGGGAAACTGGTTGTAGGTCTGAGGCTGGTGAAGGGAGACAGGGGAACAAGCAGGCACCTACTTGTTTACAGCTGTTAAGGTTTTATTTAAATTGATTAAATACTTTCAATGAAAACACTCAAGTATGGCAAGTATTATTTAAGTACACTTAATTATGAGGAGTAATTATTTTGACTGAACCCATCTGATTTTTTCCCATCAACTACCAAGTTTAGGAGGCCTGACTGACCAGTGCCATCACTGAACTTTTCACAGGAGTTGTAAACTAGCAGGCCACTAATTTATGTCATGTTGGAATAACACAGAGTGGTAATGGAGCAGCTACGGGTAACATTTCTTATCCCCTTCTGTATACCTTGCTTCAAGCAGCCTATAGATTGAAGCAGTTCATTCTTTCAAGGGGAATAAAGCTATGGCCACAATGCAGCACTTCTCCTTTGATCATGCTTAGGCACAGGATTGCTCTGCTCTTTTTACCCACTAAGTTTCTGAATTCAAAGTAACTTTCTTAGTGTAAGTTTCTTGGGGTCCTTTCCAGGGTTATGGGTCAGTGCTGGAAGGCAGCAATAACATCAGGAACAGCCACATAATCCCACAGCTGTTCCCAGCTACCTCTGTCATACTGCACAACTCTCGTCCCAGGAGCTTTGTTTGCTTCTTTTCCAGTTTCAGCAGCTGGATGCTACCTCTCCAGGCTCCTCACAAGGAAGAAAGTACTTACAGCACAGAGCAGTCACCCACTCCCTATATGTTAATTAGCCCCACAGGGAAAGAAACAGCTGCCTCTGAGTTGAAGCTTCCATTGTGAGTCTCCTGCCCCTTGAGTGGGTCCAAACTCCGTGGTCTGCCCAAGCTCTGCCTTCAGGGAGGGGGGCACCTGCTTCTAGCAGCTGGTGCCCTCCAGCCTGTGGCTGGTGCTGCTGGGCTGTAAGGCTAGACAGCTGGGCTTTCTCTTTACACACTCTTAGTTGATGGCACTTCTGCTTTTACCAAAGTGAAGGCAGCAAGGACCTGCTTCCTTCAACTTTACTGTAATTTTTCAGACAGCAACAGTTTCACACTAATACTCAATGGACCCCATCTATGACTCCCAGTCATCCTCATCCTCCTCACCTACGGGCTGCTGCGGGGGTGGGAGGGGTGGTATTGAGTCTGACATACGAGCAAAGGCACCAGCAGGGCTGCCAGGAGCATCGATGTTCCCAGAGGCTCCTGGTCCTTTCCCCGAAATACCTGTGAGGGACGGAAAATCACCAGTGAGTGACACCTGGGGACTAGAGACCAAAGCGACTCAGCAAAGGGGAGGGGGAAAGCTATGCTCCCACCACCCAGGTAACCAGAACAGCCAACATGTTTAATGTTGCCACAGACCTGTGCCCAAGGTCTTGTTTAACTACAGCTCCCCCTGAGCAAGTCCCTGCTGTCCTCTGCTCAGCACTGAGGTGTGACCATGGCTCTAAATGCCCCAGGAACCTGCCACAGCCTCAGGGCATCTCAAGTGCCCACATGGGCCCAGCTGCCCAAGCACTGGATTAAAAAAGACACTGATGTCCCTTCTTCACAGATAGCTTTCAGAGTCCATCCTCTGAAATACACAAACCCCTCCAGTGCCTCCAGTTGGACTTGAGGTGGAGATTCCTCTGCTCATTCCCTGTGAAGACACTCCCAGCCCCACTGTGGTACACTGCCCAGGAAGATATCTCTTCCTGTTTCCAAGGCTGGGGCTGACACAACTGGGGTGCCAGGAAGTGCTCTCCCTGTTTCCTAGGGGAAAGGAGCAGCCCACACTGCAGGACAGTACCTTTACGCCTCAGCACCAGCTTGTTAAAGAGGTCTGACATCAAATCTCCACCTTGTCCCGTAGCTCTCACTGAAACAAAGCAGAACAAGCCAGTGAAAAAAGATTAGTCTGAGCCAAACACTATGGCAAAAGCATTCCCCTGCAATACTGCCTTGAGATTAAAGAAAAAACTCCAAACCTCTTAATTTTGTATGACACCCCAAAACTATGGTTCAGTTTCAGGTCAGGAAAACACTAGGCACAGCAAAGTTAATGGCATCTTCTGGGGAAATCCAAGAGTGGAATTCACTGAGGGGCTGTGCATTTGCAGTCTCATTCTGCCAAAGCACCTCCATCAATGCATTCCCCAGCTTCCTCAACCAAGGTGCTTAAACTGGTTCAGCCCTGTCCCACTTGGCCCCCAGGGTTCATTTGTGTGCCTGGTCCTGCGCATCACACGTGAAACTTCACAAGCCCTGAGACAGATGCCCTTCTGGCCCTTCTGGGTTTAGCAAGTTCACAGAGCTCTGGCTGAGTGGTGAACACCTGAGACCTACATCAGATGCCTGTGAGCAGAAATGCTTTGTGAGTTCAGTGTGCTCCTGACTAGCCCACCTGTCCTCAGACCCACACCTCCCCAGCCTGGGCAAGGAAAAGCAGTTCTGTCAAAGAGCCTCAGCACCTTGTTCTTGTTCCTTCTGCTTCTTTTTCTCCAGCTTCCTCTCCTTGACACTGCGGAGGTTGGCCTTCCCAATGCCCCCGGCCTGGCGGATGGACTCCAGGAGACTGGCACGCCCAGTAGAGGGGTTCACCACCTCCTTCGGGGCTCCTTGGACCAAAGCTGCAGGGACAGGAAGGACAGGCAGCAGACATGGGTCACTGCATCAGCTACAGGCCCAGCCAAATTCCCATGGGAAGGGCTACTCCAATACCTTGACAGCATCTCTTCCCACTGCAGCTTCCCCCCTCTGTTGGAAGGCTGGGAAGGCACAGGGGGTTCTCCAAGGACACATGCTGAAGGCAAGGAGGCTGGTGCAGCTGTGGAGGAGCCCAGCCCTTACCTGCAGGCACTGTGCTGCTGCTCTCTTCGCTCGCTGTCTGGGCCGGTTCCGAGGGTGCTGTGGGCTGGGGCAGGGGTGGCGGAGGAGGCACCGGAACTGGCATAACAGGAGGCGGTGGGGGAGGCGGAGGGGGAGGAGGTGGCAACAGCTGAGCATCTTGAAGATCTGAAAAATGAAAGAAGTTGCATCTGAAGAGTCCCAGAGGATGGCACATTGAGAGCTTCAGCTCAGAGATTTGAACATCTCAGCAGCAACAGATCGGAGTCCTCAGCACCTGCAGTGGAGCGCTCCCACCCTGTGCACCATCTCTTAACAGCAGGCAGGGCCAAGGCAGAGTCTGAGATTCCCCTACTCTCCCTCCCCACCTGCATCCCACTCACACAAGGGCATCCCACCAGGCTGACAGGAGCCCAGTCCTTGCACACTGTTCTCCCTCCTCCCTAGCCATGCAGAGAGGGGGAGGGAGGTAAAGAGGCTGTAGTCAGGCCAGAACTTGAGCAGGTTGCAGCTTTCACTCAGGCCTAAGCCAGAGGTGCAACATCTGTCATCCATCTAATATCCATCTTAAAATTTCTACCAAGGGACTTTCTGCCTTGTCTCCACTTTTTAGCAATCTCTGCCTTCTTCCTTCATGGGGTCCTGGGATCAGGGATTGAAAATACCTGGTTGCAAAGGCTCCACCGACTCAGTGTTGAAAGTAGGCAGCTCTGGAATAGCACTGCTGGGGGCAGAGGGTGCAATGCCGGGGCCCAGGTCAGCACTGTACATGAGATCTGCAGCAATGCCAGGCAGGTCTGGCAGGTAGGAGGGCACATCAATCTCAGGGACCTGACCCAGATCTGGCACATAGAAGTAATTTTCAGCGACCTAAAGAAACCCAAACCAACAAGATAGGGTAGTGACTATGTGCTTGCTGCAAACAGGGGCACTGCAGGGAACAGTCTGGGCAGCAGTCAGAGCTGGGCTGGTGTAGCTTGGTACATCAGCTACCTCTACACCTCTGTGCTCAGAGGCTACCTCCTGCAGACCAGGCTTGGGAAAGGCAGACTGCAGGAGGAGGAAGTGCAGGACTCTTAGTTTCTTAGTAGCAAGTGAACTCTGAACAGTTCATGCACTAACTGCTGCACCCCATATAAACCAGTCCCTTCTCCTCCAGAAGAGGATAGTGTCTGAACCATTTCTGAGATTAAAATGCAGGAGAAGCACAATCCAGTAGTTACAGGGGCTTGCTTTTGTGTTTAACACGCAGGCAACACAGTAGTGATGGTGCGCTGCGAATAAAGACTTCGTTCACTATATACATTGTATCCTCCAGTCCAACATGATGAGCAAATGATTCCCAGGCTCCTTTCCCCACTCCCAAATGACACTCCAGCAAAGCTGGTACATCCCAGGTACGACCTCTGTAAGGTGTCAGCTATGTGATCACTCACATGCTGGGGCAACTGAGTTGGTGCACTGCCTGCCCCACGTGTGCACCAAGCACAGCCCTTTGCTCAGTCTGGCTGGCCTTTCTGTTTGCACCAGCAGGCACCCCTTTCCAGCAGGAATGATGGGGATCACACTTCACCCCAGGGACTTTCTGGCAATGGCACCTCACCCTCAAGACTCCTCATGAGGCTCAGGAGTTGGCACAATGGAGCTGATCAAATGATGGATCCTCCAAACTCCCCTACAGCCCTGAGGTCAAGCAGCAAGGTGAGTAAATACCAATTACTCTCCTTTCACCACTCAACAAAGGCTTGAGCAGAGAGAAACACCTGCCAAGTTTGAGGCTTTTCTCACCCATCAAGCTCACACCAGGACCTCAAGCACAAAACCAGGCAAGGTCCTTTCGATAAATGAGGTACTCTGCAGCCCCATTAGGGGCTCTTCTCCTATGTGCAAAATGGGATTCACCATCCTATGGAAGCCCTCTCTTTCCAGAGAGCTCAGCACAACCCTCTGAAGTGTAAGCAGCTGCATCTCACCTGTCGGTCCAGCTGTCCCCTTTTGGTGATGGAGAGAGGTGCATCAAAGAGCTTCTCTTCGGTCTCCGTTTCCAGAGCCACGTGGGTCTTGGTCACTGCTCCAGCCAGAGGATCTAGGAACACATACTTCTTGTACCTAAAGGCAGAGAACAAGTATTTTAGTGATGCTGCCTTGAGAGTCAAGGCCAGAAGAAACAGTGTACACGAGAAGGCCTTGGAGGCAGAGCTCTGACTTCACTCATAAAGATGGAACATGTTGGGCCTTCCAGGTTCCTTCTTTTAGCTCCATTTTCCTGCATTTCCCCTCAGCAACCAGGAAGCAATCAGCTCCTCACCCTGCCAGTGCAGGCTCCAGACTCACTCTAAAGCAAAGCCCCACTGCAGTGCCGCCATGACCAAGCTCTCCCCTTTCCACCACTTGGCCTGAAGCCATCCTAAAGCCCGCAGCAGGACACCAGTGACTTGACACTCAAGATCCAGGAGGACAGACAAAAAGGAGCAATGATCCATGGCTCAGGAGAAGAAAGAGAAGGGCCAGCAGCTGAAAGCTCAAGAAGGGCTTAAAGTAGCTCTTCAATAAGAGCAGAATGAGGAACCATGAGGCAAAGCCCAGCGGGAAAGGAAACTGCAATGAGGAAAGTGGTGGAGACACTAAAGCAGCTAAAGCAGTAAAGTAATGCTGTGAGGAATTGTCAGGAGCAGTACCCAGGCTGGCACACAGGGCAGAGAAGGGCAGGAGTGACAGCACATCTCAAGGCTTGAGAGAAATTACAGAGGAACAACAGGAAGAACTAAGCAAAAGGAAGTGCAAAATTGGGTTGAATGCAGGTGAGTAGAGGATCAGGTGTGGACAAAATAACTGCTTCCACCCAAGGAAAAAAGCAGGGAAGGTAAGGTTCCCAGCTGGGGGCCAGTGGAGAGGTACCAAACCCTGTTCTATCAGGAGCCTGATAGGTAACATCCCCAGGAAAGCAAGCAGCTACTGCTACCCCTGGGGAAGGGAAAGCTCCTCTGAGGACAAGAAGGGGCAGGTGAGCAGCGCAGCACTGCTCCAGCTCTCACAGGTTCTCGGTGGTATTGAAGAGTAGCAGGGAGCTGAGGGAGCTGATGTTCCTGGGAAGGCTG
The DNA here is from genome assembly GCA_013397175.1 of Platysteira castanea. Lineage (NCBI taxonomy): Eukaryota > Metazoa > Chordata > Aves > Passeriformes > Platysteira > Platysteira castanea. The sequence goes on along the minus strand of VYXC01001701.1, from coordinate 273,346 downwards.
CCAAGGCCTTCTTCTGCTTCATCCTCCTGGTGAATTTTGGTGCTCACGCACACAGGGAAATATTTGAGCTTTTCCTGCAAGAAGACAGATAAAAAGTGGTAAGACACTAGAACCACAGCTGCTGAGGCAGCTCTCCCCAGCCACCACAACCCACACTGCTGGATGCACTGCATGGTCTGGGAACCCTACTGCTCCCTCTCTACCTCCCTTTGAGCTAGGAAGCACATGGACAACATTGCAACCCCACACTCATGAGAAATCTCGGCAGTTCAGAGTCCCAGCATGTGCTTTTGGTGCCGTGGATGGGTCATACTGAACAGGGATTACTGTGGCAAGGATCCACCAGAATAAAACCACCACTCCGGCTCTATAGTCAGAGGCAGGGATCAAGCACCACAGCCTAAAAGGCTTTTGTTACAGTGTCTCCAATTACAACATATTTTCATGCAGGCGGAGCTCCCCACACATCTCTATTACCTCCCCTCTGTTGCCTTCACTTGATGTTTTAAGAGCTGTGATCCCACTGGTGGGGTATGCGGGGAAGGCAAAGGAAAAAGAGGTTAGGAAAAAACAGAGTGCCTACACTAGGCAAGAGATCAGGCAGAAAGGAGTGCGCAGGGTGGAGCGTGTGCCAGATGGTTTTGCAAAGCCTGAGGGATTTGCAGGAGTTTTCAACTCTAATGAACTGAAATCTTTTCTCTCGGTTCTAAAACTTCATGCATAATATATAGAGCTCCCTTTCGAAAAGGACTTATTGCATCTGAACTGCCTGACTTTTATAGAGCACAGGAATTGCCATCCCACATCAGACCAGTGTTTCAGCTGGCGTGACAGTGCCCGCTGCCACATGCTCTGGGGGATGAAGCTCAACGCCCACAGCACTCTGCTCTAGAAGGAGGAAAGGCATTGGTTCCTGAACAGAGACAGTCTGGGATGAACAAACCTCCGCCTCAGACCCCTCTGCAGACCCCTCCTCAGCCCCTTCACAACTCTTCACAGCTCTTTCTTCTCAACTAGGGCAAGTAGCAGCTACAAGATTAGTAAGTGTTCATACCAGGAGAAACCAGAGCACTTTGTCAGGTTAAATAACTGGCCAAACCTGTGGTTTTCTTCTGCCACCAAAAAATGACCACGCCAAACACTGTCCACAGCTTCCTACTGCCTCACTACTTCCTGGATCCTTGCACCACCCCATTCTCTGCGTCCCTCTTCCCTCCTTGTATTTGTATGGGGGAAATGGAGACCACTGGTGGTTCAGTTTTAAGACCACATCTCTGTGACAGAAGCAGTTCCTGCTGATTGAAATTTCAGTCTTGAATCTGGTAGCCAGAAATCCAAGGAAATGGCTTAGTCACAGCTCAGTTAATCCACTAAGAGTTTATATGATGCTCTGAGACTATAAAATGCTATAAGAAAGGACCTGGAAGGTTTTGATTTAATTCAGGTTCCAACTTGTGAAAAATACATTGAAATTAACACCTTCTATTTTTTTTTTAGAAGCAAATGGGCAAAAATATATAAATTGTTATTTAGAGATTGTAGAAGCAGAAACTCAAAAGTAAAAGTTCTTTTGATCATTAATATTCATTTCCCAATGTTTAATTTTTTAAGCATGAGGGAGTACTGACTTTTTTTTGCTAGAACTGTTCAGACACACTTAGCCCTCAAGTCATATATATATTTTTTTAATTCTCTCTTTTTAGATTTCAGTTAGCACTGGAAGATTGTGCATCACTTTAAGGGCGTAGTGAGAAAGCAACCTACATTTACTTACAAGCCTCATCTAAGGCAGTTTTAAAAGCACTAAGCATGAGTATTCTGAAACGTGAAATATAATCCTTTAAATTTAAATGCCATCAAAGTGATAGTCTTATTTGAGTACCTAGATCTGTTCTGAAATTTGAAACAACTACACACTGTCAAAAATATCCTGCAACTCTGAATTCCAGAAGTTTAGGTGCCATTTAAAAATTAGTTTTCTTATAGGAACATTAAGTTCTTAAGCCAAAGTTTGGCAGCCTTGACATATTGAAGTCATGGGGGGGTGTTTGAATGCTCAAACACTCCAACCTGGGGTCTGGCACCTGGCAGGATCACACCCTCAAGGACACTGCATTTTCAGGTGGTTTTCCTCCTAAGTTAAAAATATATAAAGTCATTCTGGTTCTTCAGTTTAATTAAACACACACTATTACAAAGGGAATTGGTGTGATGCACCAGAAATCCCACCACCCCCGCACCAATGGAGTGCTGAGGCCAGCCGGGAAAGCACTTCAAGATGAGCAAGTGACAAAAACCTGGTTTAGCCTCCACATGCCTATGGTGGGCTCTGGGAGGGGCAGAATTCCCAAGGACATGCCAAGTTACTGACACTTTTGAAGCCTAGCAAGGTTACTCCAGCAGTGGATGGTATCTTTTGCTTGGACTTCTTCCAAAGCCCAGGCAGACCATGTCTTCCACCCTGTCTCCCACCTTCCAGTCTCCTGAGTGGCACGTGCAGCACCCAGACACAGCTCCCACCACAGAGGCAGTGCCCAGCGCCTGGGAAGGCCACGGGGCTGCAGCCAGCTCCCTGCTGAGCCCTGCCTCGCTGCCACCACTGCAGTGCGCAAAGCAACTGGCTTTCCAGGCTTACCACAAGCACTGTGTTTCTGGCACTCGTACCCATCAGTACCAACCTAAACAGCATCCTCTAAACAGCTGAGTTTTCACTTGCTTGCGGTGGAGGGTGCGAGAAGAAATTCCAAGGGGGAAAGCATTTTAAAATAAACTGTAGAACCACACACACTTCCAACTCAGTTGTACCCCCCAGAGCAAAAACCCTAAAGGCTGAGCACAGGCTGCCACCACTTCCCCTCAAACTGACATGAGCAGAGTTTGCTTTCCTAATGACATGGTGTGTGCATGTGTGCATTTGGAGTTTAGCAAAGGCCGCTGCGACTGCTCCCAGTAAAGAGGCTCTCATAAGAAGTGAAAACAGGCAGTGAGCCTCTGCTGAAAACCCTGAATAATTGAGCAGGGCATAAATGCAAACATTAAACTTCTCCCTGTCACATTTCGTTACTGCAAGGCACATCAGGCTCCGGCTCAGCTATGGCCGAGAAGGGCCTGTCCCCCTGGAATGTGGTCACACTCCCCCGGAGCTTGGCCACACTGAGCTCCACTCAGCACATCAGCCCCTCTATCCTTCACCAGCTGACAGCAGCATCCCCCCACCCCACAGAGGAGCTGCAGGAGCTCGTGTATGAGCTTGGCAAGAGTGACAACCGCTGCATGAGGCAGACTCAGCAAAGCCAGAGAAAGATCAACAGTCCCAAAGGAGGATCAAAAGTTGGGTTGCAGGAGGGGAGCAGACATCCCCAAGGGCCTGAAACAAAGTCCCCGTGATGATGGCAGCTTTAGTCGCTAAGGGCAGAACATGGCAGTGGCAGAGAGACTGACTGACTGGGACTGGAAGAGGTGGCACTCCAGGCAGATGGCTGTGGGGAACGGCACTGGAGCCTACTGGAGCCAGCAGGCCAGCTGAACAGGTACGCCATTTGCTCTTTGTGGGACACTCCTTTTTAACAGCTGATGTTCTTCTCAATCCCTTCCCTGTGCAAGGGGCTGTACTTTGGCACCAGCCCTTCACGGGGGGAACCCATCTCCCTGTCCACTCCCTGCCAAGCTCCCCCCACACGCCAGTGGGATGGGGCCACCAGCCAGACAGCAGCACTCACTGGCCTCCCTGCCAGACACCAGCAGGTCTCATGCAGCTCTGCCCGTGCTACTGCCAGGACTGGAAGGAAGCAGGAACCCTGCTCAAGTCTGCCAGCTGTCCATTCGGCCAGCAATCCCGCTTCCTTGGCCTGGCTGAAATATTCATAACTACCTCGCTGTGTGAGGTCTCAACTCCATTAACACTCAGGAAAGTTTAGCATGATAAATTATTCAATGGCAGCTTTATTTTTGGCCAAGTCACACAAGGATGAGGAAGGAAGTCTCCTTAGGGGTGGAAAGCAGGGAAGTTGTCAAGTTGACCCGTAACATGCTAGGAACAGCACATCTGCTACTCCTGACACAGCACATACACAGCAACTTTTAACCTTCAAGCATGGCAACTCTTCCTCCTCTCCTTCCAACCCAGGGACAACGCCCAAGTGCAATGATTTCCTGGGGCAGAAAAAGGCTCTAATGGAAGACTCCTTTTTCTCCTGATACACTCACAAGCCTTCTTACCTTTCCCCTTCACCAGAACTTATATAAGAGCCTTCAGAAGCTATTTCTGAAACAACTATGAGCCTTATCCCAGCTGCCTCGCTATGCACAGCCAAAGCCTTAAGATCAGGCAGCATCACCAACAGTGCTGCAGGAAACAGCAGCATTTCAGGAAATGGAACTGCTCCTGAGACCTGGCAGTTGACAGCCACCCAGACAAGCTCTTGTACTGACATTGCCCTCTCCAATGGGCATCTCCACAAGCTTCCCAGCCTGACCTCACACCTTCCTCACTGACAGGCCATATGAAAGTATGTTCTACTCCTAGCCTATGTCCCAAAGCCCTGGCCCACTTTCTCAAAGAGATTAACAGCCTCCCAGCTTCTCTTTGCTTGTCCTTCCCAAGGTCTGTTCTCCTCCTTACCTGCAGAGCTTTTTCATCCAGCATTCGGTGTTTGCTCTGAATCTTGTGTCTTGGCCATTTCTGTTTAGCTGGGTCTTCTGCACCAGCAAAAATTGAATGGTACTCCTGCAGCCGTTCAGGGGCTGGATACTTGGCACTGGAAAATACCTATAGAGAAACAAGGAGGGACTGAAAAATCCCAACAACTAGGCAATCCTACAATACAAAAACACATGGAGTGGAGTAAACATGCAATCTGTGCTGCCAGTGGGAATGGACAGCCTTGGAGTCAACAGGTTCCTAAGGGCTATGTGCACAGACCCAGACAGCATGGGCTGCCACTTCTGGAACTGGAATTGCCAGAGCTTTTCTCTCTTTCTCTCTAAAAGTACTAGGAGATCACTTGCAAAAGGCTTCCACTGGCAGGAAAGCAGTTGGAAAGACTGTATAAAATGGAGTGAGAATGGGGAAAGAAGGATTTTCACCAGTTTTACATGGCTCAATAGGATTAAGATGCACTAAGGGGAGGGTCTTTAACAGCAGCTTTCATTCAAATAACCAAAGTGTCTATGAGCCTGAAGTGTGAGGGCGTTAGGCTTAGCTCAGCACAGGCCTTCTCTCTTTCTCAGGAAGCAGCTGGGACAGAAACCTATAAAGGCTACATAAAGCCTGGAGCTGTGTGGCTCATGGGTTTCAAATTCATCAGCTGGCCAAGTCAGGAATGGGATTCTCATCACAATCCTGCTCAGCAGCAAGGCATGGAGAGGTGAGTGGGCAGCAGCTGCAGCAGCCGAGCACCTTTTCTTCTCCAGAGCTTACATCAGGAGTAAAGAAAGAAGGAAGAAGAGAGGTCAGGCAGCCTTCACTGAAGTCACTACCTTAATAGCCTTCTTGCTGCCCTTTATCTTCTCAATCTTCACCTGGGCGAGTGTGACTCTCTCCCCAATTGCCTGGAGCTGTGCCCGGCTGGCCTCCACCCGCTGAGAGATTCTAGGAGACAAGAACATTTCTTAAGCTGAAGAATCCAGAACCAGTGTCTTTCTTTGGCAACAGCCAGTGCCCAGCCCCCCAGAGAAGGGGACTGGGTTGTTTCACAGAGCAAAACAGTGCTGGTTGAGACACGCTTGTACCCATCCTATTGAGAGCTTTAGGTACTTCCAGCATGAAGTAGGATTAGTCCATGACTCACACCATGACGTTCTTGTGGCTGTTTGAGGCACATAAAGATGGAGAACTGGCAACAGAAAGAGTGTTGATAACACAGGGGTGTTTTGGTTATTGCTGAGCAGAGCTTAGACACAGTCAAGGCCTTTTCTGCCTCTCACCCCACCACAAGGAGTTGGGAGGGGACAGAGCCAGGCCACCTGATCCCAACTGAGCCAAGGGATATTCCAGACCATATGGCTTCATGCTCAGCATATAAACTAGGGAGAAAGTTGGCTGGGGTCCACTGCTTGGGGACTGGACAGGCTTCATCTGGTTGGTGGAGAGCAATTGTTTTTATTTGCATCACTTGCCTTTCTTGCGTTCTATTTTTCTTTTCTGTTATTTTCCTTTACATTACATTATTATTATATTTTATTTCAATTATTTAACTGTTCTTATCTCCACCCATGGATTTTCTCACTTTTATCCTTCCAGTTCTCCTTCCCCCAACCCTGCAAGGAGTAGGGTGAGCAAGGGGCTGTGTGGTGCTTAGTTGCCAGCTGGGGATAAACCATGCCATTAGATCAGCATCAGAATGCTTTGGGACTGAGGTGAAAAGCACCCCATGGCAGCAGGGGAGAGCAGTCAGTGGTTAAGTACCTCTGCATTCACATTGTGGACATATTCCTTTCCCACCTAGCAGCCAGGGGCACAACTGAAATTGCCTCCATGCCGTGCACAGTGGCTGCTGTGCTGCTGGAACTGTCACACAGGGCCAACCAGAGGTGAGGAGGGATGCTGGGAGCAGGCATCAGCTACAGGTAACAATGGATTCCCCATCTCAAGAGCCCTCCTTCCCCGTGCATAACCAGCAGGTTCTTGCCAGCTTTAAGGTCAAAAGCTGAAAAGTCTTCTAACCTTCACCCCTCCCGTGAAGCCAGGGAAGAATATTTTTATGGCTACGTAACCCATTAGGAGAGAGAGCACTCCGCTTTGGCAATGTTTTGTAGCAATGAGTTCCATCAGATCATTCTGTGCCTGTAAAAATCAGTCTTAAATATTGTCTTTAAATTTCACCAGGAGTCTCTCTTTGCTTTTGAGGAGAGAGCTCTCATACTCTTTTTCTGCTCTGTCTGTATAATTCCCTTCAGTAACAAATTTAGGATCAGCAATGATCCATGATTCCCAATTTCAAACTGTACCAAATCTATCTTTTCCTGTATTTTCACTTTGGGCAGCACATTCCCTATCATAGTATAGAAATATAAAGCCCCCCTTCAATGTAGGTAGTGAAAAACAGCACGTACAAGCAGCCTACTCTCCTTGTACCATTCTGAAGAAAAACCCCACTTTCTCTAAACAGCTTCAAGTACTTCTGTTTGTTTATAGCCATGCTCTCCTCTTCCTGGAGGCATGAAAAATCCTTCCTTATGCATATGGCGTGATAGCAGACAGCCTGTTTCTACCTTATTCTGTTTGGAGTGGGAGATGAGCAAAATTGAACCTCAAGAGATTCTCCGTCTCAGAATTATTCTCCATTTCCCCATCCTTTTATTTTAAACACAGTCTAACAGCTTGTATTTTGTACAAACACCGAGTACAAATCTGTTCATGATTTCCTTCCCACACCCTCCCTCTGCCTCAGTGGAGTAAGTCCACATCACTTATACACTTGACAGGTTCTCAGAGTAGTTTCTGTTGTTCCTTTCAGTGTGCATTTCCTGGCACCTGTCTGCAGCAAATTTCATGTGTCATAGGGCTGTCCCATTGCCTTGTTTTGTTCAAGTGTGAGATGCCTCTGAAGGACCTAAATCTTCCCTAACTGCTCTCACCAGCAAATTTTCCCACCTCACAGTTCACCTCTTTTCTAGAAGTTCCATAACTGTATTGATTGCCACTATTTCCAGTACTGCTCCTAGGGGCATCTGACTATTTTTATTTTCCTTCAAAGCTGAAAAAACCTAGTCATTCATTTCTGCTTTGCTGCTCTCCCTCAAATCAATGATGCAATTTTCTCTCTCACCTGTGAGTGGACCTCTCCTAGAAGAACTCCACAAAGCTTTCCTGAAGCTCCAAATAAAAGCAAGGTATCAACTGCCTTTTAGCCAGTACCCTGCTGCCTTCCAGACACAATTTTCAGGATCTGACAAGGCACATGTTTCTCTCCTAGAAGGAAGTGCTAAGCAAATAGTTATGCAAGCTCAGGCCTGGAAACCAGTAAGTGTTCTCCCTCTCACTCCATGAATGTGAGTGGGTCCAGTGAGGCAGTCAGAAACCTCCCTCACTCCCTTTCCTGGCCCACATTATCCCCAGTGCTTCACCAGGTACCAACCTCTTCCTCTCCCTTCCTTTACTCAAAGAAAAAGAAAAAAAAAGAGGGAAGACACCCATCCCCACTGCCCACCAAATTTAATCAGTAAAAGGAGACAGTATCAGGCAGACAGCCCACTCCCAGCACAAGCTGGGGAAGTTGTCCAGTGCCAGCTCAGGTGTTTCAAACCATGATGGATCTTCTCTGAGGCACTGTACTTTCTCCTGTGATCTCCTGCTCTAGGATTTGACAGGCCAAATCCTATTGACCTTAGGAGACCTGCCAAAAACCTTCACCTGAGGTGGTGCAGATGCAGGCCTACAACACAGAAGGAATACATACCAGTCTACAGAATTAATTTATTTGTTGCTGAACAAGATAACTTTGAAAAAAAAATTAAACCCCCTCAATCCAACTAATCCAAATTACATCACATGAAAAGGCTCCTAGACGTGCATGACTTTTACACATGAACAGTTCAAGATACAGCTGTATGTGTTAGTTAGAAGAGACAATATACCATACTCTTACTGGAAAAATACATGGAGAAAACCCCCTCATGTTTGATCAACTATTTCTACTGCTGTGGAAACTGAACTTACTCAAAGGACTTTTTCTAAAGAAAGGAAACAGGGAGGAAGGGATGGAGGGATGTGGCCAAGGATTGCAGGGGCAGTGCCGGCGGCAAGGTGGCATTCAGACCTTAACCTCCATTTAAGGGAGAACAAGGACAATCAGGACAAGAGGGGTAAGTGTTAATAAAACGGCCCAATATTGTCTCTCAGAACCCATTGCTCAGGCAGCCAAAACCACCATGAGCATCTGAACCTGCCCCATGCCTATTTTCTTAGTCATTGCTGTGTTATTTTGCTCTCAGTGCTCTTTTCTGCTTGAGAAACACCTTTAGTTAAATTCAATGTGACTCTGGAGTTGCAAAGGAGCAGGAGGCTACAGTGACAGCCCCTCCCTTTCAGCAGGATGTGCTTCATTCAGGACAAGTGAAAGAGGGGTCTGTGGAAAAAGGAGAATACATCACCCACCTTCAAATGCTGGGCACTGAGCCAAATCAACCTTCCCCTCCCAGCGCTCTTCTTTGGGGAAGCAATACATGTGGCAGATTAAATCTATCTAGTGGATTATCTCTTAATCCATACAGACTTTGATTTTTTGATCTAAGCAGATATTAAAGCCAATCTTTCAGCTGCTTTGATTCAAGCTTTCACTTTCTCTTGTCCCTCTGAAATATTTTTGCCCTTAAGCCCTCTGCACTTCACTCTCAGTTTAGATCTTGTTTCTCCTTTGTCCTAAAGTCTTCATCCTGCTGCCTTAAGATACTCTCCATTTTACAGGCAACTTTCTCCAACACCCACAGCAAGTTTCAGGAATACTTCCTCCTAATTCTTGGGAGCCTTTGAGGGCCTCTCTTGCTGGCCCCCTATTCTCTGTCCCATCTACAACCACAGAGCAGATCACTGCCTCTGATTCCCTATTAACTCCTCTGACAAATCTCACATTCAGGTGGCTACTGAAAGACCTCTGCTGTGTCTGTGTCTATTCATTGTGGAAAAATTACTGTTTCTTTACTCCCACAGGAAAAAGATTTGAGGCATTAGGAATCTGGCTTCCAGGACACTGGATACTGCCTGACAGTACTGTCAGCACTGGCAATAATAATGCTACACTTGCGTGCGAGCCTCCAAGCACTCCACAGTGCCAACCAAAAAAATTGTGATTTTTATCATCTATATTTGCTAGGGATCAGACACCATTGGAAAAATAAGTTTACAATCAGGGAAGGTTGAAAGACAGGCTGACCAATTCCCAGAAAGGTGGATGAGAGACAGAATTCAGCCGTAAGGAAGCATCACAGCAGCAGGAGACTCTTTGCTCTCTATGTTGAACGTCCACGGCACTTGAAAGTAACAGGGATGACAAAACTTCTGAAGTTGGAGAGAGGATAGGCAAGCTGCACAGCAAGGTGAATGAGAAAGGTTAGGCAACAGAGGCTGGAGCAAACTTCTCTAGAATACCAAAGAACTTCAATTTCATGTCTGAAGTACAAAAGTAAGCGATCAACCAAGGAGAAAGAACATTACAGAGCAGAATGAGAAATGAAGTTGCACAGGAGGATAAGGCAGACAAAGCATTAAATTACTTTTTCCTTAAATGAGGACTGAACACATCACAGCAAATCAGGCTTCTGGTCACCTCCCAGCCCAAGCTCCAAGCTTGAGAGATAGCAGGGGGGTGCTTGGCATCGCTGTTCTAAACTTCAGGGTACATACAGTAAATTTATTGTATAAAGCCTTGGCTTCTTGCCTAAAAGTCAAGCTGCCTTTTTTTTTTTTGCTAAATGAAGTGTGCTTTTATTAAATTCCTCCCTTATTGCAGGAGGCATGAATAAGAAGGGATGGAATTTATGTTTCTCGTATTTTATTTTATTCCCAGACTCTCCAAGCAGCTGGTGCTGGAGCAGGGTAACAAGGGAACAAAACAGTGTCAAAAATGAACACTGTGTGATGCCCACTCCACTCTCATGCTGTGCTTCTGCCTCTGCAGCGGGCATCATCTCAGGATTGAGATGGGGAGAGCAAAGGAAAGTCTGCTAAGACAGTTATGGTTTACAGTGATCCAGGGAAGCATTCAAAACCAGCTCACAAAGCCAATTCACCTCAAAAGTTTGAAAGGCAAAAAGGAAAAATACATACTCCTATGAAGAGCCAAACACGTTCAACCACTCATAGAAAGATCAACTTGTTTGCTTTCTGCTCTTCTCTCTCCATATTTAAGCAGTTTTTAAAGTCTTACTTCTTGTCTGAGTAAGTGTAATCAGAAACTGTCATCATACACCATCTCTGATAGAAAGAAATCCCAAGTGAGGCTGTGTAATCAACGTTCCTTCCTCCATTAAGGGTTTGGGTATCATTCTAATTAATGTTTATCTCACTTTGATTGCTCCTCAAGCCTGATTTGCAGGTGTTTCAGTATTTGCATATTGCCGTGCTCCTGTGACGCCGAATGGCTTTGAAGATTGGAGAGTGAAGGTTGCCAGGTTATCCTCAGCAGGATCCGGCATATATCACTCTCCACAGGTCATGTTCTCACACAAGAACCATTTCATTTTGATTTTTAATCTCTCATTTCACAAGGCACTCCCACTACTGTGAATTAAGTTTATGTAAAACTGGAAACTTAGAATGTTGACCCATCACCACAGCACCCTCCTCCCCCTTCCCCTGCAGCTTGTTCTCCTCTCCAGAAAAGCAGGTTCTCTTTTTCTCTTCATAGAAAAAGGTCACAAACAAGTTCCTCTTTAACCTTCCAAGCTTTTTATTTGCCTCCCACCACTGACTGATCTAAAAGCAGATGTGCTTCTGGTTCTTTTAGAAGAAATATATACTAAATAGAAAGTCTGTGAATACTAAGCAGAAAGTCTGTGTTTGCAAATAAAGTACACCATTAGATCTTTAAATTATACAGGCTACTTTTTGTCCAACTACTTCTCCATTAACAGAGTTATTATACATATACAACATAGGTTCTGCTGCCACAGTGACAACTTTTGGGAAAGATGACTTTAAGAACTCCATTACTTCCAACAGAAGAAATGGAAAAAATGGTTCTTTACCAGGACTGCTGGAGTTTCACAGGTGACCTTTTGAGTTCCTCCAGTGGCAGTGGAATTGCTTCCCAAAGCAGCAGCCACAGGAAGAGTCTTGGGATATCAGGCAGCTGATGATGGTCAGTACAGAATCACAGGATCATAGAATAGTTTGGGTTGGAAGGGACCCTTAAAGGCATCTAGTCCAACCCCCTGCAGTGAGCAGGGACATCTTCAGATGATCCAACCTGGTCAGAGCCTTGGCCAACCTGCCCTTGAATACTCAGAGCAACCTGTTCTGGTGTTTTACCAGCCTCATCACAGAACATGTCTTCATTATATTTAGTCTGAATCTACCCTCTTAATTTAAAACCAGTACTCCTTGTCCTATCACAACAGGGCCCTGCTAAGAAGTTTGTCCTCATCTTCTAAGCCTCTTTTAGGTACTGAAAGGCTGCAATGAAGTCTCCTCGGAGTCTTCTCCAGGCTAAACAACCCCAACTCTCTCAGCCTTTCCTCACAGGAGAGGTGTTGTAGTAACTGGTACTAGTACTGTAACTAGTAAAAGTTACTAGTGAAGTATAGTAACTGGTTTGTTATCTTTAGAGTCTCCACTCATCCTTGCAAAAATCTCATCAGTATTTATCCACTGAAGCTCAATCTTTTGTAGTAATAGCCTTAAGTGTCTTCAGTTTTGTTTTTCTTCTTTTTTTTAATCACTTGTGAAAGAAGGGCTAATCCTGTTTGGACAGAATTTTACGAGACTATCAAAAGTAAATTCTGTTTCCATGTTGCTTGAAGTAATAGATCGTATTTGGCAGATAGCTTGAGAAGGTTTTTTGGCACCTTGTAACCTTAAGTTAATCAACTGTGTGTACACAAACATTAGGTTTCTCTTTCTCACATCAAAGCTCCATTCTCCACAGATCTTCCTGCCTGTTCCCACTGAAAAGAAATGTGTATCACTACAGAGTCACAGGAAACGTAAGCAGTGGAGAAACACCCAGGTGACCCTGTGGTGAACTATATCAGGTGGTAGGGAGAGCTAACAGCTTTAAGAAGATCTGAGATTCCTCTGGATCATTGAGGGTATGTGTCTGATTCTACATAGACAATATTTCTGTTACCCAGCTCACTCTTAGTCGACATTACGCTCCAGTTTCCTACCAGCAATAGTCACAGGAGACAGATCAGCCTGGACGGGAATGTCTGATCTGTGCCCTCTCCCAGGTGGGCCTGCAAGAGAAATTCATAAGCCACCAGCCAGAAATGTTGTTTCTTCTGAGCTTCACCTGAAGGTAGCAGCAGCAGGAAACGAGCACTGACAAACAGCTGCCCCAGTCCTTTTAGCCTGTGCCTCACTTGACCAAAGATACACCGCCATGATCGTGTGGGAGGAGTGACATTTGCAGAGGCTTCCTCTCCCCCCGCCAGGCAGTCAGGAAGTTTCTCTTTATTCCTAGCTTTCCCCCATACCTTCCAAATGCTTTTAAATCAGTTTTCTTGACCAAAGTAAGTAGTACTCAGTTACACACATGTAGCAAAAAACAATTAAGTGATCATCCCTTCAGGTCCTGCCCTGATGTAAGGCTGAATATACCAGGAAAGCTGAGCTCCCACTCCTTCGTTGGGATGGAGGTTTTTTATACCATGACAGCACACAGCACAAACACTGCTTTTAGTCAGCTGATCTCACCAAAACAAGCCATTGTCATCAAGAATAAGAATACTGAGCAAAACATGCCTGCCTCCAGAGTAGAAAATGATTCCTGGTGATAGGAGTTCACACTCTCATCATTCTCCAAGAAAAGCACTGCTTTTCTCTGCATTTAATCAAATATCCTTAGAACTTCATAGTGTTTCACTCAAAGATCTCAAAGCAATTTCCAAGTGTTAATTAAGTCTCGGTTGCTTGTGAAACCAAGAGTGGAATCATTTGTCCCCTGGAACAAAGAAAACCTAGAGAAATTCACAGCACAGTCTCAGCAGATCAGATTTTCAGTCCATAATTCACTAACTTGAACAATTTTGCATTAATTCACAGGACTTAGCACATACCTTTCAGTAGCTGCCTAATTTTCCATTTTACTGAGTTTAAGGCCACCTGTGCAAGTTCATCTGCCTTTTTCAGTGCCTCCCCACTGCCAAATCCATCCCACTGCTGCTCTGCAGAATAAACTACAGCCAGCAAGGACTGATGCAAAACACTGACCATTTTCTCATCACCACCACTTCTTTCTTGGGATCCAAAATGTAGTCCTTACCCACATTTAGAACACATTTAGAAGTAAAGGTTTTTCCATTGACTTTAAATTTTCTCCACTTCCAAGTAGCTGATGGCAATCACATGAAATTTTACTTGCAGATCACAAGTTGAACCCTTCAGTCTCCTTTTTAATAATACATATCTAAAAGCTATCACTTACAAGCTAGTGCTTACTCTATAAAACCTGCTGTCCTGCACAACTGGACTTGAATATTCAGGAGAAGGAAAACCTAACCAAGAAAAAGGACTTGGTACCATAAAATGTCCATTTCAAAGACAACTACACTTCATCTCTTCTCAAAACTCTAACTTCCTTTCTGACTTTCATCACATAATAAGGATCTGCCTCTGTGGTCTTCCCTCACTGTGCTGACCTGATGAAGTTGTAATCAGATACTCGGTAAATGACCAAACCAGCCTTTGAAGCATGACTTGGGGTACCCAGGTCATTTTGTTTTGGACTCAGTACTATGTTTCTGGTTATCATGTTTGTTGCAGTGATCCCTGCACTTTTTAAAAGCTTACATCTCAGTGAAATTTCCCCTATTTCCTTGCACTCACTGTGTCTGCTCAGCAAAGGCCCTCTTCAGCATCCTGTGAGGACTAGAGTGGATTCCCAAGATTCACCCAAAATTTTGCTACAATTAAAACGAGTCCAACCACATAAGATACATTTTCTCAGAAACACTTACCAGACCTTTGCCAGTTACAAACCCTCCTTGCTAAGAGCTTTTCCCTTTCTCACCATGGCTTTCAAAGTGAACTTCGCTTAACAGATCCTCCTCTTTCAAAACAGGCCTTCTCTTAAAGGAAAGATTTCTTCACATATTTTTTGCAAATGAAGTTTTCTATTTCCTAATACTTACTCTTCAGAAACAGAGGTTGTTTAGTGTTACTTTTTCATTTTCCTACAATCAATTGCAGTTGTACTCAAATCTCAAAAGGCACTTTCTATGATATGCCCATCAACAAGCTAATTTGAGTGTGCTTCTTCAACAAATTAGAACAACTTTACGATACCTTATGCATCTAACACCTTTCCTGAGTGATTACAGCACTTTCTTACTTTCTTGAGGGATTTCTAGTTACTTTTACCCTGAAAACTTTGGGCCACAGGCAGAGATGTTCCTAACAGCATCAAAAAGCAGATACCTCTCTGCTTGCACTGACAGCTGCTCTATCATTTCAATGAAACAGTCTGAGGCACATCAGTGACCAGACACCTTTAGAACTGGTCTAGACACATGATTTCATTTTTCCCATTGCCATTTCAAAAACTATCTTTTCCATGCACTAACTCACAAACAGTCATTAAGAATGGAAAGACTATCTTCACAGTAACACCAGAACAAATTTGTACAGTGTACCTTCTAAACCTCCTTCCCCACCCTGAAACTGCCTGAACTGTAAAATCATACACTTTAACAGCTTAACCACTCTCCCCGTGACATACACAGGAAATGTTCTCACGACCAATGCTTTAACAGCAGCTAAACCCCTCATCCCAGCTAAAAGTAAGCATGAAGTGTAATGAAGGGCATGATTCTGGCTGTGTGGTTGTTTGTTCCCCACCCCCTAAATTGCCCATGTGCTAGAAAAAGGAAAGAAAGCCCTGCCAGATGCTCATTTGTGAGCTTTGCACCCTCCCTTCCTCAAAAGAAAAAACAAAAAAATCACATGGAGTCTGAATTCATTCTGGAATGAACAAAATCCAGGATGTCACTTTCAAAAGTATTGGTGAAACAAAACCAAACTACCCAGTTACTGGGACAAAGCAACCAAGAGAACTGCACTGTGGAGACCATGAACTTCCTGGCTGTTGGAATGTTATATTTGTGTATATATATACTGGAATGTTATATATGTGTCACAGATAATCAGAAAGACTACTCCTACTGCACTACCACAGAGCAGAAGTGCAACAGCTTTACCTCCTCTTCTAAAAGGAATGTCTTGTTATGCCTCTTAGGCCCATCAAGCATGTTTTCAGATTCAGCTTTGCTGGTTGATCTAAAACAAGAGCCCTAGAAGCATATTAAAATGCAAATACGTGGTTTTATAATGCACATTAATCCAGAATAAGGATCATATTCTTGGATAAATTAAGAAAGGAATCCAATTCACCATGCTGTGCCAGGGAGAGGAGGGGATAAAAATTATTAATGGCACAGCATGGTGAATTCCTTCGATAAATCTTTTGTCTGGAGGATTTAGAGAAGGGGATGAAAGTTTCTGGAGCCTGGGATAAAGAATTTGGAAGGTAGAGTGTGTTAAAGAGAAACCCCAGGTGGGTAATTTAGGTTCTGGAGGATTTAGATGGAAGAAAACCAGAAACTCCTTCATTAGCATCTACAAATGGGTCTACTGCCTCCAAAAGCACTGCTCTGTCTCAACTGTCAGTTGCATTTATACCTCCCCATTTGCAAAATCCAGTGACAGCACCACAGTAAGTAAGAAAGAAGCACCATGGAAAGGGAATTTAATCCGCCAGTCAAGTGTAAAGAACAGACCTTTGGCACTGGTGTTCCTCCCCCAACTCTCCCCTTGGTGTGCACACTTCCCACTTCCATAGGAGCGAGCCTGTAATACACATTTCAAGCCACTCAGTGTTATTTTCTAGACAATTTTCTCCACGCTGGATCCCAAATGGAAATCATGCCTGTAAAACAAAATGACTTGTTTGAATCTCTTCCTCCAGGGCTGACTGAGTACACAAAAGTCATCCATAGGAACAGAAAATTACTCCAACACGTGTGAGTCTCCAGTGTCTGAAGCTGGTTGAGAGGGCAGAGCTATCACTTCGTGTAAGAAAAGAATAACACGGCAGTTGTGTCACAAATAGTGGGAGAATTCGACAATATTGCCGAAACCGTGGGCTAAGAAACAAGGGAACACTTCTGCTGTGAGGCACACGCGGATTTGTTGTTACGATCTGCTTCTCCTTGCCTATTTCCAGGGAGCCACAGCCTCTTGCACTCACATGAAGGAATGACTCTCTGGACGCGGAAGTTTGTAAGATTTTTGCCAAAACCCTTTTAATTAACAGAGACTTATCGCTGGACAAAATTAGCTCACAAGAACCTGAAGGCTGCTACTCAATACTGAATTTTCTCCAACAAGGAACAGAGTACAAACAAGAGACTTCCCTGTTGGGGTTAAAAAAAGCACAAACTAAAATAAATCAACAGTTCATATGTACTGAAATTACCTTAGTTTCTCCTTACTGTTTGCCTTTCCTATTGCACATGCCATCTGTTTTGATCAAACTGTCTCGTATTTCCACAAGATACTCCATTACCACTGTAAGAGTAGAAAGAACCCTCTCAAGAGCTCCCTAAAGTCTGAAATTGTTGTGTGCCTAAATTGCTTAGCAGCTTTGAGACCAATTCCAGAAGTAGGAGAACACCTCTCCTTCAATTTTGCACAGATCAGATCAGGGCTCAGAAGATCTTAAGCTTAAGGATTCTAGCAGCATCTGTAAAGAGTTGCAACCTGGTCTCCTGCAGAACACTCACTCTCCCTTTGCCTCTTCCTGAGGGTGTAAGATGCCTGTTAGTGCCAGCTGCCCCCAACCTTCCAAGCACGCTGACCACACCCTCGTGTCACCTCCTAAAGTCTTCTTCCTACAGTCTGGGAACCTCTCTGAAGCTACATCTTCACAAGCTGTCAAAGTTAGCTTCCAGAGGATTATGGCAGCCATAACAAATGACTGGCGCCTTACAAAGTGTGTGTTACACTTAAGAGGAAAATAAATCCACATTACTTGGACATACATCTACAAGAATAACAACTATCTGGAGGCAAAATGTCTTCCCCGTACTCCATTTCCTCATGTCTGCAGGACACTCCACTCACTCTTTATCTCACTGCTTCTGCTTAATCTTCCTGGCAGCAAATGACTGCTCCCACAGCCTGTCAAGAGAGGTATCTGAAACTAAACTAGACCTAGCATCCTTTCAGATGACCCCTGGGACAACTTCAAAGTGCCGTAAGGCACTTTGTTGTTAAACAAGAGTTGTAACGCTCTCAAATTAACTGGAGAAGAATTGGTTCCCTGTGCTACAGTGCGTCTCTTGGTGTATACTCACCTGCATGGTGAGCCATCATAGTGGACAGCTCTCCTCCTAGAAAGATCCAACCCTTGCAGCCAGCAGAGGAACCAACACCATGCAGTGTCCAAGCTCCAAGCTGCATCCCAGAGCCCCACTGCACAACAAACAGCACAATACAGCTTGCTGCAAGACCCTTCTTGGCAAGTTTCCATTCCACAGACCTCCTAAATTAAATACATTTACACTGATGTATTCAGTCCCCCACTTCCATTATTGGTCATCATGACTAATCACAGTAATAAGTTTAAAACAAGGAGGGCTTTAAAACACCCAAGTGCACCTAATGATTAAGATTTTGTTGGTATTTTCAATTTGAGAATGACTCACATCTCAGCTCTGCTCCTGTCCTACACATCCCTTAAGGCTCTGCTGCCCAGCCAGCTACTCCTTACCTTCCTTATCACAGCCTCACCAGATTTCTTCCCCACCTCAACAGCATTTCCACAGTGCTTTTGTTTTCCAGCTATGGTTCTCAGAAGTGTGGTTCTCAGTTAAACTTTTGCTTAATATTAAAGCCCTTTTCAAATACGTAATATTAAATTAGTTTGAATCCAACTGGGGGGGGGAACAGGATACACTGGTTTAGCAAAATATTAATCCAGACAAGAAAAAGGCACTGAATAAAGATCATTAAAAATAACAACCAGAAATTCTTCTATAAACTGAAAAAAAGAAGTACAAGGATGAGAAATTTTGTACACTAAACAACTTGGGGTTGGATCACAGGCAAAGGAAATCAGGACCTTGATAACAACATTCCAATCCCAAGTATATGATTTCTTCCTACTGCTGTAACACTCCATGAGGTAACTTGCAAAAGCAATTTTCCGCACATCTATTATTCAAAAGTGAACGCTTCGAATAGCAAACTGACAATATTGGAGATTATTAATATTTCCTGCCGACACAAACTCCTCAGAAACTGAGAAACCCTAAAGGACACGCCTACCTAACTAGGGGGCATACCAGAAAATCTAAACCCATCACCTATTTCAAGTACTTATCACAACATTCCTGTAAAATATTCCAAAGCACATGATTTCAACCCAAGCTCCCACCCAGAAAATACCAGCAATGAGAAAACAAATAGATGAGACTACTGTTAACTGAGTGTTTAAACTGCTCACCCCACCTCCTGTGCCCTGTATCAAAAATTCTCCTTAAAAGTCCCTAAAAGAAGGAGTTAAATTCAAATAGATCTTATGTCAGATTGGCTATGTTAGAATACTTATGTTTTAAGCAGTAATGGTATTAATATCTCAGTAACAACAGGCAGTGAATCTGATCTTTACTGCAGCTTCCACAACAGATTAATTACTTGGATTCAGTTAACACACACAAGCTTAAAACTTCCATTATTTCAAAGCATAAACTTGGGAAGGACATGAAGCCTGTTGATCTCCTCACAGCACTTGTATCAGCACCAAGAAGACAAGACTTCCTCAGAGGAAGGCACTGCTGGACAGCACTGGCCTAAGACATCAACCCGTACTGCCCAGCAGCCAAGAGCTTTGATGTTCCCCATGTGAAAAAAGTCAGGTGGGTCTCTGCTCCTGAGGGTTAGGAATATGATGGAGAGGGATGCTGAGCTGGTGTATCCTGCTCTAAGTGATTCCTGATTGCAGTCCAGGCCTGCTCTCCGAGGCTGGGCTGAGTGGGGATGCTCTGGGTCTCAGCCATACTTCACCTGTGGTTTTGGACCTGCACATTCCTTGATTGTCTACGAACTAATGAACTCTCCAGAGTCTCATTCACCAAGTATCTTGCCACAGTTCATAGCAAGTAAGCTTCTTTGAGGATGGTTGGAAAGAAAAGAGGCTGGCAGAGACTTGTCACACGGGTTATTTCCCAAATTGCCCAAAAAGGGGAGAAGAGGAGGAAAGCTCCTTGTATTTTCTTCTAATTCCCTAAATGGGAAGGTATCTTTCCTGTGTCATCTTGACACATTCATTTTAAGAATTCATATTCAATTGTCATGTCAGCAACAACTCTGAGCAGAAACTTTGATTGGCTAAAATGGAAACTAAGATCCAGTTGTGGAAATATTCCTTTCTTCATAGAGAGTAAGAGGCACTTTCGCTCCACCTTCAACAAAGTACAGATTGGCTTGCCACTCTCAAAAGCACTGTACCAATCCAACTGCTCCCACAAAACAACCTCAGAACATCTGCATCTTTGTAGTACTGAAGTAATGAATTTGACACACACAGCCAAGTCTCCCACAGTGAACAAGTTTCCTCTCCATCAACACTGCAAGCTGCTATTTTGCAGATCAGAACAGTCAGCTTCCCCAGACAAGGCAGCTCCTTCCTGGAAATGGAAGACAGAGCTGCCTTATCTCAGGAACAGGAAGATAAAAGGTCACTGTTCACTAAGTGGCAAAGTTTTCACCTGGAAAGCTTTGCCCCTTGATTGACATGGAACAACCAAGGTCATGGAACTTCTAATCAGATGCCTGCATAATTACTAAATCACTATTAATTATATCAGAGAGCCAAGACCTCAGCGGAAAGGCAAAGCAAACAAAGAAGCCAATGAAGCCTCCTCTGTTGTTGGAGAAAATTGGTAATTAAAAGTCATGAGTGCACCAAAGAGTGAGGGAACAGCATCACAGTCACTGTTCAGTACTCAGGAGTGACTCGCATACAAAGCAGCAGGCTCGTCTCCCTAGGGAAATTACAGGGTACTGTGTTAGACAGCAGTGAGGAGAGGAAAAATAGGGAAAAATAGAGACAGAGAAAGAGCAACTCCTCTATTATCAAGAGCTTTATTTGCCCCACAGAGAGAGACAGCACTGCCAACCAGGCCCAAGTTTGAGAGGTGCTTTCCACATGCTTATGGCAGCTCTAGAAAGCCTTCTCCCAGCCTTAGATCATGAAGTGTTCCCCTACTTTGAAGAGCACAAATGAAGGAGACCTTGTGTTTAACCTAATTCAGCCCACACACAGCCCTTGCCCAAACAAAGACTATTCCAGTGGAAAGCCTCTATTTCCCTGAATAACCTGAGCTCAGCCTTAGTGACTGCTCTTTACTCAAAGGCTACCCTACAAAGCAGCACTATCAGAAACCAAAGAACTTCAATCTACTCTTAAAAAAACCCTCCAAAACTCAAAAAAAGACAGAATGTCATGACTCTGCTCACACCATAATAAATTAAACTAGAGAGTCATGGGACCTCCTGAAACCAAAGCATGTGCTTTAACAAATTAGGCTATGAGAAGATAAATGCTGATCTGTTTCCTTCCCAATGATACTACACACCATCTCAGAGCACTGAGATGTCAAAGATGGCACTGGATGAAAAAAGGCACCACGTTATCTACCATCATTTGCAAGCAAACACAAGAATCTCTCTGATCTGCTATACAGGCAGTCTTATAGATCCAATCCTAAACATGATCATATGCAAGAGGTGCCAAGTCTGGACCAAATCCTCGAAGAGATGGGCTTAGATGGATTATGATACTGTGGCAAGAAACTCAGTCTTCTGCACTCAGCCCTTCCAACACACAGAAAGGGAAGTTGAAAACACCAGAAGCCCAAAGAGAACAGTTTGTACGTCGCAGAGATCAGAACAAATAGACATTTTCTACTTCGCTGCTTCAAGTACAATGACTCAAAAAGACGTATCTTCAAGATACTCTAAATAACAAAACCTCCCCTTTAATACATGAGCAAGAAGGAATAAAGGATAAGTGCAGCAGAAGCAGTAATGCAATTTGTGGAAGTCTGCCACTGAATAAAAAATTAATAACCAACAATCTCTGGCTAACTGCAGCCGTTTCATTATGCTTAACTTTGACAGACTCGAATCTAATAAACTCGTATTGAAGTGCATCTGGTCCTTTTTCATCCCTTTTCTGAACTTCCATTGCTTACCAACACAATGCCCTTTCACTGCTGCAACAGAGCACTCTGTTTTGTAATGCTGAATGCTAAGCACTCAACCCCTCAGGAGAGGACTTTACCTGTTGAAGATATCACCCGATACCTTTTGCAGATACTGAAGTGCATCTGCCACCTGCTGCACAGCCTCCTCCCTCCGTAGGTCCGGCTGGATCAGGGGCACTGAATATGTCTGTCCTTCCAAAAAGTGCTTCTGGGCTACTGTGGCCATTGTACCTAAAGGAAAGAACAAATAGGTCACTACAGTAAACACACTGCCATTTTATCACAGCAGCTACTCAGGGACTCCTACTTTCCTCTCCACTAATTATTTTAGGAAAGCATTTGCAACAGAATTGGTGAGCTGAGGAGAAAGGCAAAAGTAGTAAGGTTGACATATTGGATTTTTAATAAATTCAAGGCAGCTACAGTGAGGTGGGAATCTCTTGCTTATCTGAATGTTCTTGGAAACCATCATTTTATTTTAGCATGCTACTTAACAAAACTCTGCTCAGTACTGTGCTGAAAACAAAGACCAGAGTTAGAAGGAAAGTCAGTTCAGAGTGGTAACAAGACTCATCAGAAATCACCCTGTCCCCTCCTCCCTTTCCTTATATTCCATGTGTGTGGATATATTTCAGGTCATCTAACCCTATTAACAAAAGGCAGTATTTCATGTTACTCTTCTGCTCCAAGAAACACACCATCAGTCCCTTCCAAGAACAGAAACCATGAAATTACAAGGCATGCATGTGCACACACCCCCTTGCTCCAAGTAGGTTAATGAGAGTTCTTCCAATCTGATTCCCAGGAGCTGTTTGTTGCTTCTGGTGACTGAATTTTTCCTAAGTAACTATCTCGAAAGAAGCCTCCTTGTTTTAGAATCCTTTCACATCTCAAGCCTAACCAGTCATTGAAATGTTTCAGTTGTGTGCAACACACACACCAGAGCTGTATGCACACTTTTGAATGCAGCTGGGCCAGTACCACTGCTCTATAGCTCAGCCAGGAGAAGGTCACCCATCACTCATGTTTCCATCCTAAGCCTTGCTCACCTCTCCCTCAGCAACTCCCAGAGTCTGCCTCCCATGTCTTTACTTACAAAAATAACAAAAAGGTTCCTGGGATGTGGAAGAACATAAAGAGAAAAAAATCCATTTCTCTGAGCACATTAGAAATTGCAAACTCACAAATACATTACTGTTAGGACATTCTGAAGAATGAACAGAGTAGAGTATCCATACAGTTTTCTAACCCAGACTCTACTGCTAGGTCTACACAACTCCCTTCAAACTGGTTTTCTCTGTGTCTCTTTTCATTCAGGCTGTAAAAACAACACAGTTTACAGGTGCTCATGACAGGGTTTCATGACACAGAGCTCTGTACCTCTGTATAAGAAAATATTCAGTAAGTTGAGGAGAAGTAAAACAAAGGAGGATCAAAAAACAAGGTATCAGAAACAGACAGGGATATGTCAGGATGCACCGCATTCCCTCTGTGGTACTTGGAAGTCTGCAGGAGCTAATCCAGAGAGCACTGCTGTGTGCAACCTGCATTCCTGGGTCTGTGACAGTGCAGGCTGAGAATAACAGAAACACAGCCCATACCGGAGAAATTCCCAAGACAGGAGCCTGAAGAGACAGTCACAACATAAAACAACAGTTGAATATGTGAAAATTAGAGAAGTCTTCACATTCTTTCAATTCCCTATCTTGCTTCACAAAATGAAGAGATAACAGATTAGACTTGCCTGCAGCCATTTCTGTGCATTTAGGAAACACCATCCACCCTCTCCAAATTTGTCCTTTAAGATTGTACCGCAGTAGGATAGGAAAAGCTTTCTGTAAATGTGATGTGGCTGTTATCTAAGGGTATTTTTTGGGATGTGGGGTTTACTGAGTTGTTTTGTTTTTCTGGGGTTTTTTTGTGGGGGTGTTTAGTAAT
The DNA here is from genome assembly GCA_013397175.1 of Platysteira castanea. Classification (NCBI taxonomy): domain Eukaryota; kingdom Metazoa; phylum Chordata; class Aves; order Passeriformes; genus Platysteira; species Platysteira castanea. The sequence goes on along the minus strand of VYXC01001701.1, from coordinate 249,481 downwards.
GCATCATATGAGATGTAAGGACACGTAGAAGCCTTCCCACAGTTAACAAATTTGCAAGATCAAGCCCAGCCATTAGAGAGCTGGCTCTGCTGCCAGTCTAGGAAGCCTAGACCTATTCTGTTTCATTTCATGCATCACTGGCAGTCAGACTCTGTATCTGCACTCTTTAGCGGCAATGTTTGCACACTGATTAGTCTTCTTGACTGGGCCTACTCAGCAGACAGGAAATTATTATTTAGAGCTGTAAAGCATACAAGTTAATCTGAGAGGAGTACAGCTAATTTTGAGACAGCAGTTTTTGATCTGCTGACCACAATCAAGCTCCAATCCTTTTCCTTCCAAATCTACTATTTGACTGTCACCACGGAATTAAGCGACCAGATAACACAGCAAGGACATGGTTATGAGTTAGTCTGGCCCCAGCAGCAAAAGGAGTTTATGATCTTCCCTGCCACTGGTCGCAACTCTGCTGTTGCATCAGTGCTGATGTTGGAGATGCCTATTTTTAACTCAAATCAGTTCAATGACCCAATTTACCGCAGCCAGATAAACAGCTGTAATTGTCCAGTCATTAAGCATAGTGGGAAGCAGGGGCAAGAAGGAAACATCTGAAACTTGCTTCATTATCAAAACCACTCCTGTGTAAAGGTAATCCCGAGAAAGCCAAGCTTTTCACCTCTTGAGACCAGATGAGATTATACAGTCCCAATATGGTTTCTCAGACTCTCACCAATCCTAATTCTCCTAGTGACCTTTCCAAAACCAAGCTCAGTTCAGCTGCTGACTGACAGATGCTCCCACTCGGGAGCAGCGCTCCTGTAGCTTCTCCCAAACCATTTCTTTTCCTGCAGTCAGAAGCTACAGACTGTCCTTCAGGTCCCACTGCTCCCTTGCAAAGAGACGAGCACCCAGTACTGGGCAAAACAGGAAAATCCCTGGGTGCTCCTGCTCACACTGTCATAGTTTGTCTGTCGGTAAACTTCACCTTCACAGGTTCTCAATGAAGACACTCAAATGAGCTTCGGATTCTCACCTCTCCTAAAAAAACCACAGTGGAGAAATACGACAGACTCTGGAAACTGCTGCCAGACAGATACAAGAGACAATTCTTTCTGTGCAAGGGAACAAGTTGGAGATCTATAGCAAGGAGGAGGGAAAACAGCAACAACTAAATGATTAGACTTGGGCAAAATCCTATGCTACAGCTGCTATTTGTTACCCCTTAGGACCAAACTAATTGGAGAAATAAGCCAGTTTTAAAAACAATTTGAGTAAGGGCCTCACCACATGCTTAGAATAAAAGGAGAATTGCTTCACATAACAGAGAGGGACTGCAGGAATAAGGAATATTTTAACAGGGAAAATTCAAAGTATTCTCAGCAGAAGTCAGGAAGGAAAGCAAAGACTGAATGTCACTTATTGACTTCCTTTATCTTAAACTCCAGCGCATTGAGAAGGAAGCAGCACATTTTCTTGTCATGCTCCACTATCAGAATTAGTACATAAGGAAAAAAAAAGTGAGTGCTGCATGTGAAAATATGTCAGCTCTTCTACCCTATCCAATGGGTGCCAAACCTTCATGTACCATAAACAGCAAAGGTGCAAATAAACTGCTTGTATCTTACACATGGAAGGGACTTTTAGCAAAGCAACAAACTGGTTCCTGCATCACTCCAGAATCTTGCAAAGGGAGCTAGTGTGTTTCAGCAGGAAGTACAGCATTCTGGAATTATGACAGCTGACATGAAATACTCTGATGCTACAGTGAGAAATGGACACACATGCCCAAAGCAAGTATGAGTCACAAAAACAGATGTCAGATCACCCAAGAGATTTAATCATTAGTGGTGTGACCACCAATGGGTCACACAAAGCAGAAGAAACAGCAATACAGAGTTTGGTTTTTTTGGTTTTTTTGGGGGTTTTTTTTGTGATCAAAGAGGCTCTGGAAAAGAGCTGCAGCATCTGGGAGCTCCAGCCATTCTTTATTCAATTATTTTTTCTACATCAACTTACATGATCAAGACAAATATGCTCTGGTATTATATAATAACCTCATTTGCCTTATTAAAGTGAAAACAAAGAGAAAAAGGTTGTTTTCTCGCTGCACCACCTGCTTCCAAGTGCTATGTCCTGATTTGAAAGTTCTGACTAAAGCTACTGACTGCTCAGATTTGCACTTCTGCCTTAAGCTGTGTGTGCCTTTCACCTCAGGCAAGCTGGTCCAAAGCTCCTCAGGGCTGGTGGCTGTCCCTTTCCACTCAAAGCTGTCCTCTCCCTCTCAGTTCCAGCACTCACACTGGCAAAAGCTGAGAGAAACAGCAAGAGTGGGAAACAGAATCAGTCTCCACCAGACTGTCTTGCCTTTCCAAAAGACTTAAACCAGGCCAGATACAGGCTGAGCACTCCAGGGTTTTCAGGCATTTGGAACCAACAACTGGGCTTAATGTTCACTGACCACAGCCAAGTCTAATACTCTGAGGGATATGTGGAGCTCTGCACCTGGAAAAGGAAGTCTGGACTCCGGATAGGCAGAGAAACACTCCACCTGCTTTGCTCACCTCTCTCCATAAGAGTAAAACTTATGTTAAGGCAAGTCCAAAAGAACTTGTTACAGAGCAAACAGAGTTTGTAAAAGAAGCAACACCTCCTAAGTTCTGTAGAAAATACTGCTCTATGGAGGATTGACCACTGGGATAATTATCTAAAAAAAACCCCACAACCTTAAAATACCTTAGTTTTTCAAGGGAATATAAACAAAGGCAATATTAAGAAAATAGCCTGGCTGCCATCAACACAGGCAGAATGTAAAGCTATATACAAGCACTTACCAGACATGTGAAAATAAAGGGAGAATAGGGCAAGCCATCAACAATACCTGCCTCCTTAACATGTTTCAAGAAATTAAAAAGAGCAGGCTCAGGGGAGAAGAGGGATTAAATATTTTGAAAAAAATCAGTGTGTATACTTCAAAGCTACAAGGGCTGCTTTAGCAATTACTGTGCTGCTGCTTCTGTCACTGCACTGGAAAGGCAGCAAGAACTAGATGCCTTTATTTCCCACAGGCAGTAACATCTCCAAAAAGAAGTGACAGGCTATCTCTAACCTGTCTCCCTCTTTTGTAGGTTCCTAATAAAAGATCAATGCCTTGTAGCCACCTGTGAGGACAGAGATCAGCAATATGCAATAAAACACAGGTCTGCATATCCCTCACCACATACCCCTACCCAACTACCACCAGTATGGTTCCACAGTGGGAACAGACCAAGCCACAAATGAACCACAGGTTACGATTAAACACACTCAAAAGATGGAGTAGACAGGTCTGGGCATAGCTTATCAGAAAGTGCTGTTTCCTCTGACAGAGGAAAAGTCACGTCCATAACTTGGTTAACCATGAGAAGTCATCCCAAATTCTTCACTGAGAGTAATTTCTTACATGTAATACTTTTTACCATGTTTACCTGGACAAACATTTTCCCATGTCTGTGGGTCAAATCTGTGGGCATATCCAAGTCATGCCTTGATTGTTCTGGAGGCTTGCCTAGAGGCTATCCCAACAAATACCAGAATTAAATCCTCCAAGGAAAAAATAAGAACACTAAAAAAAGGTAATTACATCACCTTGCTCTCCAAAGATAAAGCACACTCCTATGAGTTTACCAGCTGCAAAACCCAAGAACTGTATTTAAAAAAGAGACTTGAAAAGCTAGAAAAGCAAAACGTCATTGCACCTGCTCCTCCTGTTCAGGGACAGGGTAAGGCAGTGTGTGCACACACACTCACAGACACTGAAACAAAAGCTAGAAATTGCTCAAATGCAGCATAAGAGCATACCTACAAGTCCTATTATTCTGCAGCAAAAAATCATTCTGCCCTGCATTGACATTCACAGGAGGGGATGAAATTTAGTCCTCCAGCAGAGCACACAAGAGGTAACTATCCTGGATAGGAGAGCAGGATGCATTTCCAGCAGTGAGATGAGAGGTTCACCACAGTCCCTGCACTAATCCAACTTTACCTTTTTTTTGGGGAAGCAAGGTGGGGGCAGGAGAGAAGCACTTTGGTAAGTTAAGAGGATGAAAAGCCTATTTATATTTTTTAATTAACCATTTTCTACAGTGTTATTAAGCAGCAATCAAAGATGCAGATGCTACTGATTTGATTGGCAAGAAGTACAGTGTGCTGAATATTAAGGAACTCTGCCCCTATAAATAGGTCTAATCACCATCAGAAGGCTGGAAGGCAGTGATGAAAGAAAGCATTAATAAGACCCTAATTAGGCCCGTAGCAGGCTGTACTCCACCAGGGTGCTCCCGTTACTAGATGTCTCTTATAGTAGTAGCACCCTCAAACTCCACCGTAGATGTTACTGCTTTGGTCTCAAGACCTCTACTAGCTATTTTAGACAAGAGTGGGGTTTCTTCATCTTTGGAGCACTTGGCAACGGCTGGGATTTTGCCTCCCAGTGCTGTTTCGGGAACAAAAAGGTTCTCCATTCCAGCTGTCCCACCCTGCTCACTCTCAAGGATTGAATTAAACTGATGAGCTGGAGTTCCCCAGACACAGAAACTGGCGACAGGTGCAGGAAAGTGAAAAACTTGAGAAGCCATCATTCTCCCCCGCTCTCAGCAGCAGGAGCACACCACGGCCACATCTACATCACAAAGTTACTCTAGCCACAGCTACAAAAGCCATCTCTGCTCCTCTCTTCCAGCTTTAGAGGATACTTAACCTCAATCTTTCAGCCTATCCTTACAGTATAACGTTACCCCAAAAGAACACCACCAACGAAAAGTCCATGTAGAAAACGTATCCTACAGGGCATCGCCTGCTCCCACAACTGCTAGTGATATGGGACTACCTGAACAGCCAAAACCTTTTCAAAAGGAGTCAGCCTCACATCACACGAGGGCCCCGCAGAAGCAGCAGAGCACTGAGGAGCCTGACAGTCAGCAGGACTACCTGGAGAAAAGCACTGGCCTGCCAAAAATCTGCTTCTGAAAGTGTGAGCCCAGCATTTAAGGCAGCTCCTTCTCAAGAAGCCAGGGCCTGTTAAAAACACCTTTGGATCAGATGCTTTGCTTTGAAAGAAACAGTACCTGTGGCAGCTACTATAGGTGAAATCTGGAGACTCTCCCTTTCCCTAAAGGCTACTCAGAGCCACTGAGATTTGTTGTTTTGTCACATACTGCTGTATTCCATTTAGGCTTAAGAGAAAGAATCAAAATTTGAGATCTCAGAGCCCAGCTTTACAATAGCATTTGGCAACTCCTTGGCAAACTGCAAAATACCTGACATTTAAAGATGGGTCAGGTACAAACAAATTATACTGACTCTCCAGAAGAGAGAATGCTATTACACTGATTTTTTTTTTAAAAGAGAAACTGAAAAGTAGAGACTTAAAAGAATTTAGAGGTGTACTTCAATCCTGCCAGCTCTACAAGCTAAGACTCCCTATAAGCCACTACTGTCTTCAGGACAATCCTTCCCCTCAGCACAGAGCTCTGTTTTGTGAAGCACAGGCAGCCTCCCTCACCGCATCACCTTGCTGAGAAAAGCCCTGTCCTCTAAGCACAGGCTGAAATTGATTTCCTCCAGCTGGATACATAAAGCTCATTTTGACAGACAGATGTTGATATGCAAAGTTAATTAGATAATCCCCTCTGCGACTGCCACCTTTGGCTCTCATCAGTAATGGAGACAATCAGATGGTGTAATGAACAATTGATCCGATTCTAGGGCAACATATACAACTGACCACAAATACTCTGCTAATTGCCTGCCTTCCCTTCCTATCACTATTTATTACAAAAGAAGCCTAAACAAATAGCTTAGCTACACCTACTATACAGACATCATAAGTAAAGCTGAGAATCCCATCCCAAACATCCAGACACAGCTCTTTCTTCAATTTCCTAAATGGGGGCACTTCGCTTTTGTATGCCTGAAGTACACAGAAGCCACTGGCTATGCAAAGTCCTCTAGAGAGCCATTTCTCTGCAATAAGTTCTCTTAAACAATGGAATTCCAAAACCAGGCTAACCAGAATGCTGCTGTAGAGCTTCCTGCAGAATGTTTGGAGCTTCTCATTCTCACTATCGGACTACAGCAGTACTCACTTTTCAAACACAGCACTTAAAAAAAAAAAAAAAAAAATCCAGCTAGTTTTTCCCTCTAATTTTCTGATGCAAAATCAGCTTCACCCTCCTGCAGAGGGACCTTTGCTGCAGATCTAACCACTGACACATGTCACTGTCACAAAGCCTAACTCGCAATGTCCAGTTTTTCACCTCCACATTCAGTACCCTCTACTCCAAAGTTCTGGAGTTTTACAGCCCCCAGGCTCCACATGCACTATTACAACAAATCCTTAGATATTTAGTTAAGGAAATAACCCAATCAAACCGGCAACCACATCAGTTCCTGCCAGTTTTATACATTCAAAAACAAAGGCAATGCTTGCATTTCTAGAAGATGACAGGAGGGGAACTCACTAAATAAGGAATGTCTTCAAATCTGTTCACATTTGCTAGAAGGAATATCCCTACGGAGTGGCCTAATTGACAGGAGCTGGCAAAAAGCTGGGTCCAAAAAATGACACCTGGATGGACTATTTTCTTGGGAAGGTTATCTTGTGAAGGGGTCTAAGCAGAGCTGATTAGCTACAGAAACTGCTTTTCTGAGTGATAAGAATGATTCCCTTCAATCTCTTACACCACAGCCATAGGAAACATGACAATTTCACACACAATCCTCTTCTTCCTCTGCACATTACCTTTAATCTAAAAAACGTTATAAAAAAAATCTGACTTGCTTTCAGGATTACCTCAGTACTATTTTTCCACAGGCCTCAATTTCTACCCTTCCCTTTCACTCCCCAAGCTGAGTTTGAAGTGACTGCAGTTACCTTGTATTACCCAGAAGCCAGATTGCAGAGCAGCTCCCAGGAATTACCTGCTTTCAGTTCTCTGGCCCACAAACTCCTGAGCTGAGAGAAGTGAACAGCACTTTTTATCGGAAGGAATGAAGATTTTAAACTCAGTTTAAATATCCAGAGTGATAGAAGAAGGACAGATGCTAAGAATAGCAGCCTGTGCTGCTCTGGGAGAGCCTCAGGCACTCTTCTGCCTCAGGGCTCTGGAGGTGTGGCTGTCTCCCCCCCATTCAACTCGTCCCAGGAACACAGAGATATATCAGGCAGCCTCTACATCCCAGCTTTACTACTCAGACAAGACAACCATAATGAAATATCAGGAGAACTTATCAGCCAACCTTCCTAAAATAAATTCTAAGCAAGGGACAGTTGATCGGAGCACCTCTGATTCCCAGAACACTGTCATGCAGAAAAGCCTCTACAAGGATATGCCAAAGCCACTTTGCTTCCAGGCCCCGCCTCTGGCAAGAGCAGCACTCTCCGCTCCGCTTCCTTTCACTGCTCCAGGAAGGCTCCGTGTTTCAGGGAATTGGCAAGGAATGGAGGCAGTTTTAGCTTCTATCTCATCTACTCCAGGATAGGTCAGCCCAGACTGCAAATCACTGCCAGCAACACCCGCCACGCAACCTCCATGAAATAAAGAGGTCATTCCAGGCAAACTCCCAGCTGACATTTGCCTCAATCACGTGAAATGCCACAACCACACTCAGCATTATCCCACACTTCTTGTTGGAAGCTGCACTATGACTTGCACAGAGTCAAGAATTAGCCTCCTCTGCACAGAGATGAAGAGCCTCCTACTTGGAAAGAGGCTTTTGGGAAAATCCAGGTGGTATTCAACCATTCAATATCTGAACCACATTTAATGAGTAAAAAAAAAAAAAAAAAAGAAACCCACAAAACCCCCACAAACAAACAAACAAAAACAAAAAGGAGGAGGGAAAGTTCATCACAGGATTTCCTGTTGATTACTAAAATAAATACTAGAAATGACCATCATGGCTGAATGTGAATTCACAATGTTCCCTACATCCATCAGCATCCTTTCTTCATGTGCACAGCTAGGTCTAGTAGCCCTATGGTCTTCTTGCTGCTGGCCAACTCATTCTTTATTTTGAACATAAAAAACCATTATTCCAATAACTGCAATTATCATATCAGCATTTGGGTTCACTTGCAAACACAGATAATATGAGCTTATTTTACAAATCATTACAACAGCACAACTACTGGTCTGGGATTGTACTTGGAATAGTACAAAACACCCAAACTCCACCACAAGCCATTAGCCAACTTTCTGAGGAAAAATCACATAACCCACAACACAGAGTCCCCTGTCTCTCTCAGACACCTCCTTCTCTTTTTTTGTTCCTCCCTTCAGGTTGCAGCACCTCCTGTCTGTCCCTATGGGGTACCTGATCGACACTGAAAAGAGGCATTACACTTGCCATTCCCCGGAGCACTGTGTGGAGTTCAGGAGTCCTGTATGTCACTGCCAACTTGAGGTTTCCATGCTCCATGCCTGCCTGCCAGATTTCCCAACCCATGTCATAGCTCAGCACCGAGGCACCACATAACAATCACAGAATGGGTCAGGTTGGAAGAGACCTCAGTGGGTCATCTGGTCCAACCCCCCGCTCAAGCAGAGTCATCCTAGAGCACTTGGCATAGGATTGCACCCAAACGGTCCTTGCGTATCTTGAATATAGCGAGGAAGACTTCACAACCCTTCTGGAAAATCTTTTTTCGAGGCTGAACAGGCCCAGCTCCGTCAGCCTGTCCTCATACGAGATGCTCCAGTCCCTTAATCAACTCTGTCGCTCTCTGCTGGGGCTCCATGTGTCACGTTCCCTGGGGTGCCCAGAACAGGACAGAGCACTCCAGGTGTGGCCTCACCAACACTGGGCAGAAGGGCAGGATCACCTCCCTCGACCTGCAGGCAATGCTCTTACTAATGCACTCGGGATAAGAAGTGCAACGAACCATTTTCCAACCCTGCTATCCTTCCTAAACAGTCGCTGCTAAGGTCTCCTGCCCAGCAGCTGGCGGGGTTCCCGACGGGCAGCGCCTGTGGGCCCCAGACGTGAGGGGCCGCAGTCTCGGCGCAGTCCCGGCACAGCTCCCCGCGGGGACCGCGTTCGGGCCCGGGAGGAGGGCACCCACCGGAGCCGCGGCTGCTCTCCGGAGCTGTTCCCGGAGCTGTTCTCCCGCATCGCCGGCCCCGCCCGGGTCCCCGCGGCCCTCCCGAGGCGCTGTGGGGCTGGGGCTCTGTGNGGAGTGGCAGAGCCGTGGGATGTGCTGGGCTGGGAGAGGCCTATGGGGGTCATCGAGTCCAGCCCCTGGCCCTGCGCAGGACCGCGCAACAATCCCACCGTGTGCCCAGGGGCGTTGTGCAAACGCTTCCCGAGCTCTGCCAGGCTGGTGCTGTGACCACTGCCTGGGGCCACCCTCTGGGGGAAAACCTTTTTCTGATACCCAACCTAAACCTCCCCTGGCACAGCTTCAGGCCGTTCCCTCGGGTCCTGTCGCTGGTCCCCACAGAGAGGAGATCAGTGCCTGCTACTCCTCTGCCCCTCTCAGGGAAGTTGCAACTACAGTGAGGTCTCCCCTCAGTTTTCTGCAGGCTGAACAGCCCCAGTGCCCTCAGCCGCTCCTCGCAGGCTTCCACTCCAGACCCTTCACCACCCCCCTGGCCCTCCTTTGGACACTCTCTAAAAGCTCCAGCCCGACTTCTGCATCTGGCTGCTTCTTTGCTTCCACGGTATCTGGCACAGAGCATGGCAAGCAAAGGGGGGAATCTCTGACTCACACTCCAGTGCTCCTGTTTAGACTTGGGCAATTTAAAAGCTGATGTACCAAATGCGGAATTTTTAAGAATGTTGCACTAGTTTGTTATCGTGTTGCTTTCACGCTTCCCTTTGTGCACACATTCAAGCAACCAAGGTCTCCCAGCACAAACGCTCATGAAAAATGAATTGCGAGAGCGCATCTGTAAACATTAAACCCACACTTTAAAGGGCTATGTGCTGCACATGACAGAGGTATTTGAATGCTTTTTCCACTTTAGGATCAGAAACAATTTCTCAGAACTTATGTAAACAGTTACAACTTCACACTATTTGAATAACAAACACCAGCTTTTGGATGCACCAGGGAACACTCGTGATTGATGTGTAGCATTAAAATCGGTGCACAGGGGAAAAAAATGAGGCAAGCCTCTTCAAACAGGGATTGCACTTGAAGACATCAGCACCCACTCATGCATATTCAGCTCAGGGGAAAAGGGTAAATTCATTACATAAATTACCTGTTGCAGATTGTTTGCTCAGTTCCACTGCTTTGCAGTGGGAAGCACAGACTGAAGTGGGAGAGTGATGTTGGACCCAGTGGAGTTGCAAAGGAGATCAGAAGCAAGCAGCAGCAGCAGTTTCCCTGTTTCAGAGCCTGGAGAAGGTGCAGTTCTTGCCCTTATGATGTTTTAATGACAGGCCTGTTAAGACCCATAAGTATGGGAAGCATAAGGGCACAAGGCCTGAGCACTGAGGACCAGGGTAGGAGCTACTGAAACTCTCTATGAGGAATGGAAAATCCTGCCAAAAACTCAAAGCAGACAAAAAAATCAGATCTAGCCGAGTCTGAGCAAGGAGCGTGTGTGTGGGTGTCAGGACCTGTCAAAAACAAAATGGGGAAGCGGATGTAAGAAGCAACAATCCAATCTATTCTGATCCATTTTTATTTATATACTGCTGACGGAAAGCCCTCCAAATGCTTTTTGCTGCTTGGTGAAATCCAGTTCAAACCATTTACAAAATACAAGAGAAAGCAAGAGGTGATGGCAGGCTGATGCAGACCCTTCCCATGCCCACCTCCCAACCTGAGGAAGAGGAGCAAAATCCATCATTAAAGGACAAAAAGAGAGCTAACACACAGAGAGAAAAGGAACACTGGATTATAGGCTGGGTGGGCAGAGCAGCAGGGATATAGCAAGTCCTAGGTGAGAAGCAATAGCAGGGTAGCACTAGACTGGATAAAGCACTAGGAAGACTCCGGTAGTGGGTGAGAGGCTGTAAATAATTGTGAACTCCTGGGTAATGTTGTCATGTATCAAACTTCTTTCCTGTGCAGGCAAGACCTGTCTAACCACGCACAGGCAGGTGTGGACAACAGCACAGAAAGAGTCTGGAGGCAAATCAGAAGAGCAGGTGCTTGACACAGTGTTTAATTTAACTGCAAAGGCACCAGTCTCCATCGGGCTGCATGCCTTGGCTCGTGGAACTGGCTGGTGGAGATGGAGCAACACTATTCCAGCCAGTGGAATACAGGATACAGTTTCTTCTCTCTCCAGAACAATGTTTCCTGGGTACATTTCATAACCTTTCACTGGCTATTTTTGGTGGTCCTGAGGACAGGACCCTTTTAGTTCAGCAAGGGCTGCTCTCAGGGAGCCAACTGGCACCCGTCACCACCGAGCTCACCCTGCCTTGCATTGGCAAGTTCCAGCCGACAAAAAGTCACACACAGCATCTTTCTCCTCCAGCAAAAGGGGCACTACTGTCTAGTCTTCTTCTGTCTCTTTGCTTTTCCATCACTACAATATTCAAGTGCTTCCACCCTGTCCAGAACTCCTGCATAAAAGCATTTTTTTCCTGTAAGCTAGACCCATTGCATATATCTATATACAAACCGATCACTCATCTATTGTTGTGTCACAGCCACAAATTCACGTGCAGCAGCCAACCCTTTTAGATTCACATTGTATTTGAACTCATTTTCACTTTTCTGAAATTGCATTTTCCCACCAGAGTACTTTTTCTGAAGAAAAAAAAAAA
>VYXC01001701.1:222730-237688 GCA_013397175.1 Platysteira castanea | reverse complement strand
AAAAAAAAAAAAAAAAAAGGCAAAACAAAACACTCAGCCTTCAAAACATTAAATTAACTTTCTCTTTCTTTTGTTACCTTTTACTGAGCAAAGTCACCTTGGGCAAGTAATTAGTGCCTCAACTTTTCTCGCTAGAAAAACGGAAACAATAATATTTTTCCATCTTTGATATTTTTAGGATGGAAAATGTTGTTGCCTAATATTTATTATAATGTTTTATGCCAAAATTTAATAACATAAAATTTAGAACCTGAAGGAAAAATGTAAAAAGCAAAGGTGAGGAGAATACAGAGTGCTGCTGTGGTTGTGTTTTGAAGGTGCTGGAAATTCTTGTGGTCTGTTGAGCAGCGTTTGTCAAACATTCAGGCAGAACTGTCTGAGTCACTTTTGCACAAGGTCAGAACACAGATCAGCTCTTACTCCAGACATCCCTCTTGTTTTTGGGGTTTTCAGATCTGAGGGATGTTTTGCTATTGCAGTTGGATGTAGGGTTGAGCTCACCTAACCTTTAGAAGTGTTTGGAGCTCAGGTTTTGCTTCAGGTCTGACTCTAATGCTTTGCTTGTAGCATTGCCTTAGAACAGGCAGGAAGGAACATCTGTCCCTTGTTCTGTGTCTGGTGACAATTAGCACCTTGTCTGAGTGCACACTAATGATCAGTATATGCTCACAAGATGTTGAAACGAGACAAAACGAAACAATGTATTGTCATTTGGGAATGAAAAGTAAAAGGTTAGAAGTACTTTTATTTCCCCATGACATATAGATACTCTAACTATAACATTAATATCTGCATTATCTCTGAGGTATTCTTGCAGGGGGTTAAAATAAGGGCCAAGCGCAGCCCCCTTTCCTTCTGCACAAGCTTTCTTCTGAGTCAGATATCTGGAGACACTTTTTCCACACACTTCCTCACAAACATGTGGCTTTCCTCTTCCCCTAGAAGTGGGGCTTTGGGGTAAAATGCAGTGGAGTGGAACAAACTAGAGCCTGAAGCTGATACAAGTACCATACCTGTACCCCTTGACCATTCTTGTTTCTTTTCCTCCTCAACCCCTTCTGCTTCCACACTTTCTCCCTATCATCCAAGCCTACTGCTCAGCCCTGGAGTCACAGCTTTAAACATCGCTCACCAGCATCATATTACTTATTCCTCATGAGTGCCAGAGCCCTTCTGAGGCCCTGTGCCTGCACTGCCCATCAGACTGTAAGCTCTCCAGGGCACAACGTGCCACAGTGTTTCATGTAGGGCTCAGGCTGAAGCACTCAGGCAATGCTGGGAAAAAAACCCCCACGATGAACAATAAAAATGCAACTTCCTCAGTGCACACGAGTATAAAATGACTCCTGTATTACTGCCATAGTTTAAAATGGTACCTCTTTGTATGACTGCACTGAACTAGTGTCTCTGATGCACCTTGAACTGGTTGGTAAAGAAAAGCTGGATTGCAAAGTTCTCTGTCTTAAGTGTTGCTGGGAAGATTTAGCTGTGAACTCCAAAATGCCATTCTTCACACTGCATCCTCGCAGGTTTGCATGCTCACAGTAATAGCCTTTGTTGACTTAAAACCCCCCCCATGTTTCTGAAATAAAGGTGTATTACCAAAATGAAGGTAACAAAAAATAGACCACAAAGAGCAGAAAGTCCCTGGAGAGGAGCACAGATGAGGACAGTGTTCCATGCACATTCTTTTATTCTGTCTCTCCTTTCCACACTGCCAGAGCACCCCCAGCCCTGAGAGTCCTGAGTGGGGCTGACCTCGCTGCCCACGTGAGATCTGTGGGAGCACAGCACAGCAGTGTGGCTGCAGGCTAATGCTTTTATTTCTGCAACCTGTATTCCTAAGAGCATGGTAACAGGAGGTAGGGATCAAATCCATGTTTCTTGCATAACTGAACAGAACATTCCCGCTAGGCTACCTGGCAAGAGATCAAACTTCCCATACCAGGTCTTTACAAAAAAATAAATGAAAGAGAGAAATATTGAGAACAGTCACGGCTAAGAGAAAAGCAACAGGTATTCTAAGGTCATTCATTTAGCCATGCTACCAATAGGCCCAAATTACTTGTTTAACTTTAAAGTCAACACATACAAGACTCACAGAATCTGCAGCATTGTCACACCCTCACATTCTCTAACAACCATCCAGGCAATTCTCTTCTCACAGTCTATAACACCCAGCTATTTGCCATGCAGTCTCAGCTACCATTTCGTATTCCAGCCAGAAGCCAGCTATCCAAAGCTTCTCCCCTCTGCTGCAGCCATGAACCCCACTGCTGGCTGTCCTTCTGTTGCCATAACAAAGTCAGGAGTTGCCACGAATTCATGAACTGCCCTCTGCCACGTGAAGAGGAAGGAGCCAGCTACAACTCCCAGCTACCACGTTAGTGAGTCATCATGAAGATCGTTCTTCTTTTGATTCTGACATCCATTAAGTTAATTTAGAGCAGTGTCAGTGCTAAATATTAGATGTTGCTTCCAAAAAAATTGAAGACGGATTTTTTTTTCCATCNTTTTTTTTTTTTAAATCTTCTGGACTTTTAATTCCTAAAAGGAGAAGAAAAGGGATGGAATTTTCAAGAATCACGTATATTTAAAGTAGGAATTTTAATAGTATTTTATCAATTTCCAACATTAGCTTCAATATTTTTAAATGTACATTTTAATGCTTCAAGACATAAGTCATTGCTGGATACAAATTAGGGGATTTCTGAATATATTTGGAAAGTTAATAAAAAGAGAAGCATAAAAAGAGGTGCAAGACCCTACATTAAAGATTAGAACTAAAAGGAACTGAAGAGAAAGATGTTCTGTTAAAAGCCTACTGAAAATATTAGCGTGTATTAAGACATTCTGACAAATGCTTGTCTGAATAGTGACAGCAGGACACGCAAAGCATTTTAGGACAGTCTGTTTCCAAACAGAATAATGAGAGGTAAAAGCATGGGGGAAAAAAGAAAAAATAAGCTTTCATTAAACAATTCTTTTTCATTATTGTCACCATCAATTAGGACTCAGTCCTGAACCATTTAATTGTACTTTTGACATTGCCTCCTAGAAACATATTTCAGAAAATTAAGTAATATGTGGTTAAGAAAAATTTGCACTTAAATGGAATTTGCGCTTTAATAAAAGCTTGTTCCTCCAGAGTTAGTTTCAAGCTGGAAACAATTTTTCATCTTTTCAAACATAAAAGCTAAATAACAAAAATCAATATTCCCTGGGAATGAGACTCACACCTGTGAGAAGTTCATCCAAATTCCTTGTTGTCAATAGCAAGCTCCTGTTTTAGGATTTAAGGGGATGATCAAACGGTTGGTTTATGCAAATAATTGATTCTTTGATTTAGTTGTTGAACCAAAAAATTAAACTCCTTTTTTAATCCAAAGACATGCCCAAACCATTGTTTTCAGTGTATTTGGTAAATAATAAAACCTCCATAGTTTCAGGGTAAGTTATTTGCTATTTGTTTGGTTGGAACCAACATTTGTTCTGTAACCATTTTTTCCCAGGTATGTGCAATAGAAGCAAAGGACTTCAAAGGAATTCATAGAAGAGCCTAGGCATTACATTCAGAGATTTTTTCCCAGTTTCTACTGAAATGGAAATTTAGTGAAAACTCGAAATTCCTACCTGAAATAGTTTCTTTCTGAATGAGCAGTGAAATACATGTTAAACATTTCCAATGAAGCCATTAGTTTTGCATTTCAATCTTTCAGATGCTTTGTATTGCTCTTCAGTATTCACATGAAGCCATTTCACTTCAAAGCTTACTATATGAGGCTATTATAATTCCTCTGTGCTGCAGGCCAAATTTCCTGGTGGTCCTTAAAATTATGCTGTATTAACTGCCTTGTAATAGCTGGTATGCCAAGGTGCCATGTTAATTCCACAGGAGTTTTCTCTAGAAACAAGAATTTTTTTTTTGCATTTGTGCTGTAACATCAGGTCCCTACTTAATGCTAAGACCTACAGATGTAATCTTTCTTTTCATTTACAAAGCAATAGGATATATATCCCCCACTTCAGCCTTTAATTCCCCCTCCATTTTAGAGTGATGTGAACAGGCCAAAATAATAGCGTGCAACACAACGTCTATTTTAACAGCATTTTTGTCATTGTTTCATAATAAAAGCAGTACATTTGTTTAGTAAATACTTCTCTTAGTATTTCTACATGCTAGCTACACTGCATAGCTCATTTTTTGAAAAAATAGTAAAGCTAAGCATCTATCGATTACTCCAGGCTTTAATTTTTTCCTGTTCCTGGGAGAAGACAAAGGGCTTAGACAAAAAACCAACCCAAAATGTTGTCCTCATTGTTTTAAATCTCAAAAATATTCAGTGAGTGCATTTCAAATTCAAAAATGATCTTTCACTGTTTATTTTGACAAATAAACAATTTATGACTACATCCATTTTATCATGGCCTTCAGTTGTAGGTGAGCACATCCACTAAAATAAGCCAGGAGCCAAGGATTTTCATCAGGAAGACACGGCCACAGCCAAGCTCCTAACCTCCCCGCTCAGGCTGAGCAACCAACAACAAAAGACATGTTCTCAGAGCTACACAGAACATGAATATGAACAGAACTGAGCCAGGAGCATCAGGGTTGAGCCCAGAAATCCTGTAAGTTTGTTTGAGGAGGCCTCTCTGTCTATTTTTATCCAAGTATTTTGCTGCCAGGCAGAGGTGCTGAGTTGGATTGCAGAAGACAGGCTGCATCCTGCCCTGAATGGTGAGACAGCACCCGTGTCCTCTGCCTGCAAAGCCTTGGGGCTTTAACTCCTGCCTTTAACGCGGGTGGCTGTGCATGTGACCGTGTGGGGCAGGGACTTGACCTTTCTGGCACTCAGGGAAGTAGGTAAGCACAGAAATGGCCAGGACAGCCCAGTCCAACAGCATTAGGAGCAAGAAGCTGGCTTGTAAGGAGGAGTCAAAGGGCTCAGGACCTTCACAGAACAACTGCTGCAGGGGAGAAAGAATATCTGAAAGGATCCAATCATATAAACATAAGGAAGAGAAGGATTTTTGGGTGTAGCTCAAAATGAGGATGTAGGACATTTCAGAAGGCAAATAAAAATATAAACCACCTACACAATATCCCTTAAAATTCAAATTGGTCTAGTAGTGGTGGCACTGTATCAGGAGGACAGCTGGGGCAGCACCTACCTCTTATTATGCTGACTGGGATTTACAGTTGAGAGCTCCTGACTTTATTTTGGGCTGGGGTTGATAGGACCTCTGGAGAACATCTAGCCCAACCTCCCTGCTAAGGCAGGTTGCACAGGGTCACATCCAGCTGGGTTTTGAATATCTCCAGAGGAGACTCCATGGCCTCTCTGGGCATCCTGTTGCAGTGCTCTGTCACCCTCCAAGTAAATAAGTTTTCCCTCATATTCAGATAGAACTTCCTGTGTTTCTGTTTGTGCCCTGTGCCTCTTATCCTGTTGCTGGGCACCTCTGAATAGAGTCTGGCCCCATCCTCTTGCTTGCATTCCTGATAGTCATGCAAATGGTGGCCCAACTCCACTCCACCTTCGACTATAGGCAGCAGGAGCTTGGCCTTCAGTACGGACCATTACCTTCACGGAAGGGAAGGAAATACAAAAAAAATTAATGCCAAGCCCAATATTATTTCAGTCGCATTTGGTATCTTACAGGCCTGTTTTGTTCAGTTTGGTACAATACTGTTTAAGTCCTGAGATCTATGGTCTAAAACATGGGAATGTATGTTGTGGAAGAATCCCCCCTGCTGCAGAATCTCAGCCTCTCCATTTCCTGGAGCTCAGGACAACATGACAAACAAGTGCCAGGTTTGCATTAAGAACAACCTGTTCTATTTAGGTCCTCCTGAAAATTATTTTTGGTCTTTTTAAACCGACTGGCTTCATTCCACAACCACCAGACTTAAAGAATAAATATTCTATCGCATTTTTTTCATGACATCAAAACTCATGCCATGTCAATAAAGGGTTATCTGCGTCTCAAAGACTGGCAGAAGGAGGTAAGTGGAAGGTGCCAGCTGATGCTCTGGCCAGACAGACTTTTGTGCTTGGCTTGACCTCACTGATTTCAAAATGAGGCCTCATGCACCTGCTTGCCTGGAGCAGCTTATAGGATTGGGGTCAGAACTGCAGCTACCAGGGAAGCCTCTCCCTCAACCCTGCCTCCAGTTTTTTCTTATCATCGTCATGCTTATATCATCTTTAGTAGCACTAATGCAGCCTGATCTCTCTAAACCATGTCATACTAGTGGAAGAAAAAACAATGCTTGTCTGGCCTCTCCTTCTCTGTACTCTCCTTCTTTTTATTTATTATTATTGTTATTATTTTTTTTTAATGATGACTCTGTGAGAATGCCAGATTTATTTTGGCAGATATAGCTGCTAATTCATATCTACTATCACTGAGAGACATGATCTGAATTTGGGATGTCTCTCTATTTATAACCTGTTATCTTAATAAATATTTGTGATTTGTTAATCTGACACAGATGACATGTTTATTATTACAAATATGCTTCTTGGTCATGATTCACATTGGTCTCTATTATTTTGGACTGTTTTCATTTATCTGTAGGCAGCTCATTCTGTTTTATATATTCTGCCACAGTTAGTTGTGTTTTGCCTTTTTGTGCTGATCTCTGCAAAAAAAACCCAAAACATCACATAAAAAATTAAAACCCAATGAGAATGTGTCCAAAATCACCACTCTACCACATCCATTCAGCAGGAATTTCAATGTGAAACAGACTAGAAACCTGAACAGATGGGAAGCTTTTAAACAAATCATAACTTAAGTCATCAGCAAGTAGCTCTGGCTCCTTTAGGATCCAGACCTATACGCTCTTCAAGTCTTACAAAGTGGACTTCAACCCAATATTCAAGTTTTGAGTCTTCCTTTTGACTGTACTCAGCATGCCTTTATAACAAATATTCAGCCATTCTCTTCAGTTTACTGAGAGCACTTTAGGTACCTTTCTGCCTCTTTTTGCACATTCACTTCTCTTCCACAACTTGCCACACCAGCCTTTCCTGCAGACCAAACATCAGCCTTGCCCTTGCCTCAGTTCTGCCCAGCACAGTGACTGACAGCCCGTGCACCCTCAGTCCCTGCCCTCTGTCACTTCCACCGGCCTCCCTCTGTGTCATGCTGCCCAATTCACACCCGTTTGTGTTCCCCACCATCCAGCCACTGCTACTGCTTGTGGCTCCTGAGCCCTCCCTCCTTCCAGGGACAAGACCCTTTGTCCTTTGCCATTTCTGTGCTTCCCAAGGTGAGCACTGCAGACAGTGCTGCAGAGGGAACGAGTAACTGAACTGTTATCTCTGCAAGGGATGGAACGACAAAGAAGTGCTGCTGTGAGCTGTGGGGATTTTTTTTCTTTTTTCCCTCTTTTAAAAATGAGGGTAGTGTTGTTTCAGAAGATACTCATGCTGACTATCTGAAAAGATCTGCTAGGCTGCTCTTACTTGAGAGGTGTGCAAATAAGGTAGCCAGAACATCAGTGGGGAATTTCTGGCTAAGGTAAATATGTAAGTTTTCAACTGCTTGCCTTGCCACCAGATTGGCTTCAACCACTGCCAAAATCCCATCAGCTGTGAAGAAATTCACAAGACTGAATGGCTTGCACCCAGAGCGTAACCTTATGTTAAGCTAATTCACGCAACACGAAAACTAGACCTGTGATCTGCCACCATTTGACCCATCTCCTGCTCTTTACATCTGGGTCTCCCAAAACAGGGGGAGGGGTCTTCTGTGTGCTTTGCATGAGGCAGAGGTTCTACCCTGTGGACTCAGTTGCAGCAATGTGGATGGTGGTGGATGTCTGAAACAATTCGGTTATGTTCCTCAAAGAGAAGTCTGGAACAAGTTCTTTCAGTTTTGAGTTTTGTCTCTTCATATGCTCCTTGAAATTCTTTCAGACACCAAAATAGAACACGGAAATATTTGTCACAAGTCAGCATGTCTGAGCAGAAGGGATCCTGTCTGAAAGCAGAATTGAAGGCAAAGGCTGACCTGAGCCAAAGCCTGACCCCATAAATAATGAGCAACAAGAGAAAGGAGCACATCTCAGCAGCGACCTCTTCAGCAAACATTTGGGCTGCCTCTAGTTAGACCATGCTGCACATCAGGAAGTCTGAAAGATTACCTCAAAAACCAAAAAACCTCAAAGACTCGAGTTTTTAGAAAAGTACATCATTTAAAGAGATCAGTTCATTTATCTTGCTAAAAAAAATATCATCAGGTGATTTGATCAGTCACCTTCAAGGAGAGAAAAACGTTAGGACTAAGGAG
Organism: Platysteira castanea; assembly: GCA_013397175.1. Lineage (NCBI taxonomy): Eukaryota > Metazoa > Chordata > Aves > Passeriformes > Platysteira > Platysteira castanea. The sequence goes on along the minus strand of VYXC01001701.1, from coordinate 229,387 downwards.
CTCTTTACCCTCGTGGAGAACGGTATAATTACTCATGTCTGGAAAATAAAAAGGATAAATTCATATAAGAAAAATATTCCAACTTGTCAACCGTGACAGAGATTAACCACAGTGACAAAATATCAAGGAATGAAACAAATTCTCTACCTTTTACTATCTTCCCAGTGGTACCAGAAGCACTTCTGGAGATACATTTTTCTTAAACTCATGTTCCAAGCTGCACGAGATTATACAGTATGTAGCACATCAGGCCAGATGCTTTATTGATTTGTCCTGGCCTTAATTTCCCTGAGAAGTCAGCATCTGCTTAGCCCTGTTATGAAACCTGGGCACAGACCAAACAAGCCACACTGTCAAGGTGAAACAGGACTGCACTGAGGGTCTGTAATCAGAAAAGGCTCTCTCTGCTTCAGATGAGGATTGAGTAAAGGCAGGAAGAGTCCTCTGGTATCTTCATCTTTAGTCCTGCAGCTAAAAGCCAGGCATTATGGTCTGCAGTCTTACCTTCTTTAAGCTGAATTCTGCAGCAAGGTGAACTGTCCTGTGTTGGGGCTGTTGAATTGTTAATTCATACTGATAGCACAAAATTAGAAGCAAAGGGAAGATATCTTCTATATACCAAACATAAAGAGATGAAATGTGGTAAGGACAAATGCTTCTTCTTCTGTCAATTTTTTTTTTCCTTCAGTGGAACACAGCTAAGCTGACATAAATATTTTAAATAGCTGCTCATCAGAAAAATGCTGTATTGTAGCCTGAGCTGAAATGCATCCTATTCATGAATGTTTTTTGTTTTCTTGACAGTATTTGATTTCTGCCATTGCAGAAAAACCATCTAATTGTAATATGAGTTTAGACTTAACATTATTCCATTTTCTTTCTCTTTTTTTTCCCCCGTGTATCTCACACAAGGTCAGATCACACAAACTTGTCCCACCTGAAAATCCCCATATAATTCGGAGGATCCAGTCAGATAATACTGGAGAATCAGGCTTTTTTTTTTTCATTTTACTGCAGTATTTACAAAAGACTGAACAACTGTCAGCTCAAATAAAAACCTGATTTATTCTGAAGAAAATGTCTCTGTGTAGCTTTTGCTCTGTAGAATTAATCAATTAAGCGGACAAAGCTTAATTTCATGAAAAAGGCAGGAGATAATGTCACATTTAGCAACATGACAAGGGGAAGTCCAATCTGAAGAGAGACCTTGATTCCTTTTAATTTGCAGTAAATAACAGAAGACTGCAATAGCACAGTTCAAATACAGTCAAGATTTTAAAATGTGTCAAAACCACACATCTCAACTAAGGCTACAATCCAGAATTTGTAGCTTCTCCTGATGAGCAGCTGTTTTAAATATTTATATGGCAGTTTAGCTGTACTCAACTGAAGAGAAAAAAGCTCCAACCAAAACTGAAAGAAACTGAAGTATTTGTCCTTACTACATCTCAGCTCTTTATAGTTGACTTATAAATTGAGATGTTTCCCACTGCTTCTGGTTTTATGGTATCAATACAAATTAACAATTCAACAGCTGCAACACAAGAGACAGAGAGGTTTCACCTTGTTGCAGATGCCAGGACTGCAGACAACAACACCTGGCTTTTAGGTGCTGGACTAGAGGGTGCCAGAGAACTACTCCCACCTTTACTCAGTGCTCACCTGAAGCAGAGGAAACACTGCTGTTGGTTCCAATATTTTCTAATTACAGGCACGGAGTGGTGTCCTGTGTGACTGTGGGCAATGCACTTCTCTTGTGTTAGCTTCATTTCATCCATCTGTTTAACAGGCGTAAGCAGATAGTGACTTGGCTTGGACTGAGGATGGTGAAACATCTCTCATTGACCTGAATAGTTTTGGATGCAGCCTCAAGTGGAAGAAGCCTGAGTAAAAGAGGCATTCAGGAGATGCACCTTTTTTTTCTCTGGCCATGAATTATGCATGAGAACATTACGATTGTCTTGATTCTATCGTCTATTTTGAAATTATTCATCTAATTCCTGCAGAATTGTTTTGGTCTGCAGGCTGTTGGCAAGCAGTTCTGAGAATTTCTACTTGGAAGTCAGCAGCTGCTGACTTCCAGGTGAGGCTGAAAATGGCCCTGTCTTCCCCCAGAAATCAGAATGGCAGATGGCAACACAGGACCATGATTCTTGCATCTCTTACGTCCCATGTTTCACTCTGATTCTGTGGGGTTTTATATGATTTGTGCCATGTTTCCTTGTTTGTACTCCTTAAGAACTTAGATCTGGTGGGAAATATCAGCTGTGGGGATTTCACTTGCATTTCTGACAGGAAGAAGGGGAGAAAACGTTAGGTCAATTAAGGTGAGTTGGCCAACATTAAATATAGCTTTCCTTAAGTACCAAGGACTTGACCTTAAACGCCAACAATCTTTGTTGTATTCTGTGTCCTTGTATACACCTTCCTAAATTCTCTTTCTCCTCAAAGAAAGACAATAGAAATGCAGGTCTTATGGAAGTATAAAAAACCTTGTCATAAGCTTATGATAATAAGCCCACAGAATCATAGCTGAGAACCTAAGCTATATGCCCTGCTTCTCCAACTGGAAGCACTTTGGATACTGAATTACCACGGGTAAATTGCTACCTTGCAAGGCTGAGGCATGGAAGGTGGAGGGAATTGGGATCAATGCAAGAAATGAGGAAAAGACTGCCTGGGTTTGCTGTGATGACCTCCTGTCCAAGAGGAGATAGAGTGTAACTGAGAGGAAGGGAATGCCTCAAATAGAATTTCAAATGGAAAAACAGGGAAGTCTCTCCCTGTCAAAAGTGATTTGTTTGCATTAAGTCTCAGTGAGGTGTTGAAAATTAAAGTGAGATTAGGACCTCTCAGAAAATGTTACAAGAATACTCTGCAGTGAAAGTTTTTCTGCAGTTGAAACACTTAAACGTGTTACTACCTTCCCTATCATGTATGCTTATTAGTAAAGCTTTATTTATGGATTCATTTTACTCTGAGTAAATAGCTAAAGAAATATAAAATTAAATCATGTAGTATTAGACCTTTCCATTAAATCCTGGGGCTTGACTCATTTGCATTTTGTTGTGGCTTTATAATGCACGCTTATTTTAATTACTACTGCTGCACTTTATTTGTAATTGTCTGTGCAATGCCCAAGCACCTTGGTAAGTGGATAAGGAAAGCACTTTATTCCATAAGAACATAATTAATCCATTATTATTCATTTTTTTTTTCTGGAATGGACTGAAAATAATCAGTACTTTGAAAAGTACAATACCAACAAATTATCCATGGCAAAAATAGTTTTAACAGAATTCAGGCTTTCCTTATCTTCACCATTGTTTCCTTCCAGATAGTATCTCTCCTAAAGAGACAAGCAGCAGCTTTTAATGACCTGAAGTTTGGGCTAAATGCCAAAGATATTCGAAGTCAGAGATCTGTTGTGTTTTGTGTGTGTGGTGTCATCATGTGTTTCCCCCCCCTCTTCCCTCCTGCTGCATCCTCTCTCCCCAGCTTCCTGCATGGCCTTGGACAAATCATTTAACCACTCTGTGTCTGCATTTCCCTTTTTCTGATGGCTACAATCCTACCATTCACCTTCTACAGAACAGTACGTCACCAGTGTGCAGAGCTTTGCAAATGATGTGTGCTAGGTATTGTGGCAGCATAATCAAAGGGCCACAACGATGGCTGGACAAAAGAGGAGGCGTTTTCCAGCTACGCAGGATTCTTGCTCACAGAGAGAAAGAAGACATTCAGGTTCTGGCGATGTCCTTGCAGAATCCTCCTAGATGAAAACCCCATCTTTACCGAATTTTCTTATTAAAGAAGATTATGCGACTCTATTAACTCTTGAAGTTTTGTAAGGAGATCCCTGCATAGTCCCTCATGTTAGGCACAAAAGCATTGTGCTGCATTTTCCTTTGGCACATGCTCTCTATAGAAACCTGGAAGGTCAGGCCTGGTCACAGCATTTTTGTCCACCAGTCACCACACCTGCATAGAAAACAGGTTTGTTTCTGATTCTCCTACTGATCTGCTTGGTTTTAGCTTACCAATACAAGGGTTTAGGTCTCTGTTTAATTTATGACAAAGATTTATTAGTACAAATTAGGCTAATGAGACTGGTCAAGCAAATTAAAGGTACAGAAACAGTGAGTGAATACATCAGGTTCACTCTGTGCAGTAAAAGTCACATCTTCTGATAGGCATCGAAGCACCATGACACAAGACTTCGAAGCTGTTTTGCCCCAGCCCCAATCATCCAAATCAGGATAATTTTTTCTTTTTAGTTAGCATTTCCTTAAGAATATATGCCACCACCTAGCTGACTTTACCTGGATAGGCCAGTACGACGTCTATGACCCTGATTTCTTCATCTCCTTTATCCAGCTGTGCTGCAAAGGAACATGATATCCACTGCAAAACCAGAACTTTGCAAAAGGCTTGCCTTAAGATTTAAAACAGCCTCCTCTGTTCTGCCAAATAAGCAATCTGTGCCTGAAGTCTCTCCTAACAATGCTCTGTGTGTGTGTGTACATACATGTATGAGTGTGCACAAAGCCATCCCTGTTTGTATCCCAGCATCTACTAATGCCTAAAGCATGTTATTGCCACTGCTGTCCCTGCACTCTGCTCCTGTGAGGCAAGACTGAAACACTGCTGTTCAGTAGTGCCTTGGAAAGCAGACAGCATGCCAGCACAATTTCTCAAATGATCACTTCTACTCTTTCCCAAATATAGCTTAGGTGTTTTCACTGCCTGTCTTCCTCTGTGTGCCTTTTTTCACATTCCCCTATAATGATCTCTCCCCTTGCTAAATAATGCCAGTTTCTGCTCAATCTCCTGTCATAAAACATTAATGACACACTAGGCAATGAGATGGAGGAAAGTTTCCCCTACAGTTTGCCAATAAAATCATAAGTGTGTTGGATTTGAATGCTCATACTCCTTAGAGTTCACTCTGGGGTCTTTCCCCACCACACAGAGGACATGTGGCAATGTTTCGTGATCCCCTAAAGCCACCTCTAAGTGCCTGCAAGAGAACTGTGAATAGCAGTTCTGATTTAGGAGGAGTCTGTGAACAGTTTCTAATCCTGGTGATTCTGTTTGGATCAGTCTACATTCCTAAGGCTATCTGTGAACAGAAGAGACTGGAAATACACCTTTCAGCTCCTCTGAAACAGAGACTCTCCTTCACATTTCTTCTTTCCTCACTTCATGAAATCCTTACTACAGTGCAGGTTTTGCTGATCTGAAAAGGTAAAATGAGAGCAGCTCTACACTCGAAATCACTTAAAACCAGTTGCTTTTCATTCTGTGGCTTTGCACTTTTTGTACAATCAGTCAAATCTACTGACGTGCTTGTCTAAAACCTGACTGCTCGTTATGCCTCCTGGATTTTCAGCACCCACAGTGATTGGATAAGATTTTAGCCATTACAGAAATAACTTCATGGATCTACACAGAAGTTCCTGAAAGTAATTTTATTACCCGTAGCCAGTTTATTTACTGATGAATGCAATAGAAAGCACACAGTCTCTCAGACTCAAGGCTGTAAGTTCGCAAACACTTATGGCTGTAGATAAAGAAGGGTAAGAGAAAGTCTTTCTTGAGAAATGAAGAAAACCTGCATGGAGTCTAACAGCAAAGGCCCTGCCTGTCAGCTCTCACATCTACAGCACCTACACCCCCAGCAAAACTCCACAATAAGCCCTAGCTTTTTTCCAAAGAACCTAAAGGACACCAAAAATTCCAGGGAGGAAGCAAGTTCGTTTAACATTCATTTTCCTCGGAAACTCCTTCTGAGAGATTTAACCCTGCATTTGGGTTACACGAAGGACATTGAGGTGCAGGAGCAAGTCCAGAGAAGGGCAAGGAAACTGGTGAAGGGTTGGAACTAAAGTCATGTGAAGAGTGGCCGAGGGAGCTGGGGGTGTTCAGCCTGGAGAGGAGGAGGCTCAGGGGAGACCTGATCACTCTCTATAACTCCCTGAAAGGAGGGTGTAGCAGGGGGGGATCAGGCTCTACTCCCAGGCAACCAGCGACAGGGCAAGGCGAAAAGACCTCAAGCTGCACCAGGGGAGGCTTAGGTTGGGTATTATGAAAAATTTCTTCACTGCAAGAGTAGTTAAGCGTTGGCACAGGCTGCCCAGGGAAGTGTGGAAGTCCCAAATAAGCAGACTTGGCTCTTAGTGCTATGGTTTATTGGGCACGGTGGTGTTCAGTCGAAGGTTGGACTTCTGGATCTTGGAGGACGTTTCCAACCTTAATGATTCTATGTTTCTAATCAGGTAAGCTAAAAACAGGGACGTTATCAACACGGCAGCCAAAACTAGACACAGTTATTCAAGCCGCTTTGGGAAAAAAACCCCAAAGAAATCACCAAGCCACCCAGGGTAAAGAAAGAACAGCAACACTCAGAAACGCCAGTCAGGGAGGAGGAGAAGCCCGGGTGCTGGAGGGGCTGCAAAGGGCTCCGCAGAGGGCTCGCCCCGGCATCGGCCGCTCCGCTCGGCAGCGCACCGAGGCAGCACCGGCACCCGGGCACGGCCGGACGGGCAGGGGGCGGGGGCGGGCAGCGCTCCCGAAGGAGCACCGGGACGGGAGCGGGGACGGACCGGACCCCCGGGGCCCCGGCCCGGCGCTCCGCTGCCCCCGCGCGTGCGCGGT
>VYXC01001701.1:140449-222665 GCA_013397175.1 Platysteira castanea | reverse complement strand
GCCGGGCCAGCCCGACCCGCTTCAGCACCACCAACAGCTCCCGGCTCAGCCGCCGCCGCCCTCGGGCAAAGCGGCACCCGCGGGGCCCGGAGGCGGCGGGCGGGCTGCCGGCCACCAGCACCCCGCGCCGCAGCCCCACCAGCACCCCGCCGAGAAGGACGGCAGGGACAAGGGCTGCTGCTCCGCGCTGCTCCAGCACAAGACCCCCCAGGCCATCGGCAAAGGCGTCCTGAGCCGGAGAGCGGAGTAAGTGCGAAGAGGGAGAGAGGGCGGGCAGGGGTGGCGGCGGGGAGCGGGAGCGTAGCGGGCTCTCTCCGGGCCCGCATCCAGCAGGGAACTGGGTTATACCCCCCTGCAGCCTCGCACGGAGGGAGAGGCAGTGTTTGGGTGGGTGGGGAATCCCTCTCTCGATGCGGTCTCGGGGACAGCAGGCAGAGTGCAAAGAGGAGCCAGGATGCTGCTTCCAAGACGCATCAGCCTCCCGGTCCAGCGCGCTCATTCCTGTGGACAAGTGTCTGTAGCCCGTTTGGAGCCCCTCAGGCAGCTCACCCGCGGTGCTCACACACGGCATCGTGCCCTCATTGTTTGTCAGAAATAAATAAGTCCGTGATCGACCATGAGTGCGGTTTAGCCCAGGCACGGGAAGCCCCGCAAAGCACAGCAGCGTTGTGGTCGCTTCTGTTTGCCTTAAGTTGCTGGTATCTGTCAAAAGAACCCCATCATCCCTGGAGTGATCTGGGGTTTTCCTGCCCTCACTGATGTAAGGGGTACATTATATTGCATGCGATGTATAAAGGTTCATAGAGATATAGATGCTGTACTTAGGTTTGACATTTAGGGTGCTTATCACACTCGTGTGTGGGTTGTCTTTTTTCCTGTTTTTTGGGGGTTTTTTTTTTTTTTTTGTTTTTTTTTTTTTTTTTTTTGTTTTTTTTTTTTTTTTTTTTTTTTTGGTTTTTTTTTGGTGAATGGCACCTGACACTGATCCAACTCTCTAGAAGGACAAAGTATTTTTTGCTGGTCTCTCATCCTCAGTGAAGAAAGCTTGACTACTAGTACTGGATACTGAAATGTATTGTGTGTGCATGAATGTATAGTAAACAAAGATGAGCATTCCAGCACTATAGGTGGTGGAAAGGGCTACTATTGAAGAGCAAAATTCTCTTGAATTATGTATTCAGTATATGGCATCAGTTCACCAGCTGGTAATTACAGCTGCAGTCAGTATTGTAATTTCCTTTGTTTAGGCACTTCAAAAGAGGGGGATGTTTTCTGGTTGAAAGCCAGAGTTAGTGAAGTTAGAAGAAGGAGCATAGTTTCTGCTGTGGCTTATTTTAGATAAGAAAGAAACTAATATAAGTAGTAAAACTAGATCGAAATGTCTTTCCTAGAATTGTCTCTATTGTCTTGGTTATAGTAATGTCAAAACAAGTGTAGTGCACAACACACAAGTACATATGAAGTACACAAATAAAGTACAAAAACCCAAAACGTCTTCCTTGTCTCTTTTGACAATTTAAATAAAGGGATCCTTCTCTCTCATGTTTGTTTTGAATACACAAGCAGAGCTACAACATGGAGCTGGATTTTCCACTGGTGTAAGTAGAGTTACACCACTTCATAACAGCTAAGCATCTATCATGTGATTCTATGAAAATCAGTGAAGATATTGCTGTTGAAAGAAATGCCATTAAAGGAATAGGTATGGTCAAGGCATGCTTGAATCCCAAAAAGCATATGCTTGCTTCTAAAATACTGCACCGTAAGACTCAATTTTGCAATCACAACTTAGAGGAAGTGAGTGGGCTCCTCAGAGTATTAATGCAGGTAGTAAGCCTTTGCAGGATCTGGCTCTTATTCATCATAAAATAGCTGGAGTTTAAAAAAAGAAGTGGGGCCAGATCCTGAACTCATGCTGATTGGTGTAAATCCAGAATAGCATGGTTTGAATCCCTCAAGTCAAACCAGTAAGAAACCCAAATAAAAATGCATAATCAACCTCACTGTTTTTTCAGGAGTGACTCCCTGCAGTGAAGGCTGTGTAAGAAACATCATCTCGGCAAGGGCTTTCCTTGCTTCTGCACAGAGTTTCTAACATACGTCATTACACAGACTGAAGCATCAATTTCTATGCATAAGCCTAAATACTTCCTCCTTATCTGAGCTCTTTTTGCAGTGGGGTTTGACTGGGGGAAGAATTGTAGGGTTTTTTCCTTCATGCCAAAATGCACAAAGAGAAGTGCATTAAGAACACAGCTGATTGCTGGTATATCATATGATGATCTTTCTATTTCAGATAGATAGACAGAAGGTTGGATGGAGCCTTTTTTGTGGAAAGTCAGGGCTGCTGCTGGGGATAACAGAGCAATCCCTGCAGCGTTCTTCGCTCAGAAAGATTAAAATAGACTGCTTCTGTTTCCTTCTATAGCTTAGGCAAACCAAAATCTTTGTATAGAAAAGGAAATATGAGAGATACCAAACAGTCTACATTTCTCACTCCTGCAGGTTCTATTTTTTCCCCCACTGATTGTATATACTGAGTTTCATCCTCTCTCGTCTCTGACTGTTAGAGGGAAATCAAAGAGACCGCAAAATTTAACTTAAAGGCAACTTGGATGGAGGGTGACAAATCTTTCACCACCTATTGACAGGATGCCCAGTATACCTTATGATTCAGCTCACCAAACCGCGAGTTGTATTTTTGCATTGTGTGACAGCAGGGGACATATACGTTAACACCTGAGCAGAGCAGGTATCTGGTCTCTCTTTCTTTCTCCCCCCCACCATGTCCAAAAATGTTTTTCCCTCTGTTATAAACCCTAAAATTCAATGTTATCTATTTTTTTTCTTACCCAAGTATAGAGGACTGACTGCTCACTACAGAAAATGGCCACTCTAAACAGAACAAAAAGGACATTGTTGGGACGCGGTGGCTGAAAGCAGGGTCAAAGCAGCACGCAGGCAGTGACCCCTCGTCACTGCCCAGTGATGGAATTTCCTCTGCCCTCACAAAACAGGAGGTTCTGGCAGCATGTTTAAGTGTGGACTTGTGCTGGTCCTTCTCACCTCAGGCACGGCCCAGGGATTTTGCTCAGTTTGAGTCCGGTTTGAGGGTTTTTTGCAGCCCAGCTTACCTCAGGCTCTGGATAGAAGTGAACCTGAGCTTTTGGACACATGTGACTATTCATGTCAGCTGGGACAGTCTTCTGCAAAGGATGTCTTCTGCACCTGAAGCATCTCTTTTATAGTAAAGAAAACTTCAGTCTTATTTTTGCTGTTAGTTTTTTTAAAAACTGACAACTTTCCTTTCTTTGAAGCCTTCAAAAAAACCCCAAAAACCAAACAAACAAACAAAAAAAACCCAAAAAAACCCAAAAAACAAAAAAAAAAAGAAACCAAAAAACCAACCCAACCAAAACCTACATTTCAAAAGGGAACAAATCCAAGCCTATCTCCAGAAATGGAAGAATTCCTGAGTTACGCAGAGGCCCCTAGTTGTTGCTGCATGTCTTTGTGTGGGAAGGGTGGTACTGAGCGTACCTATGAAAGGAGAGGAGGAAAAGGAGAAAGATTTTTGCAGAGATTCTCAGCAAAAATTAGGCTGATTATTATTCCACAGCATCTGTCTCTTCCTACCTTAGGAGGCTATTGCATAAGCACCTCACAGCTTTAAAAACAAAAAAATAAGGTCATTCGTCATGGAATGTTTTGCTTCAAAAACACAGGTTGCCAAATTAGCATAGCAAAGATCGCCCTTACTAGGCAGCCTCTTGTCTTAAGGGACCATCCTAAAGTGTCGGCAAATCCTGCGAGTATAAATTTTCCATCCCTTCTTTATCAGAATACAACCTTCTTTGCCAGTCCCCAATACCCTTCATTGAGTATCAGGGAAATGCCACAGGGTTGAATTTAGCAGATTAAGTCTAAATGACCCAAATCCTGCTGGTTTCTATTAGAGAAACTCTCAGTAGGAGCTGTCTATGGAAGGACTTCAGATTCTGAGCCCAGGCATTAATGGGAAAACTAACTTCAATAAATACAATTAGAATAATAGCTAATAATCCGTTATAGGTCCTTCAAAAAAGACATGGCTGCAATTCACAAACATTCTGTATTAAAGTGGCATTAAAGTCTTCTTTTAACCATGTCATCAACAGTGAAAAGAAGACATAGAAACAGTATTTGTCTAGCATGACATAATAGATCTAAGTATTGTCTTTAAATTATTAGCCTGTGTTTGCTCTACAAGATAACTCCTCATGCAAAAAAAACTCTTAGAACTCTTAGAAGAATTTTTCCAAAATCACATTTTCCCAGATGTCTTAAAGCTCATTTTGGATTTGCATTGGACAGAAATCAGTATTATTTTGTTTTGTATTGGTTTAGGATAGAATTTTTTATCTTAGTAAAGAGGCAAGTTTTAAAAGATGATGTTAAAGTCACTTAGTTGCTTTTGTGTTCTGAGACTGTTTGCTGTTTTGTTGTTAATTTCAAAAGCTCAATTATGTAACTTTAAAATGAAGACATTGCATATGCAGAGGTGCTGTTTTCCATAATTTATCTTTTTAACTATGTGTTGATATTCTATTCTATGGATTATTTCCAGGGTAAAGGCATTAGAAAAAATCCTACTGATTTCAACGGGAGTTAACAATAACTGTAAATATTATGGTTTACCATTAACATATTTTGCTATATTTGCGCATTGCACCAGCACAGAAAAACCTCCAGCAATTAAAAAAAAAAGATCAGAACAATTCCGAATGGCTCGTGTACCCCAGATATCCATTCCTTTCACTTTGGGTGCACAAAGAATGCTACTTTTGCCCTTTTCGTTCTGTCTCTCAGATTTCCTCCAGCATATTTCAGGGCTTAACTCCCTTGAGCTTTCACACACCAGAAATAGTTGCATTGGTGCTGCCCTGGGTTCTGCAAATCCCTGCTAGCAATGTACTGTCTCAGCATCAGAAGTTATTTGGAGTCGAGTGCTGTAAGCGGGTTTCAAATGATAGAGGTCTGCACTGGCACAGCTTCACAGATGCTAAAGTCCTGCTTAGATGATTTTGGAATAAAGAGCATACTGATAGGAAAACAGAAAGAAGACTCTCTTTGACTTCATCCCATTTAAAGACGTATCCATGCTGCTTCCGTTGCAATCAGCTAAGACATACCTTATAACATGAACACACCCACACTGTACCTATAGCAGGGCCTGTAAAATCCAGGCAGAGGAATATGGAGTTAAGGATTCACAACAATATTTAAGAAATAACAGATGAAGTGAGAAATGGAAAAGGACTTGGCTTAGGAAGGGTTCAGGATGAAGTTCTAGGTATAAAATTGCTGAGTAAGAACAGCCCAAGGACTTCCACCCACAGGGATAACACTTCAGTAGGAAGCTGTGTGAAGTCCCAGCCAGAGCAATACAGTGTCAAGGCTGAAATTTCTATTGTGAGAAATCTCCTTGGTGGGATGGGAGCATCAGGAAGTAATAACAAGAAAGGAATTTTTGTGAAACATTGTCTAGCAGTACTGTGGACAAACACCTCCTCTCTGTCTGTGTCCTGAGCCCAGTTAGAGCCGTACCCGGAAGAGCAAAGACTTGTACTAATCATTTAGCAAGAGAAGCTAGGGGCTGAAAACAACAGCAAAAAGCTGAAATTTAAAATGCTTAAATAAGAAGGGATGCAAATGCATTATTCTGGGTTTGTTTTATAAGATGGTGATATTTTTATGTCACTCAGCTGTGTGTTCTGTTGCAACCAGGCTGCTCTTCAGTGCTGGCACGGGTACCTTTCTTCCATACGCTTTGTATCGACCCATTTGCTGTCACTTCCCAGGCAGATCCAAGGTAAGGCTCTGTGAGAAGGCTTTAGGACCAGTGGACTCACGTGGCAACACTGTTTGCATTCCAAATAATACACACATGGCTGTTTGGAAAAGCATTAAGGGAAAAAAGGTCCCAGCTGAGTAGGTGGTAACAATGCCCTTGAGAATTCCTGCCAGGGCCTCAGTGCCAGGTGACTCTTGGGCTGGCTGTCCCGCTCTTTGCAGCAACTGGCACTTCCACATCCTTCATTAAATGATGGGCACAGAATATCCAGTTTAGGCATGGTTCAGACAGTTTATGCATGCAGCAGGTGGCTACTTATATGAGGCAGACTGTACACATTCCCACCTACGCCATATTTGAAATTATTTACACTTTTAGTCAGAATAAATCAGAGAAATCTCACCTCAGGGTGCTCATCTAGTCCTTAGAGTCAGACCAGAGCCTGTCAGCTGGAAGTTGGGTTTTCTATTAATTATGGTGTCTACTTACTTGTTAAAAAAAAAGTTCACTTGATAAAATGATATGCAGTTCTACAAGCAAAATACCTCTACACAAATCTATATATTAGATTGTAGATATTTCTCAGTTTTATTTTTTTTCCTTCTACCTTGGAATGCAGGTTGAAACAGGAAAAAAGAGCTACAGCCTGTCTACCATAATCTTTCTGTACACAGGGTTTGTTCATCTTCTGCTTTCCTGTTATTTTCCCTATAAATGCCATTTTGGGTTTCTTGTTTTCTTGTTTCTTTCCTAAAGAAACACTTCAGCAGTGGTTTATTTCTCTTTTCCAGTCTCAGTTATGAAACCTTTTGTTTTTCTCCCTTAGGAAAACGTTATAGAAAGCCAGAAATAATTCTCTCTTTAAGAGATGGAAAATATTTTATTCGCTTTAAAATTACCTGTAGCCTGTGCTTGTTATTTGGTCCACATTCCATGGAACCACATAAAAGCAAATAAGAAAAAAAGAAAAGAGTAATTTATAAAGACATAGTCTGAAATGTGACCATTTAATCTTTTTTCCTAATTAAAAAAAAAAAAAATCTGTATACCTTTCTTTCCCCTCAAAGAGATGTACCTTGAAACAAACTAGTATTGTTCTTGTATTCATCTGTTCTGGGATATGTAATTTCATATAGTTAAGCTCTAGGTGAGAAAATGAGAGTCTTGACTGTTGGATTTGTTCTGCCCAATGGCTCTGTTTAAGATCTCAGTTTGAGCATTGGACTAGCAGTCCTAAGATCAAATTTTAATGCCTCCTAAATTTATTTTTAACAGACTTGTGGTGCTGGACTGACCCTTTCATCTCTGTGTATTTTAAGATCTGTAACAAAGCAGTTGGAGATCTATTGTTATAGACAGGAGTGGGCAGGTAGATCAGGAGCAATCCTTTTTCTAAATTCCAGCATAGGAAGCAGCCTAAAGCTCCTGTCCTTGCTTGCAATGGGTACTGCAAGGCAATATGTATATTTGCACATAAAAAAAGAGAATGTATTTGCATGAGCATTTGTCTACAGAAATGTCTCAGAGCCAAGTTGAAACAACACCTAGTTTCTGTGCTTTTTACATACAGAAAAGCAAATCATCTGCTGGAGGAAATCAGTGCATCTTTACTGATGTCAGTACGGCCCTGACAATTTGCATCACCTGAGGATCTGTACCAGATCTTGGGTATCTGTCCTCACACGCAAATACACATCCCTCCACTGGTGTAAATGAGTGCCGATAATAGCGATGGATAGCAATGCTTAGAGATAACAGTGAACAATGAGAAAACCACTAAGCAGCATTCTCATTCCTTCTGTAATAGGTTTGTGATCTTCTCTTATGGTATTTTAATATGAGGTGGTAGGAGTTTTGTTGCTTCAGGGTTATAAAGATATCTTTGCTCTTTTGGTAACGGTTTTTTTTTTCCTTTTCTCTGTGCTGTGTGTGCACAGTCTGCTTCTCACACAGGTATTGTTGTATTATTTTTATTGTTTCTGCTATGATTATAGTCATTGTTCAGTTCTTTTTTTCATGTAGCCTGAAGTTGCACTTTCTGAGAGAGCTAGAAGTGGATCAATATTTTCCATGATTAGTCACATCTAAGAGAGAACATTTTGATGAAATTAAAGTGATTTTGAATACAAAATTAAAAATGGAAAGTCTCATCCTTCCTGTCCTCTTCTAGCTGAAAACAAGGGGATCTGTGATCTGCAGAACTAATGAAGCTTGGCTTCCAGAAGCTTTGTGTCACAGTTACATTTTCTGATGCCTAACGAGATGTGAGTTCTGATCCAAGCTTCTCGTGGTGCTGAGGCTTTTATAACATCTCGCTCCAATATGGAGACTTCTCTGTGGAGAAATGGCCTCAATTCACTCAGCAGCCTTTTCCTCATAGGAGAACCTACAAAGTTCTCTCTGTTACAGCTACCAGATACTTTATGGAACTTGCTAGAGGTTAGTATCTCTGAAATCACTGTAACTGACTCCAACTTGGTTGAAACTCTCTGTGGGATTTGCAGTTACAAAGCAGAAACCAACATAGACACATACACACAGAGACAAAGAGAGACGCATAGGAGGAAGAAAGGAAAATATTATATGATCACAGAAATCATGTTTTGCTTAGGAACCCAAAGACCAAGCCCTAGATGTTTTTTTGAATCAATGTACCAGTACATCAGAATGGCTGAACAGTCCACTCCAAATCTGTGACCTTGTCTTGGAACTGGTGTTCTGCTTGTAAAAGCCACTTAAAAGTCTTGGAATAGTAAAGTTATGATTAATTGGGAAATTACTGTAGGAATTCAGGGGACATACCAGTAGAGGTTTACCACTGGCAAATGGAGTCTGTTGCTCCTCCTGGCTTTGCATATGAAGTTGGTGGATCATCTTGTTCCACCTGCCAACATCTGCATGGGCATGGGCTGCTGCTAAGGCAGTTACTGCTAGAGAGTTTATATTTGCTGAAGCTCACTAAAGCGTCTCTGTCATTCTCAAGAGAAGTAGAAAATTGACACTAAAATTATTATAGCTCCTAAGGAGGCTTGGGATTTTCTTCAGGTTTTGCTGTACTTTGGATGTTTCTTCAAATTCTGACCTTTTTATTAAAATTCAGGACATTGCTGTCAATCTGTTTGTCTCTGTCATGTTGCTTTCTAGGCACTCCTCTGAAGTGGTTCAGATTATCCTGCTCCAGTGTGAGAATTGCTCTGACACTGTTTCTTCTTCAACCTCAACATCCAGCATCCTGGTAAGGCAGTGCCTGGGTGGACCCTGCCTCCATGGAGCATCCTTGGATCTGCCTCCTGGAGCAGTGTGGTTTTGGCCCTAAGGTTCTTCACAAACTTTTTAAGTGATAGTGTTTTCAAAAAGAGAGGGTATTTATCCATATTTATAGAGATTATTGCCTTTCTTTTTACCTCAGTTATGGAACCAAGCTCAGCCCTATCTTTTCTTTATTTTTTCCCCCTGTGAGGAATTCTGATTCTGCCTCTTTTGGGCAGTTCAGCTCTGCAGTCAGTTCAGAATTCTCACAGATGTCCTTGTCTTTAATTTGCTGGGTTTTAATTTGCAAATCCATTCCCTGTAGGACACCAGTAAATTGCCTATGTCTGCCTAGGTATTCATATGGCCCCCTTCACCATAGTAACTGAGTATCTGGATTTGTCCTGATATCCACAGACACTGGACCACTAACCTTCATCTGAACTAGCAGGGAATCTGAGGAATTTCCTACCTTTGCTCTGAGCATTCACCAAGTCCCATACCAAAGAATTCTCTTCAAGTAATTTTCTTCTATAATGTTTTGTGCTAATAAATCTATATCCAGTCAAACGTTTGAAGTAGATAGACTTGCATGGCTCAGTAATTTGTGCTCTTTTACAATCTAGGTAGGTCTAAGAGCCAGATTCTGTCACGACTTAAATGTAAATCTGCATGGCTGAATTCACTTAACAAAGTGGCTTCAAATTTGAGGAGACATGAGGTAACATCATACACATCTTCTGGTGTTACAGATCTTCTTGAACCGGCTTCTGTCCCACCACTGGAGCTAGTTAGAGTTAGCTATTAGCCTGTTAGATTCTCTGCATACTTGCCACGACATTCATTTGGGATGGCACAGCCAACTGCTGTAATACTTCCCCCAAGAATTCTTTATTACTCATTTGGGAATTGTGATCCCCATGTTAGCTTCAGGAACATCCATTGCTGGTCCCTTGTTTCTGCTGAGAAAGGGGTGAGTTTCTCCTTTTTGTTAAACTGAATACAGAAATATTTTCTTCACTAGACATGCTCTGGCTGGAACTATTACACCACCCTTATCACCTCATTTACCATAGTTCCTAGTTAGCCATGTGTACAAGCAGATAGGGAATACCGGAGTGTATCCTTGATGGATAAAAAGTGTTGGCAAAGAGTTTGAGTCTCAGACACTTAAAGGTATTTAGCCTCCCCCAAAGAGAAGAAAGAATCTCCTAGTTTTTAAGGCAGGGATCAGACTTCTTCCAAACCCTGTTTACTTTCAGCAAGTTATTTTACAGGCAAGCAGAAGAAAGGAAGTACTTGACAGGGGAAGAGGGGAAGAGGATGAGAGGCATCTACAGTGGGTCTCTACTCTCTGCTAAGGGCAACCCTCAGGCTGGTTTTAAGTCTATATTAGCCCAGTCTTCAAATCCCAAGCCTGGAAGCACGGCTGGAGCGTTGCCTCAGGAGTACATCCCGGCAGTATGCACATCTGCATGCTCCCTGAAGCCTCTGCACCACTCAGAGATGCCATAATCTGGGCTTCAGCAGAGGTTATCTGTGGAGGAGGATATGAGGTGGCACAAGAGTGGACAGCAGTGGGAAGGAGTTAAAAGGGGAAGGGGAGAGGACCCAGTGGAAATTGTAGAATGCAGGAGGGCCAGGAGCCCAGCAGAGGCTCCTGCGAAGTTTTTGAATGCATGGTTCATTTACATGTGCGACTGTAACGATGCTTTGGTGTAGCTGGGGGAGGGAAGGAATGACAGAGGTTTAGGTTCTATTTTTATGAAGCCTCTCACTCAGGAGAAATTATTAATAAACAGCAAACACTGAACATTATCCTCAACAGATACCGACTGGTTGAAGCCCTGGAGGCAACTCCTGGGCATAAGGAAGGAGCCCACTACTGTATGCCCAGAGTTTATGTGACTAGTTCTCATCACAGTGGGGTGGGAGGTTTATCAGATCTCATAAAGCAATGCAATTTAACCTGGTTGGGCAGTGCTTGGGAGATCTCCAAGAAATACCCAGAGTGCTAGGAGAGGACAGTGGAGTATGTCTGCAGATAGCACAGTTTTTGGGTTGTCTCTGCCTGCCATTAATACCTCTGTTTATCAGACTAAATGTTGGGGGTTGACCACCTGTGTCCTTCACAGGATACATACAAACAGAGCAAAGGTGTTCTCCTTGTTCACATGCCACAGTAAATACGTCCTCACATACCTCTCACTGTTTTGTCTCATTGACAACAGGCCTCCTTCTTCATTGTCTTCATCCTGTGAAGTTGTTTTCTTTTGTGAGGTAGGTTTGAGATGCTGACAAATCCTCACTAAGCAACTTACATCCTGCTACCTCAAGCACAAATAGTAATATAAAATAAAAGGAATCAAAGCCATTTTTCTGCTGCAGTTTTTTAGAAGGTTTCATTGCAGTCTGCTAGAGCCAACTCTCAGACCTAACACCAGAAACACTCGCATTTAAGAAATGAGCACAAATACACATTAATGTTACATTTTCAAGTGCTTTAGGAAGTAAAGCACTTATTCACAGGTGGAGTATTGCCTGTCAATGTTCCTACCAATATCTAAAAGTGCAGCAAATAGCAAGTATGTAAGCTTTTCCTCTAGTATACCTCTAACCATGGCAAGATCTTGTGGCAGGATGAATAACAGAAATACCATGCAAATGTAAGTAGTAATAATAACAATAATAATAATGTCTCTTCTGCACTACTGTCTAGCAGTAGATCCTTCAGTTCTTACAAAAGTAGTTCTCATTTGACAGGAGGAAATGAAGACATGGAAAAAGTTTTGCTTGAGTTCACCCAACCAGACAGTAAAGCGTGTGTCCCAGGGCTCTAATCTGTCAAGTAGGTGCAGTGCCTTGAAAGAAAGAGACAAACGGGACAAGAAGTGTTAAACGTTATGAGGTCACTTCTATGGCATAAATAATATTGCTCTAAATCCTGAAATCTGATATACTCCCTGGACAGCTTGATATCAAAGAATTTTGGCCAATTAAAGATCTCTAATTTGGCCAAAAATCCCTAACAGCCATTCATGACTAGTGTCAGTTATGTACGCTAGAAAGAATGAGCAGTGGAGGCTGGAGACAAAACTGAATATTGAATTTGAGGAGGAACTGAGACACATGGTTTCAGGTTGGCAGGGCTGTGAATGTGTACTACATGCAAGTCCAGCTTGGTTTGCAAAAGCAGCTAGTCCGGCAAGAAAATGTGCCGGAGTAAAAAAGTACCAGAAACCACACACTCATACTGGAGGTGTTTTGTTTCTTGCAGCAATGAACCAGATAGGAGTTGCACAGAATGATGAGGGGTAGAGAAAGAAGGTAGGTTAAGAATCTATAGTCTGCTGTTTCGGTCTGCTTTGATGGCAGGAAGCTCAGCAAGCACATGGAAGACACCAGAAATATTCCTTTCATGGAAGCCAAAGGAAAAGCCTCTTACAGGGGCAGGCACTGCATGCAGCCTGGGGAAGCAGAAAGTAATTATCACATACAGAAGTGCATGTTAGTTGACAGAGTATTTTCTTCAAAAAACACTGCCTACCAAGACACATTTTCTTCTTCCCACAGCTCTATTTCCCCTCCCCCTGTTCTCCTATTAAGTACAAAGCTGTAGACGGGTTTGCAGCCTTGTCCCCTCGCCCCCTGGCATAATCACAGCAGTACATGCAATCACCAAGTCACGCAGACAAAGCCTTGTGCTGTCAGATCTTTCCTGCCTCACCCAAGGAGAGCTCTTGCATGATGGATATCTCTGTCTTAATTGGATTCTGGGCTGAATTTTAATGTCCAGTTATAAGAAGAGCATTTGTTTTGCCCATCCCTCCTGGTTGTGGTACAGGGTTTGATGGTAACAAGTATCATTAGCTGACCCTAGTTAGCTTTTACCCAGGGACATCACTTTGAAATGGATTGTCCATCCTGCCTGGGGCAGACCCCAGTGGTTCACAGACCCAAGTGCTCTGTGGCACACTCTGGTGCGTGGACGATAGCGGGAGCACCCTGGGAATTCTTACAGAACTTGTACCACAGTCAGTCAGTAAATTCAGTGAAGACCTAGGCTGCATTTGTTAACAGCAGAGTTGGCAAGGGAGGTCTGGAACGAGGGCTGGAATGACTTCAGGATGTGAATGGGCCTTGGATGTTTCTGGAATTTCTTTCTCTTACCAGCAAGGAGTTATCTGTGTTGGTTACTTTCTCCTCTCAGCTTGTACTGTAGGACAATACTGATTTCCTCAATTTGAAAGGACTTAGGATCTTGGAGTACCACGATCTAACTCTCTCTTCATTATCTTCTAGCTCTATTTTTTTATTTTTCCATTCTGGTCTTATTTGCTGCTGCTTTGAATTCCCCAAGGTGAATGCTAACCAGAGGCACAATTAGTAACTGTTCCCTAGGGATCTGGTGTGGCACTAGTTGAAGATATTTCACAAAAAGTAGTTAAAATACGACCAATTTAATGACATTACTCTATTACTAATCCTTCAGTTAAAGTCACAAAGAAAAGTTAGGGTCTGAGTGGCTCCTGATAGTACAGTGGCATTTGCAAAGATAGCAAGAATGAAACTGGCCTTCAGGAAAAGACCTTAGAGCCCCTCTCCAAACTTCACTGACTCCTTCCAGACAGCACCTCCTGTTTATTCTTAGTTCACCCTTGGTCCTCTTTCTCACTTGCAATTTTAACCTCTCTTTGCCCCAAACCTGTGTTCTACAGCTCTGCTTTGAGAGCAGGGTGTGAGAGCTACACTGTGGGGGCTGTGTTTGAATATAGCAGTGCTGAGAACAAGGCTTTGAGGAAGGCTTCTGCTGCTCGGTTCCCAGACAGCTCTGGGAGGACAAGCATGGCATGCCAGCATGTACTGAACAGTAGGATAGGTAGGATGAAGTGGCATGTGGATGATACACCTGTATCCTTATTAGAACATGTCTTCCTTTTCCTCTAGATATACATATCTGGCAGGCAAGTGAAGTCTGAGGGAATGAGGGACTCAAAAGTACATAAACATATGTAGTCACTCACAATTGTCTATGAACTGTCATGTGCTTTATGTCGCCTCTACTCAGTTTTTAGAGCTGGTCACTTACATGGGTTTCAGAAACCCACTGAGTTAACAAAATCATCGATAAGCAAAGATGGAAGGGAATATTTCCTCAATGGTTTTTTAAAAAGAACTTCACATATAATTGTTTTATTTAGTGGTGCAGTGATGACTACAGGAAAAAAGTCAGCTTTTTTGACCTGTGTTTTCTGCTTCAAGGAGTAAGTGAGCACATTCTGAACCTGGGACTAAGAATGCCCCAGAGATAGCTTAGGAGAAATTCTGAGTAAGCAAAAAAGAAGTCATGCTACAAAAACGAAAAACTAAGTAGAGCCTTCCAAGCAAGAGGAGCCAAGCTTGGGAAATTTCTGATGGCACAAAAAACCACAGGTGGGAGCTCTCAGTAGGCAAGCAAAATGCAGACTGAAACAAGCAAAATGCTGTCTACCTGTCACCCAGTTCCTGCCCTACACTGACACAAAGAGACACAGTTACATGTGCTACTCAAATCAAGCGTAGTCTTCTTCAGTATCAACATTCAGACCACAGCCTATGGAGCCAAAAGACTCCTCTTTTAGGAGTGTCTCTCTCACTCCTTTAGACAACCTCTTTTGCCTCTCCATTCCGGAGCTGTTGTAGCAGACAATGTGGCAGGTGCTGTAGGATCAGCTGTAGGATCATGGCTTTCCTTTGGCACAAACTTCAGAGATGTATTTATGCTGCAATAGAGGATGCTCCTATTTAAACTGAAATAGTAGATTTTGTCTACTACCACTACCCTCTGCTAGCTGGGGAGATCTCTGATGGCAGTCTGACCACAGAGTGGCTACCATCCCAGTATGCTACCATGTGTTTGCATTAAGATAAACTAAAGGGAGCTTAGTGGTGTTTGTCTACCCTTTACGAAGGTATTTCTGCGGGTGACAAATCCAAGTTTGCTCAGCAGAGATGCTGTGAAAGTCCAGAACTGCGTTTGTGAGGTTGGAGTTGCTGGGCAGAATGAATGCAAGAGGTCTGCATTTTAAGAAAGAGGCATGAGGAACTGGAGGAAGTGATGCCGCGGGACTTAGATGCTAAGTCTGAGTGTTGTGCAAAGGACTAGCAGATGCTGCATGAGGCAAGATGGGTGAGGGAGAAAGACTGGAATAGCATGAGAAAGAGTAAGACAGAATTCTAATGCATCTAATCCACACTGGAAGAACGAACAGTATATAAATTATATACTTATATATACGTATATATATGGATATACATCTTTCTGCATCAGCAGCAGAGCTGTGTGGATGAGGGGGTCTGGGCTAACAGGGTTTGGGGGTACTGGCAGCAATACAGGTGCTCAGGACTAGGCTAAAGCGGGTGCTGCAGGTGAGAAGAAGCTGCAAAGCTGCACAAAGGAAACCTGCCCGCACTCTGCTTGCCACAGACAGTTGCTATTAATCTTCTGCTTCTCCAAGCACTGATATTCATATAAATTATGAAGGAAAAAGAGAAGTTCCTCAAATGAAGTAGGAAAGGCTCTGTAGCTTCATATTTATGAACTTAGATAAAAGAGAACTTGATAGGGATCTGGAAGAGTGACATCTCAATTTTATCCTGCCCATCATGATGATGAGTGCAAGCGCTGGCTGATTACTTGCTACTGACCTCTCCCTTTCCCTTGTCCTCTGTAAGGTTCTGTTTCTCAGGAGCTCCTTTTCACTGAACAGTTCAGGCTGTTCTTTGTCCTTACAGCCTTGTGATCTCTACTAGCACCAAGCCAGAAATCACCTCATTTGCTAATATGTATTCTAGTTAATAATAGCAAGTCCATCCACTGAGGATATTTCTGGCCTGCTTTGCAAGATGAGAATGCTGTTTCAATGACACAATGCTGGCATACGTGTGGGGATGCTTGCACCCATTTGTGTACCTGCACGTTGCACACAGTCTATGCACCCCTGAGAACTTGGGATGTCAATGACGCTCACCAAGCCGTAATTATGGTGGTAAAGAGAGCATGACAATTCCATAGATGGCTGAAAATCTCCTGGGTAGAAAGCCTTGCTGGATTTCCATGCACAGGATTTCTGTGTGTGTGTGTGTGACTGGGGATTTGACTATGAAGAATCTAAACTAATTTTCTCAATCAGTCTTTTGATGTTGTTGTTTTAATTATTAATTACATAAGAATGGGTTTACAAGAAAAGATAGATCAAGCTATCTCCCAAACAGCATTCAAACCAGTTTCCAAAATAAAGATTTTCCACAGAATAAACTCTGGACCTAAAAAGAAAATTACTCATATATTTTGTCTGTTTCCAGTGTCTTCCAGATGCTTAGTGTGACATTCCTGTTCTGTTACTTTGCCACAAATGGAGAGTAACCATGGAAGGCAATGAAGCCAATCCAGTGGAAGTCCACAGCCATGAACAGGCAGAAGTGAGGAGAGAGAAGGGGCCCTCGGTGTTCTAGTGGACCTGCAGGCAACAGATTCAGATGTAATTAAACTTTTAGTAGCTGGATTGAGCAGTTAATAGTGAAAGTTATTTCTGCCTTAGTAGAAGTACAGGCTGCATCGCTAACTGATATAAAGATCTTGACTAAGCAAACAAGAAGAAGGGTAGTACACTGTACCCGTAGAGGCTGTTGTCTGTGTGAGAACAATTGGCTGTGGTAATGGACGTGGCATGGCTCCCAATGTCACTGCAGATTTCTGTGCACTGCTGCATATCTCAAGGTTCATGCCCATCCTGGTTCTACCACAAGTGAGACAAAGATGCATGGGTAAATATTTTTTTCTTTTAATTTGTGTTTTAACTTTTAGCCCCAACAGATTTTTATTTTCTAAACACTCTAAGTATGAAATCTTTGTTACCGTTTCCTCCTTTTTGTTTAATTCAGTCAAGGATATTGGAGAATTGCAAATAAGAACGTCAACACACTTCCTTCCTTCCACACTCCAGTATTTAAATAAAAAAACCTCAAAGAAACTCATCATCATCAAGACCCTCACAAAATTGAATCTAAGTTACCCTGCCTGCATCCCTCTTCCCCTACTTCTTCCCTGACACACTGCTGAGAATAAGAGCCTCAGGTTCCTTTCAGTAAGGATCTGACACAAAAGAAGAAGGAGGTAAGTTTGAATAAAAACTGAGAGAGGAAAGGAGATATGAACTTAAAAATACAGTGTCATATGAAGGCATCCTTTATAAATGCTAAAGAAGCAAAAAGCAAAACACTTCATTACATCTTGCATTTCCCTGCAAAATATTTAGAGGGACACAGGACAGGAACAGTCAGTCTGTTGTAATACATGCATACTTAATCAGTTGCCTCTGTTTTGTCTCCTCCTTTAACAGACTGAGGGTCTTGAGACAGACTGCAAGCCTTACCAGGGAGAGATAATAAAGAGAACACTGATATAAGAACACTTTAAGAAAAATTAGTTTCAGGAGAGCGATTTATGTAAAGGATCTTGTAATCACCCCAGCCCCAACGCTGCCTGACAACTGTGGTTTTTATGAAGGAAGTTAAACATGAGAATGACTGCTGCGTGGCCCTCTCCTTCAGAAGGCTGAGTTAATTAAACAAAGCAAAGCAAAACAACAAATAGCTGGAAGGACGAGATGAGGTAGTAGCTAATGCTATCAACTGCTACATTCCAGAGGCACATGCCGTCCGGGAGCCACAAAGCTGCAGCACATTGTGCAACATGGCACTTAGGCATCCAAAGTTTCTGCTCCTGCATCAGATGGCCGTACTGCTTTGCATGTTGAGTAGTCCATTCTTAGATCCAGCATTGTTGTTTTGAGCAGAGCTACAGGTGAGGTGGCAAGTTTCCCATTCTCAAATGTGCGAGTATTGCTTGATCCCGGAGGTTCACAATTACCTCACAGCTTATGGAATTTCATATGGAGCACATTAGTGCAGGAGCCTCTGGATTTGTCTGTTGGTCTGGAGGACGAGCCTCCAGATGCATTTGAATTTCAATTTGTTAAGGTTGTACAATTTAATTTTTTTTTTCTTCTTGACCGTATTCTCCATTTCCTTCCATTACTAACAATTCTTCATCTTACCTTTCATTGGAGTACTCCTTGGATTGATGTAAAAGCCCTAACTTAATTAGCTGCCAAAGCAGAATTAGGATGCCCAAACCCCATTGTAACACTCCCCATCCACCTCTTGTACTTCCATCACACTCTCCCTTTCCGGTTTTTGTTTTGCTCCCTGAAGGCTTTTCTTCCTATGAATCTCCCATTGGTCAAAAACATCACATAACTAGAAAGACAGGGGATTTTTATTTCATCTGAGGTCAAACAGTAAATGTAAGTGGCATTCCCTTGATCTTTTTGAGAAGCAGAGGCTGCCACAGTCTTTCTGAGCCATTAGAAGCAAGAGAAAGGCTGAGGAAGGTGAAAGAAATTCTGGCATCTCCTAATTTCATGCTGACACTTGGAGCTCTCAGTACCAGCTGTAACAAAGTCACTGGTTCTAGTTCCTTGCAGACAAAAGCAGCCATACTGTAGATGTCTAGTGACAAAAATCCACAGCACTTTTATTCTGTGTGCACTGCAGGCAGCAAAATCCTTTCCAACAAACTTGAAGCCTCTAGCAAAAGAGCAAAAGAACAGAAGCCAGAACTAGAAAATGTCACAGAAAGAGAGCAAAGGAAAGCAAGACTATTACACAAGTCTTAATTACTGTAGAAATAGAGTGATAACTCAAACTCAATGACCCTAGAAAGCAAGCCAAGCTGTCTGCGGGAGAGAGTGAGGACTAGAAAACACAGATAGGCTGAGGAACAGCGATAAAGAATGCAACAAATGCTTTGAGTTTAGAATCTCCCAGAAAACAAATGGAAGAAAGGCACAGACTTACAAATGCACAATCAAACTCTTCCCTCTCCAACCGTAACACCTCAGCAGCCCACAGTTAAGGAACCTGTCTATTCCTAGGCATTCGCAGAATTTTTTTCAGAGCACTTAGCACATGAAAAGATCAACCAGTTGAGTTAGACTTAGATGGCCTGCATGTTTCATATCTACATAGAGAGTATGAAATTTTGGGTACTATATAAAAGAGAAAAAATCTTAACCCCATAGAGATTCAAAACACCATAACTCCTCCACTTGCTACCATCTCATTGGCACCTCCTGGCCTCAGCTGTGGTTTAGCTTCTAAAAGTTGAGTCAGTCTAGTTGCAGACATACCTTCAGAGGTTTATGAGTTCAGCTCTGGATTATGGACAAGAGGGTGATAGGAAAGCTCACAAATAATTGTCTTTCCCAGTTTAAGGATCATGACAGAAAATTTCAGGCTATGATACTGAACTGTTGAGTGAAGAACATCAAAGAATATCCTTCCAATCTCTAATATCTTATCCATTCCAGCTAGCCACTGTTAGATTTCCAGAATCAGTGTAATATGGAGCTGTACACAGATGTGAAAGATAATTCACCCTTAGTCTCTTTGCTCTTTAGTATTCCTAAGGAAAATCAGGCATGCATTTCCTTTCTGCACACGGCCCTCAGCAGTGCCCAGCTCCACAGCTCATCCTCAGCATATCCCTTTGACACGACCAGGCAACACCATCTACTCCAAGCATGCTCTCAAGATGCCCATGACCATTCCAATGGATTCTACTTCTCTTCCTCTATGATCCCAGTTCTATGGTCTGCTAGAGGCTTTGGTTTGCACTTCACAGGGGCTCTTTCACAGCAGTGCAAATAAATTTCCATGAGTTTCCACTAGTTGTATGAACTTTATCAGGGTGATTCTTGGCATTCCTACCTTGCATTGAAGCAATAGCTGAAGCAGTTCAGAAATTCTCTCCCTCTATACCCTACCTAAACAAGGTTTTTCAGAAGCACTATTCCCCTTAGAAAAAAAAAGAGTTTGTGAATTAAGGAATTCAGAGCATATGTAATTGGAAACAGTTCCATCAAATAATGGCTGTAGACTGGAATTCCCCTCTTGCCCTGAGGGACATAGTACTTTTTTTCTCCAGCCCAGAAGAATATGAATTGCCATTTACAGAATCCTTTTTCTTTCTGAGCACTCAGACTGACCATTATTTGCCACTGAGACACAGCTGCCTCTGGGACAGAAAGCAGCAGTTCCCTGTAATCAGAATTGCCATTTATTCCACAAAATCTGTTGTACAGATGTTGGGCTGGTGAACTGAGACCAGGCTGTTACTGGTGCCCCAGTGATTTTTGTTAACCAAATGGACTTTGACAGAAGACTCCAAGTTCAGACACACAAGCATGGAACAACAATAACAACAACAAAAATCCATTTAGTCTTAGCAGGAGTTTCAGTGGCTTCAGCATTCCATCTTGCTGGGGCACTGAGCCTTACAGCACCATGCCATAGCTCGGGTGCAGTGGTGCCTCAGAAGGAAGGGTACCACTTTCTGCAGCATCCCCTTTGGTTTTTGTTGGAAGTCTTCAATCCAGCTGCATGCCCAGAGTGACTCACATGTAACAGCCAAGGAAGCTTCTTCAGCTGTGGGCCCACTGCCTGTTGCTAAACAGACCTTTCCAACTTGGTGAAGGAGGTCTAACAACTGCAGTGAAAACTTGTCGCAGTCTGTCTGCTTTGGAGTCACCCTGAATATGACCTTGCTGTGAATTTTGTCATTCTAAACACAAGGATCTTCAATCCTTTTCAAAGGAGAGAAGCATGCCTTTGAATGTGGCAAGGATATGACACAAGTAATGCCCAGTCTTATTCCTAAAGCATTTCTAAGTGCCCGTCTTGAACTGAGCCTCAATCTGTGCCTTTTTCCACATTTTTTCTTATATAAAGGCTCCTCATGCTGCAGTTTCCACTGGTGAAAGGAAACAAAGGTATCAAATACAAATGAATGGGTAATTTCCCTTTTTCTAATCCAGTCAGCTGCGACAACGTAGTCAGAAGAGCAGAAAGGCTAGTGCAAAGTGATGAAGAATCACACAGAAGCTTATGGAGGCCGAAAAGCAGTAGAATGGCATACTCTTGTGGGAGCTCACAAAATCCAGCCTCTACACTTGCTTTCGGACAGTGAAATAATTGTAAGGAAACCAGACATCTTTCAAGGAACGTTGGTTTCTGGGGACATGCTGCAGTTGTGTGTGGTATCTTTAGCTTACCTGCAATCTACAGTCAAGCAGGGCAGCTCTTAGTTCCTATCCAAAGTGGCTTACTGATCTGAGCATTTATTTGCAAAGAGAGTTCTATTCAAAGGCAAAGAAACTGTCTTCTCGGGGGCTCACAGTGGAGCAGCACATCTCAGATTTGGAATCTCAGCAGCAGTGTTCCCATCTGCTCAGAATGACTTTAAAACGCTCAGTCTTCCAAAGTCACCAGGACATTTCAGGTGCTCAGTTTTCATTAACACTCATGCAAAAAGAGCAGTTAGCTCTTCCCAGAATGACTTAAATCCTTAAATAATCTTCCACTCTATTTTGCAAGAGAAAGTGTTTAGATATCCCTGACTCAAATTCCTCCTCAAACAGCTCTGCAGCATACTGACTGCCAGATCCCACCTGATGGGATCCCACTGGATGAGATAGGTAGGCACCAGTGGCACTCCCTCCATTTTTCTCTCCCCACTACCTGCCTCATAAAGCACTTGGGGGATTAATGGGAGTATTTTAAAAAGTTGCCTATTGTTCTTATTCCAAACAGCTGCTCTACCTTAATTTTATGAAATATGTTAGTAGTGCCCCAGAGGACAAGGTAGATTCACTGCTTTTTTTGCTCAGCTATGCTCCTCACAGGTTGGAGTCTCAAGACACTTAAGTTTAGCATCCAGACATTAACTTTTATCTCTTTCACATCTTCTCCAGCAATCAGGTTTCTAACACCTCTCCCTTCCCAATACAAGGCCACCACTACTGCATGAGGAAGACCATGCTATGCCCCAGATCAGTGAATAGCTGTGCAATGTCTTTCCCACAGTGACAGTGTGGGAGCAGACATCAGAATGCCAGCAGATTGGTGGTGGGGAAGAGGAGGTGAGCATCTTCACAGGCAGTTCTGAACTGTACTAACACCCTTTTACAGGGAAGTAGACTTCATTTCTCAGGTGAAGTTCAGCCACCCTAAGCCAAGCTGGATCATGCTGCTAAATGAGGGAGAAAACACTGCACTCAGTCCGTGATGATGGGATTGTGCTACCAGAATAACAACATCTAGTGGCTAGTCTCCAAGCAGATAAGCGAGAATTCAGAATCCCTTTCCACTGAGCACAAGAATAAGTTCTCGTAATCTCCCTCTGGCAACATTTGAGAATATTTATGAACACTAAAACTAGCTAAGAAACCACCCACACATTTTCAATGTATGATAAGGTCTCATGAGACCCTGTATCTTTCAATAAAATGTGGTGCTTAAGAATCAGCGAACTGTTTTTTGTTCCTAGGTTACTCATTGGAAGGTCGTTAAGAAGAGTTAACCAACACTTAAAAGTCTTTTAGTATTCCTTTTGAACCAAACAAGCTCTTCTTGTGAGGAGGTTGTTTGGAATCTAGCAATTTTTGACTAGTTGTTGTTTAATGAATTGTCATTTAGACAAAAGCCTGAATGCTTTGACTACTTTTGCTTCACCCAGAAGTGATATGGGTCATGGCATCGTTGGAGGAAGCTGTCAGAAAGCAACTCAACAATTTTTGCCTCTAATTGGACCCATTAACAGAGCAAGGAAACTTCCTACTCATTATTCCAAGAATAGCAACAATGCCTTTTGAAAGAGGATTAGCGGAGTATTCACGTGTGGCAGCACTCCTCAACTCTGAAAGCTCCTCCATTGATGCCAAGCAGCAAGATTAGTCTGCAGGAGGAGGGAGCCTGCACAGCATGGATGTGGTGGTGTTCACCATTGATGACATAGGCTGCAACTGGATGAAAACTCATAGCTATTCCATGTCAGCAAGCACAGTTAGCAATTCTTACTGGCAGGCTCAGCAGAAGAATTCCTATCTGCAAAAGCTAGCAAATTCCTTGAACCTAAAACCAAAGACAAGGCAAAATGCTAGAACAACATGGAAGGAGGGGAAAAAGGCTGCTTTCCATTCTGTGTGCATGGTACGGCCTGTGACTTTCGTGTTCCTTCCTCATACTGTAAGCTCCACAAAAAGGAATATGTATTGGGATCAAGCACAGAAGAGGATAAACCTCATTATCTGAGGGCTGTATTTTGTTTATGTGAGTTGTTTTATAAGGAGAAAATGTCTCAAATGCTTATGTGGAAGTTTGCTGGTATTTGTTCCTGTTGGCTGGCTGAGGTTTCCATTTTGCTGGCTCTCCATTTTATTTTTCCCTTTGCTTGCAGTATCTATTAGTGAGGATCAGTTAGTAAAAGAGATTTGGTGTTACCTGCTAGGGCATGCTGCAACTTTTCAGTTTGATCACTTTATTGTATCAACCCAAATGAACTATCTTGCTTCTGCCACACTTCCTGCCTATTGATATACTTTCTGTCTGAATGGAAGCAGGCAAGGTGTGAGGACTCAAAGCATGTTAATGCGTGCTTTGGGAAAGGTAACATTTTTAATGATCCCATGAAATAGACCCAAGTTCTAGACAAACCCTTTATCTCTAGTTTTCTTTGAGCATATGTGCCATCTGCTTTTTGCAGTATAGTGGAATAGATGGAGAATGTTTGGTTTTAGTAAGCCTGGAAACTGGAGGAAATAATCCTAATGACACCTACACATTCTCACAGAGATCCTCTTTTACCTCAATCAGGAAAAGGTTCTTTCTCCATAAGGAGATATCAGGGGCTCCACCTCTCTACTCTCAACCTACAAGCAGATGTTTAGCCTCATGCTGCTCTGCCCATTTGTCTGCAAGACTTCCATGAGCTTTAGTAGCGATTCCAGCAGAAAGATGTTGCTTACTTGGTGTTCTGAGGAATCACTGGAGGTTCTCACTGTGTTATTGAGGTTCTGTGTTTTCATCTAGAAAGGAGGAGATTGGTTAAAACACCCGTGGAGCTGGCCTGTTAGTAACAACTGAGCAGCACAGGTCAGCTCTGTTCCTGTGGTTTATTAGTGATGTGAACCATTTCATTCCAGCACATTTTGTGTTGCCTTTGTTACTTGCAATGAATGGCTTCCTCTGCTCAGCCTGTAAGCCCAGGTTTACACTGCTCAGGGTCAAGGCCTTTTAGGGGTTATATGAGCTCATTTGCTATCCCAGTGACAGGTTACAGAGCATCTGCAGCTCTGTCAGAGCAAGGATAATGCTTAATCCACACAGACACAGCGTAATGCTTTTGAGACAGACATACTCTGCTTGGACCACAGTTTAGGTTATGTAGTAGAGCACCAGGATTCAGATGCCATTCTTCTCACAGAGAGGTGCCCAGTTCTGTTCCCTGTGCTGACTATCCAGTAAAGGAACTTACTTCAGGGAGACCTTTAGGGGAGCTACTGGGCAGAAGTGACTTGCATTCTGTTCTATAGGAAGTTTCTCCCTTATTTAAAGTGTCTTTTTGGTCTGCAAAGTATCACAAATCAGGAATATGGGAGGGCTAGATTTGACAGCTACAGGCTTTAGCAGTTAAGTGTAGGTTGCTTCTGTCTTTTAATGAGCACACAGCTTCTTCACCCCCCTGACTTGTTGAATTCTTTGTACTGGTTTCTTTCTCTTCTGTGAAATTAATTCTTTTGGCTCCTGTTCAATATGGTGTTAAGTGCCTACTTAATCCTTTGCAGTAGTTTAAGTTGCTGAATAGAGATGAAGCTTGGGCTATTGCTTAGAAACCAGGACTGAGGTATTAGAATGGTAGGAGCTTCATGCTACAGTCAGTCTTGCTGTGTGACAGTGGCCAAATTGCATTGCCTCGTTTCACTTCAGCATCCCCCTGTGGGAGCAGATGAGTGTTACTCATTCCCCTTCCAGGGGGTAGCACGAGGTGTCTGCCAGTGGAGTTTGTGGAGGGCTTTGAGAACGCTGCCTTTAAAAGATGAACATTGTTGCTGCAGCGAGCGCTGGATGGCTGGACACGTTTGACAGCACTCTGGAGCAGAGAAATGAGTGGGACTGTGCTTTGTAACAAAGGGGAGACAGTTTCTGAGACAGCTTTTGAAGCTCAAATCTATATATAGTGTTAATATATTTTAATTTAGACGCAATTCAAGGTGCCACAACTTCAGAAGTCAGAGTAGGAGCTGAATCAGGCAGACATACTGGAACGTTCCTAGTGCTGTCCCAAAGCCAGCACTGAGATTTGTAACTTGAGAGCCTCAGATGGAGAGAATCATATACTATGCTTAACAACTCCATTTTCTCTTTGAGTCAGTTTAGGTGCAGCAGTTTGACTTACAAACACTGTTTGGTGAGAGAGCTCTCAGGAGGGCAGTTTTAAATTGCTTACACATATTTCCTATTTTCCCAGCAGCTCAAAGCAACAAATATGGGTGACAAAACAACTTCCTCTCCCAACAGGTGGAAGATGGAGCCTGAAAAGAGTCAAGGCTTGTATAAGAAAGGCCAAGGAAAAAAAATCAGAGAGAGCATTTTGCTAGTCTCTGACAAAGATTGATATTAGTTTTGGTATTTTTTCTGTTTTGATGATTAGATCTGTAGAGGTGTATGACACTCCAAATGCAATGGCACAGTTTGCCCGTGAGAATACTAAGAAAAAAAATGTGGAAGCTGAAATTCAGATCCAGCTTAGCAGTTTTTGCAGGCAAGTTTTTTGGATTTAGAGCTCCTTTGGGAAGGTAGAGAGCCATAGGTTCAAGTTCCCACAGATTCAGAGCAAAGGTTTTCCTCTCCAGTCACTTAGAATTAGGCAGAAGAGGAACACAGTTCACTCAGTCTTCCACAGGCCATATCAACAATCGGAAAAGCCTGTTATGCAGGTCATTTATACAACAATCAGAGGTCTCCTTTTGGCCTTCTGGCACACTTGTGAGAGGATGATGTAAGACAAGATATGAGATAACTAAACATAGAGATCATTCCTGCTGCTCTTTTCCTTTCAAATGGAATTTAGCCCTGCTGAGAAGTTCAGAGTTGACATCACTGAGGTCTGAGATTTCCTGTTTACCTCAGAAAACAAGTACAGCACAGGCTGTGATGGCTCAGGCTTTCATGGAGTGCCTCAGCAAATAATCATCACCGCGCACTCAAAGAGACACACCACAGGAGCATGGGGCTGTGTTCCTGCATCCAGAACCACTTCCCTCTTTCAAAGTGTCTTCAGCCCAAGGATCAAAGGTCTTTCCAGACACTCCTAAATAATGTTCTTGCCACCCACAAGAGGTTCACTGATCTCAGTGAAGAAATGGGGCAACAACTTCTTTTTTTTTCCTGCAAGTGAAGTACTTACCACCTGCTACTGCCAACTGTGCCTGCTCTCAGCATTGACTTAGTGGGACACAGTAAGTCAGGTAGGACTTAGTAATACTGGCACACAGAGTGAAGAGAGATTAAGTGGGACAGCTGACACCTCTCTTGCTGTTTCAGTCTTCTTGTGGCTCATGCTGGATGAGATTGGCTCAGCTGGTTGGAGCATGGTGTTAATAACACCAAGGCTTTTGGCTCAATCCCCATATGGGCCATTCACTTAAAAGTTGGACTTGACAGTCCTTGTGAGTCCCTTCCAACTCAGAGTATTCTATGATATAAAAATAAGTATTATGTATTGTGGATTATATGTGAGCCACGGATTTTTCAGAACTGTATGTCTTGCACACATAATCTCTCTAAACCCATGCTCAAGAAGTATTCAGGATGAAATCATTATGGGCTCTTAAGATCAGGCTGTCGATTCTGCCACCCACAGTAAAATATTCCTATTTGAAAGCATTTGGTTACAAACGTAAAAAGATTGAAGACAGGGAGGACAACATAGGCATTGCTATGAGAGGCTGCTGTGTGAGAAACCATATTGTTTACTGATTCTCCCACTTGCAATGGCAATAAATGACATTTCTCATGCTACAGACAGAAGAATAAGATCTGTTCATAAGTAAGAAGAGCCTTCATTTGGATGCAGATAGTTAGCATTTGAGTCAGGACAACCCTTAAGAGCTGAATTGGCTAGGATTCACTGCATGAGACTTGAAATCAGATTATATACAAACTCAGTGGAAATACTGTTTTAATGGGAGCTGGAGGAGATCCTAGATGAATAACAATCAGATTCCCTTTCAACCCTTGCTCTTGGACAGCTGCTTCTGTTGTATGTGCTGGGAAAGATTAAAAAGTTTGGAAACAGTGTTCATATGGTGCCTTATCACAGTTCTGGGGCATTCTCTGTCCTTCTCATTGCACAGAGGTGCTAGCAGCTTAGTAAGACCAAGATTTGGCACTCAGGAGTGTGATGTTAAAGGATTGCGTATAGCCAGCCAGAGTACATTCTGTTTCAATCAAACCTGTTCTGCCTTGGGAAAACTTAAAGGACAAAGGATGATTAGATGTAGAATCGATGCCTACACAAGCAAGTAGGTGGTCAAAGACACTGCAAGCTTTATTTACCCTTCTCTGGCTGGCATATTGACAGCAGTTATTTTGTGTTTCCTCTGAAAAGAGTAAGAATTCTATAGAGGCCTCCAAACTCCTCCCTTATATTCTATACCTTGGACTCTACATGGAGGTCTCGCTGTATGTCATGGCAAACTTTTCAATCCTCTGGAATCCTTCCAGTTTTTTTGCTAACGGGGAATCTCTTGGTACATGTATGTTCTCCTTACATTTTATTTATGGGGTAACTTCTAATATGGTTAACCTTTGCTAGAGTCTCTGATCCTGTGAAAAGCCAACTGCTCCAGGCAGCACCTTAACAATGGTACCTGAAACATACAATGGAGTCATGGCCAACAGTTACACCCCATGGCTGAAGCAGCAAAAATCCCTACTTTTTTTCTTTCCTTATGCCTTTTATACAATTCAGCGCTATTTTGCAAAGAGACTCCAGCTATCCTATGGCAGTAATCACTATGAGACCTCATTAAATGCTATAAAAGCGTGGTCCATTCAAGTGTAGCCTAACCACAAGACTCCAATCTGGAATGCAACCTGTTCTACAAGATGGGAAATTCTGTTTCCATCCAACTGAGAGTGGGTCACTGTTTGGAAGTGAGCATGGGAATAGAATCCAAGTCCTGCTATCATAAGACCTAATGAGACAGGCTCTTCTACTTAAGTTATTTCAAGAGCATAACTTTGGCAAGGAGAAATATTGCTATTCTAAGACCTTGCAGGTTCCAAAATAACATCCTGCTGGAACATCTCAACGTACTCTTCCACTGAGCCTTGTCTGTCCTGGGTCAAATGTAGCACTATGATCTTCACTGCCTTAGTACTGTATTAGTGTAGAGACACAAGAAAAACATTGTTATGGCATGGTTGTTCCTAGAGATAGAAGAAGTACCTAGTTGTAAGGACATAGAAACAGGGTCTGAAATATATTATGTATTCCAGTTATTCTAGTAAACCACTTGAAAAAAAAAGGGATGGCATTCTTCAACAAGCCTAAAAGGGTGGGAGAATTCAATTGCTCTGCACGAAGGTACAAAGCGTGATGACCCCAAGTTGGGCAGGAATGTTGATCTGCTGGAGGGCAGGAAGGCTCTGCAGAGGGATCTGGACATGCTGGATCAGCTGGCCGAGACCAGTGGTGTGAGGTTCAACAAGGCAAAGTGCTGAGTCCTCTCCTTGGGTAACAGGAAACCCCTGCAGTGCTACAGCCAGGGGAAGAGTGGCTGGAAAGCTGACCATTGGAAAAGGTCCTGGGGGTGCTGGTCAACAGCAGCTGAACGTGAGCCAGTGTGTTTCCAGGTGGCCAAGAAGTTTATTTTTTATTAAAAACTTATTTTGATGAGATTGTTTTTCCTGTGAGAAGCTTCACTGTCTCTTCACAACATCTTTTGTACATCTCTGGGATCTCTTCATGCACTACACATTTTTTATACCACACAGCTTCTGCCAAAAGTGGAATTTCCCCCACCACACAGCTTCCAGGGCTAAACTAGAGTCTAGGCAGAATGTGTTCACCACAAGAATCAAGATTTCAACAGCTCCAAGTGCTAAAGTAACCACAGATGCAGATACAGCCACTGCTGTTGCCTCTTCCCAAGATGGGAAGTATTGTCGCATCCCAGCATGCAGGGTCTGGAACCATCGCTGATGTAGCTTCACAGCTGAAGTGTGAAAGCACAAATAGCACTGCCAGCTTATTCTGAGCCATGTGGTGTCAGCTTATGCTACAGCCCTGCTGGCACCAGGCTACTGAAGCAAACTTGTTAATTCTCAGTTGCCCAGCTGTAAGTACTACAAAGTTCAAAAAGTCTGCATCAGCCATCTTGTTTCAGGAGCAGAAACATAATCAATCCCACAACTCTTCACTCTGAATTCTAGTAATTGTTTATGAAACTCTCCTGAAATATCTCTGCAGAAATCAGGCTCCTGCAATAGAGGAAAATCTCTTATGTTTATGTTTCCAGAACCACACTTTATCAGTATTTTTTTTTCTCCAAATACAAAGGGCTCCAGCACTTGGGGAAAGTTCCAAGGTTCATTAAGTAGAGAACAGTAGTGGTTTTGTAAGTGGAACGCTTTAGCAAGTTAAGAGTCCCCACAAGACACAAGCTAGCTGGAATAAGGCACTACAGAGCTATCCAGTAGTACAGACAGATATAAGTAGCTCACTGAATTCCAGGTGAACTGCATATGGTTGCAGGTGCAGGCTGTATAGGTACCTTTAGTTATCACTGACTGAAGCTCTGCTCCTTTGATCAGGTATATCTCTATATATGAGTGTTAGCTGACATTGGTATCTTGTTCTGAGATAGGGCACGGATGAACAATTACTGTGTGCAAGGCTAAGAAGAGATGCCTTCTCCATTTTTGTGGTGGTTTTTTTCCCAGTGCTGCCACACCAGAGAGAATATAAAATAATCCTGCAACTAAGACTAACCTAAACTGTCATTGTCTTGATAAATTGACTTGACAGAACATCGTATGTCCTACTAGTTATAAATCTCAGGAATTATTGAACAGTTAAGATGGGCAAAGGGAACAACTTTCATACATTTTCCAAATCTTAGAACACCTCATTAATTCCACTTGTTCTTCTGCAACTTTAGCCAAGTCAGGATTTTATGAAGTCCCAAGAAACTGCAATCTCCTCTTAACTAAAAAACAAGTATCTGTGATGGTCATGTGCTGAACATTCAAGTTGCATCCTCTCCCCATTTGCCTTGGTGCCAAATGGTACTCTCTTTCCAGGGCAATTACATATGCAAATACAGCTGCTCTTGGTGTCAGCCAGCTGCTGTGTCCACAAGCAGCCTCGAACACTGCCTGCTTTCCATATGTCAAGGCCGTGGTGGAAGCACATGTGTGTGTGTGGAAGGGAAATGGGAAAATTAAATTTCTCCTGAAGCAGTGGGGACTATTGCTAACTGTCCCTTGAGGCGTTACAGTCAGCTCTGCAACTGGGCCTGCACTTTTCCTCTGCTCTTCTCTTTTCCACAGCAGAAGCAACTCAGTTCTCCAGCATCAGGGAACAGCACAATTTAGCCTTGGGTATGCCAGCAAGCAGCCTATGTTCAGTTCTGCATTCCTAGTTCTCCTTGTGGTCCTTCCACTTTAGGAAATCACTCCATTTTCAGTTAAGGGTGTCACTGATTCAGCAGCCCCAGATACTGTAGGTGTGGTAGTAACTGGGTTTCCAGAGCCAAGGCTCCAAACCAGAGCTCTAAAGCCTTCTGCAAGCCAAGCCCTGATCTACCTCACTGCATTCAATTGCATTCCTCATGTTAGAGCTTTGTGTCAAGACCCAACAGCAGAGCCGGGGCAGCTTAGCCCTTGGCAGCAGGACTTACTGCACAGAACAATCCTGAAATCCTTGGTGAGTGTGCAGAAAAACATCACCACTGACATTTAGTGCATCAGCCCAACGTGGTAGGAATGAGCTTTTCAGCTTGTCTTTAGTTGCTGGGGCAATTCACTGTCATGCTGTGCTGGTATCCAGCATGGAACACAGAGCTGCCTGTGGGGTACCAGCAGCACATCTGGCTGCAGTGCCAGCCAGGGATAGGTCTGCAGCAGACAGTGCTGCCAAGGGGCACAGAGAGCTCAGAAGTGAGCCGTGGATGCAGCTAATTTACATGTTTATGAGATTCTGCATTACTGAACAGTGCTACTTCATTTAGCTTTGTGTCATTCCCCAGTGCTAG
Organism: Platysteira castanea; assembly: GCA_013397175.1. Taxonomy (NCBI): domain Eukaryota; kingdom Metazoa; phylum Chordata; class Aves; order Passeriformes; genus Platysteira; species Platysteira castanea. Next base: position 191,381 of record VYXC01001701.1, on the reverse strand, counting down.
GAACACTTGGATTTTAGCCTCTGGAAAATTCCAGGGCTTTCTCCCCATACTAAGGGGTTAAGCGTGAGTGAGAAGCCAGTAAAAAGTGTAAGCTTGATTAAAAACAGATCAAATACTCAGTCATAAAAAAAAAAATCCTTTTACTGAGTCCAATTCTGACACTTATTCAAAAAGTAAAAATAATTTATTCTTACTGAGGAAGAGACCTAAATTCTGTTTATATCTCACAGTCCCAGTAATTATGAAAGGGGTTACCAATTCCACTAACACAAGCCTTTGCTTTATTTTAGTGTTCATACGTATTGGCTCAAAATAGGAGAGAAGAAAAAAAGGTGTTTGCTCTGCTAGCAGAGCATTCAGGCAGAGTGCTGGTTCTGGATCTCTTTAGAAGGACCACATATTCATTGGTGTGAGGCTGAAAAACTGTAGTTATTATATGAAGAACTGGAGGGGATTTGGAGAATGCTTATCAGTATAATTAAAAGTGAGCTTTTGCCAGCTATTTCTGTTTTATGTAGTTATAAATCTGTCATTTGACCAAAGAAGAAAGGGCTTTTGCATAGTACAAAATAGAAGAGGTATGAAAAGATGTTTCAAACTACAGAAGATCACTATCAGCATGCATTTGCTGACATGTAATTATTCCATTACATATATAACCTTTTAAAAAATGATGATATTGTAGATAGTTGGAAGTGAGGGATGCTGTCTTGGAAAAGGTCATATGTTATCTTGGAAAAATAGCTTTCTAATAAGAAATTAATTGACAGAGTTTCTGTTTATGGTAATTATTTAACTGAAATTATTTCAGGAACTTACACAAACTCCCCCTCACACATGCTTTGGATCTATAGTAGCTTCCTAGTTGTGATATCTGAAGTATAGTTTTGGCTACAACTTACGAAACCTCTGCTCACTGCAGTGAGTGCTCCATGTGTCACCAGAGGATCCCCTCCACATGACCAGATGTGCACACACACTTAGAATATCAGACTGCTCTTTCATGGAGTAGCTGCTTTTCCTGAGTGCCACTACCCAGCCTGTTAGCAAGCCAAAGCAAATGATGTTGTGGCTTGTCTAGCACAAAAAGTCATGAACTGTTTCCACCATTGAGAGAGGATCTAAATAGGGCTGAAGGTGCACACTGGACTGCAAAGTCCAATGTACAGTGTTTCCTCCTCCCATGGCCACTCTGGCCTCTTCCTTTTTGTGCTTACAGACACCAATCTGATTAGCAGATGGCCATGCTCTATGTGGCTGATGCTCCTCTGGAAGAGAGAAATCCAACTTAAATGGAGTGGACTCCTGATTGACATGTGATTCAACAATATTTCAGGAGATCCAGGCCCCCAATCCCTCTACCAGCTAATGATAAACTCTCTTCTTCCCAGGANTATATATATATATCCCTCATCCCTGTTCCTACTGTGCCTTAGGAAAGAAATTAATAGCAAGAAGAGAAACTTCTGAGTGAATCACTTCCGCTGGGCACACAGGGGAGCATGAGAAGCATCCCCCATAAACGCAAAGTGTATTTTATCAGCAAGTAGTTCTGTAAGAGACACCAACATAGCAGTGTCAGAGATACAAGTGCCCCTCCTACTGAGAGTTTTCAGCAATGCTAGCTTTTCCCAGGCTGTCCACGTGTCCCAAATTGGAATGTTTTATTCCATCCAATTTAAGTACTATTTCCAAATCCCTTCAAGCTGCTATCTTTTATAAAGGCACTGCATGTACACGTAATACATTATGTTTAAGTACTTTAAGGATCTGAATTTGTACAGTAGATATTTGATCTTAAGTTTTCTCCTATGGACAGTTTCTCTCATCTAGACTGTCTCTGGTTATAACAGAATTAATCTACAGACAACTGAGAGTGAACTTATCCTCCTTAGTTCACTTTGAGTAAGTTATTTCATCCCATCGTAGCTGAAGCATCAAGAGCCACAAAACTGCACAAAGTAATACCTCACCTAGCATGAAAGATGCTCAAAGTGGGTCCAAAACCCGGCCCCAGACTTTGTTTCTGGCTGTCACAAGGAGATATCAGTCAGACTGGACCCAGAAGCTAGTATGGACTCTCCCCTACAGTTGATTCCTGAGCACATCCCATTCCTTTTCCCACTCTTGCCCATTTCTAGCATGTAGGAAAACCCGGCAGTTAGCCCAACCATGCCTCAAAGACTTAACAAATGGATGAGATTTCCTGCAAGTGCTTCTGGGTAACAAAATGGACTTGTCAGCAGCAATTTTCACTGAATACAGTGAATTCACAGGTGATATCTTTACGTCAAGTAGCCTGTCACCAAGAGAAAACCATGTATTTAGGTTCATGGCAGAGGAACAGACCCTGCTGAACCAGAACACGAGGCCACAGCTCATTTTCACCATCTCCCAGATACATTGCTGATTCCGATCCTAAGTCCAAAAATGCCACCTTACATTGAAGGGGGTCTATGGCTACATGCTCAGACCTTCTTTGTACACATCCACACACATTTGTCTACCGGTCATGTTCTTTGTACTGAAATTGGTGCAAAACACTACAGTTTCTTTCCAAAATCCATGCACCCATCTGCCAGTCATGCCACATTTTCCCCCAAGAATTTCTTCAAGGTAAAAGTGAAGATATACAGGAGAAATGCCTGCCACTTTCATGAACTAAAGTAAGCTGAGAAACCAACTGTTCAGGAAGATATGGCATTAATCTCCCCAGCCCTAGAAGCAGATGGTGATAAGTGAATGGCACATTTGACATATCTGTTGTAGTCACCCAGCGACTTAACCAAAAAAAGATCAGATCACAACAGCATTGGCTCAGACCTTCTTCCTCCAACACAGGAAATTCCATTTCCCCAGCATGGTGCCTTGTGCTTATCCTTCCAAGCTGTGCTGTTCTGAAAACCCCACAACAGCTCAGAGACACACATTTGCGTCAGTGTCACACTGGATTGCCACTTCCCAAACAGTAGTGTATGCATATGGTGTTTTATACTAGCAAGGGCAATTTGTTTTAAGGTATTTTATAGGGTCTCTAAAATCGACATATTCTAGTGAGAAACTGTAAACACTCTGGCAATGGGAATCCCATCTTCATCCCATCCCCTAGCACTAAAAAAAGAAATTTATAGTAATGCCATGCAAAGGATGTATGACTTAAAATTACTTTTTTTATCAAGAAAGATGATGATTAAGCAGGTGCCAAGTAAGTTTTAGAGGATGAGCACTGATCCTTTGATAATCAAATTTATAGAGAAACATCATGGAAGAAGACATTTTCTCCAACACTCATGAGATGATCAAGGCAAGCCAAATTCCAGACTACAAAACATATTTTTCATTTTTGGCAGGCAAGCAGAGAGAATAGATGCTCCTGGCAAGTTCCTCGCTCTTCCTCCCTCCTAGCATGACTTTAAGTGGTGGAGAGAAGAAGGAAGAACAGCTTTGAGAATGCTAAAGAGATGTAGGATGATTGTCACTCAAATGGACTGAAAGAAGGGCTACTATGCATCCTGGTGAGGCCGGGCATCTCTGTGTACGTTGTACATTCATCCATCGTGCTGCCACGGCACAGGGCTTCTTCTTTTGTTAGGCAGGAGCTATGTGCTGGAATCTAGACATCATCTAGACACATCTTCATTTCTGTCATACAATTAACTAGATATCTAAGCTTGTGGAGGGTTATAGGCAGAACGAGACAAGCACTGGTCTGAAATAAGTTAAGAAAACGCTTCATCCCTGCATCCTAGCGAGACTCAGATTGGCATTGTAGTAGTTACTGGGAATGTAAAATAAAATGATAGTGATGCCTGAAGATTTTTAGCTTTTTATATTTTTCATATTTGTAGCTTTGTAGATTGCTAATACGTGGCTGTAGCTCCTAGTACTTTTCCTACCCTTTACCCCTACATTTTGGAACAATAAGCTAACCTTCTAACACATTTCTGACATACTGTTTAGTCTTATTCCAAGAAGAGAACCAAGTACAAGGATGTTCTGTTTTCCAATCAGAATCTGGAAAGACACAACCAAGTGGGACAAATAAGCCCCTTGACTGATTCCAGTGGGGCAGTACTTGGGGAAATATTACCTAACCAACTACTCTCCTAACTGGACAATATATGATAGGTATACTAATCAACTAATCTTATAAAAATTGTAGAATTACTGTACCACATGCAGGTTTTGCCATATTGTGTACCTGAAGGCTTTCAAGTAAAGGTTTGCTTTTATATTACCATTCTAACATTGTTTGGGAAGGTTTGTTCTCTTTCCAGGCAACAATAGTTTCAGTCTTTTTGGGCTCCCACACTTCTGTATCTTGCCTAATAAGGCCCATGCCTCTTAACACAGAATTTTCTCTGTCAGTCACATTTGTAGTTCTGGTTTGTGTAACTGCTTTTCTCAGATAGCCAATACCAATTACTCAAGAGGAAAGATTAAAAAACAGCTATGAGCTTTCTAGTTCTGATAAGTTTGAGTCCTATACATTGGCTTTGGGAAGGATCTGCATTAAGTACTCTAATGGGATAACCCCTAAAATGTCCAGTTCCTCTCTGAATCTTATCAAATTCTTGCCATCAACAGTATCCCATAACAAATGAGGAGGCCATCAGATTTACAGGGACTTAATGAACTTAAATGCCAGAAATTACTTTGAATTTATTTATAATCATGTATGTTTCCTTACAATATGAACCCCACCCATACTCAACTGCCTCCAAAACATGTCTAATGCCCTACAGCTGAGATGAGCCATTAAGACAGCTGGAAAATATTAGTGGTACTCTGCAGTGAAGAGTGAAGAAGTAGGGAGAAGCAGCTAGCTGTTAGACATACTTTTTTGGAAACAGTGCCTTTTTGAGATCTCACTTCAGCTCTCAGTTCTAGGTTAACTGGAGTCAAAAACAGATCTTTCACAGGAGGGAGGTGATAGAAGGAGTAAGGTCTGCAGCTAACCTTAGCTAGGTTGTGTCACAGCTCCATTGGTAGGTAGAGGTAGCAGTGAGCTACATTTTGGGGGAGTCAGAAAACTGCAACTGGCCTTTCATTAACTTAGCATTGCTAAATAGTTCCTGTTTGTGGTTCTCCAGTGCTCATCTTATGAAAGACAACAGCCAGTAGAACTTCATCTAAGATGACTTCAGTTCTCCTTTGACTCTTTCTGCCTTTAATCTTCCCCTCCTAGGCCATGATTTTCTGTGACTCCATCTGTTCTCTTGGCAGCTATCCAAAAAAAGGCAAGATAGAGACAAGTGGCAAAAGACTCCAGGAAAGCTGAGATATCCAGCACTACAAACAGTGACTTTTGGTCAAAGCCTCTGGCTTTTCTTCAAAAGGCAGAGTTTTAAAGAGAAACCAGAAAGGCTGCATGAGTTGGACTAGTTCTTTACTGAGAGAACACTGCTTGATTTGGTATTGTCAGATTTCTAAGAACTGTTGTGCACTTGGGCCAAGGGCAAGGCTGCTGGATATGCAGGCCAGTAGGGCTCAAGGATCACAACCCAGAGGTTAGTAAGTACTGGCAGTTGGGGAACCTGGTGATCTTCATTTATGGAGCATGCCAGCAATGCTACACAACTGACCAGAGCAGTGGGATGCAGGGGTATTGCAGCACGGTAGAGAGAAGCATGCTCTGTGTACTCATAGTGAGTGCAATTTTCATTCTGTCTTGTTTTTGCATTTCTTGTAGTCTAAAATCATTCATGCAGAAAAACACAGAGCTGCTCTTTATCTTTGGGAAGAGGCCACACAGGATATATGTTTAATTAAATCTGACTGCTGGAGAGCAGGGAGCACTACTGTTTTCCATATGCTGTCTGGACCAGGGGTTTGCTTTTGTGGGGGTGCAGGAGAACAAAAAGAGATTAGGTTTGTTTACCATAACACAGCTCTCAGCATATGGGCATCTCTATTTCAAGACAACTCTCATCTGTGCTAAACTAGTGGGCACTGATGCTTAGGGGGCAACACTGACTGAGCAGAAAGCCCCAGGCACTTGTCCAAAGGAAAGACACAGCATTAAGGGAATTTTAGCAAAGTTTGCTCTCCTTTAGCCCTGTGATGTGTAAGCTACAGAGACTTTCAATTTTTGGCCCTCAGTTCTTGTTCCCTCTAAAACGCCAGTTTTTAAGAGAAAAGAAGCTTATCTCCTTGAGAGCCATCGATGAAAGACCAAGGCAGCATGAATCAGGGGCCCCTTTGCAGCACAGTCCAACTTTCTGAGAAGCCAGAAAGGTAGAGCTAACTCCTGAGCTGACTAGACAGCTTGTGCTAGCCAGGAGGTTTGGCACAAGCCTCTCTAAAGTTCATCACAGAGCAGGAATTGCTGTGGCTGGACAGTTCATTCACAGATACCCCTATCGAGGCTCTAGGCAGCTGGCTGGAGGTTACCTCTTGTCAGGAGCAATGTTAAAGACATCTGAATAAAATTCAGTCAGCTGTTTCCTCTCAGAGGAGAGAGGGCTAATGTTTCAATTGACAGCATGGGTAACTACTGGGCCAAGCTATCTCTGCATTTAAGATAGGTCTGGACTGTCAAGTCCTTGCCTCCGGAGTGTGCATCCCAGCTAGATGGAGCAAGGCACTGACAGGCTCAGGCTGTTCTCAGTCCTCCCCTTGCATCTGTGCTTGCCCTTGTCCTCCGCTGCTCCTCCACACACTGGTCTCATAGTGCAGGAAAACCTTACATCAGCATGCCTCCTCCCCTTCTCCCTGAGCCCCTTCCTCTTTTGTGCCACCCCGCTCACCCAGAACACCTTTTCTTTGGTTTTCTCTTCCAAGCTTTCATTAGAGTACAGCCCAAGAGGTAATAATTTGTTTATTTTTAAAGCAATAAATTGGAAACAGAACAGTTCAGCAGTATCCTGGCAGATGGGGAGAAACCATCTCCACAATCACCTGCCTGATCTGCCTACGATAGTGTGTGTTTAATTTCAGTCTCTGCAATGGTTTGAGGAAGGCAAAGCACAGGATGTACAGAAAAACACAGGCAAAAAAGCAAGCCCTGGGCCTATCCTTTTAATTGGTCGACCATTGCCACCTACCAGAAGTATTTAAAAAGAAACAAAATTATAGATCCACACTCCAAAGTAATGAGTGAAGTTACCTTGCCTCCCTCCCTGTTTTTCAAAGGCTAAAACAAGCCTCATGCTTTCTAGAGTTTAACTCCTCTGAGGCTGCATATTCAAGTTACGTCGCCTTTCTGGCTTATGAAGTTAAGATTTGTTTAAAAACAAAATAAAAAGAAAACATAGAAAGGAAAATAAAAAACAACAAACCACCATCAAAAGTATTACCCTGACTTATGATAGATACTAAATATCTCAAGGCTCACTTTAAACCTCAACCTTGCAAAGGCTGACAGCACCACAGAAGGATGAATTCCAGGTAGCCACCAGACATTACAATCCTGACAGGCCCTCTTGAATCACAACAACAAAAATAACGACCTACCTGAAGACTTCGCAGCATTGGAAGACAGTTGCTTTCCTGGAGCACTTCCTTGAGGCTTAGAAGCAGCAGTGAAGCCCTAGGACCCTTACCTTTTGCACCCAGATGAGAGCTGCTTTGTCCTGATAACAATTAACACACAGCCTCTTCAGGTGGGACTGGATCAACTTCTCCCACAGGTTAACCCTCTCCCAGCTCCTGTCTGGGTGCTATGGTGGAAAAGTGAGGGCGTGGATTTGCAAAATATCAGATATGTGCAGGATCGAGAGATGGAAAGAAAGAGGAAAATGAACAGGAGTAGTCTCCAAGGTGGAATCCAGTTCCTGTGGTATATGCCTGGGAAGCACGAAAGAGAAGGAGAAGCAAGCTGTAAAAGAAGAGTGCAAGTAGCCCCAGAGCTCCAACTGCTCCTGCACATTTGGGGAACTTGGATTTAATAGGAATAATAAAACAACCTTCCCTGCTTCTAGTCACGGGAAGAGCTTTCAGCACAGGCTTGGAATACCAATGTGCAACTCATGTATTTACCTCCATCAGGCAGTATCTGCTCCTCACCACCTCCCTGGTGGATTCTCCATGAGAGTCATGGCCCCTGGAGTGAGACACAAGGATCCAAAATGGCCTGCAGGCAGATTTCTACCTGTGGGCATGATCACCATCTGGTGGTGGTACGTAAGGGGCAAAACTATTCCAGAGATCTTGGGATCTCAGAGGTTCAAGACAATTTTGGTTTGGGTGGAAAACATCCAAGGCTATTGTTGAGCACACCATAAGAAATAAGAAATCATGAGACATAAGAAATCATGAGAACCAGAGTGAAGAGCTGACTGCAGCTGTGGTGCTCAGAGTGTGCTGATTCTCTGATGAGGATCTGGGAGATGTTTTTTTTCTTAAACCGCCCACAGGAGACTGAGACTAAAGTCCTGAAACTTCACACCATTCTTCCTTTCCCAGAGAACCTTTTACTTTTCTTTGTGTTTCTACCATGATAATTAACTACCAAAACATTTCATCTATATACAAGCTTCTATTTCTCAGTTTTTTGTCCACCCTTGTTCCTTCCTCTTTTTCCCTGTTTTCCCTCCTTCTTGTTTGCTTTCTTCATGTGCAATTAGGAATTGAAGTTGTGCATCTGCTGTTTGAATAAAAGCAGAGAACAGTGTAGTTCATTTAGGGAAATGTTTAGATTAGAAACGGCTGAAATGTGGGGTGTCTATTTTTTTAGAAGTTCTATTTGGTAGTTGTTGAAGGCTCTAGAGCACAAGTCTTAAGAGGAGCAGCTGAGGGCACTGGAGAAAAGGAGGCTGAGGAGGGACCTTATCACTCTCTACAACTCCCTGAAAGGAGGTTGTAGCCAGGTGGGGATTGGTCACCTCTCCCAAGTAACAAATGGCAAGACAAGAGGAAATGGCCCGAAGTTGCACCAGAGGTTTAGATTGATTATTAGGAAAAATTTCTTCACTGAAGGGGTGGTCAGGCATCAGATCACGCTTCCCAGGGAAGTTGTGAAGTCACCATCCCTGAAGGTAGTTAAATAACATGTAGATGTGGTGCTAAGGGACATGGTTTAGTGGTGGGCTTGGCTGTGCTGTGTTAACGGTTGGACTCAATTATCTTAAGGGTCTTTTTCAATATAAATGATTCTTTGTAAATGAGCAGTGTTATAGGACATAAGAGCTGGAGTATTTGTGTGAGCCTGCTTGAATACAGACTTACCATCCTACCCCTTGCTTGGTCTCTTGCTCTCTCGCTGTCAGCATTGGAGGGGAGACAGGCTGCGGTTGCTGTGAGGACAATTTGCCACCACTGCAAGCCTTCGTCTCCTGCTGCCTTCTCCTATCATAAGTGAAGCTCTGCTTGTGGGACCGGCCATTGCACTGGAACCCTGTGGCTCCTGCCACAGCTGCCGAGTTTCTGCTACCTCTTGCTTGCTGCCCCAGCTAAGCGCGCCCTGCTGTTCTTGCCACGGCTCCGAGGTTCCTGCTGCAGCCCGTTTCGCCGTCCAGCCCATCCGCCATCGCGGCGTGAGGGAGAGACGCGGCTGAGCCCGCGCCACAGCGCCCCCTGCAGGCGGGGGAATCCCCACACCCGCTGGCCGTGCCTGGAACTGCACCGAGGGCAAGGGGCCCGCGGCCGAGAGGCCGGCCCTGGGCTCTCGTTCTGTTTGGTGTCGCTGCCATAGGTGTTGTTGTTTGCCTACCTTGTTGTACACATAGTAAAGAACTGCTATTTCTATTTCTCATATTTTTGTCTGAAAGCCCCTTAATTTCAAAGTTATCATAATTCGGAGGGAAGGGGGTCATATTCTGCCTTCCAAAGGAGGTTCCCACCTTCTTTGGCTGACACCTGTCTTTCAAACCAAGACACATTGACCACAGAACTGACCAAAACCTCCACTGAAACTGATGTAAGGAGGATATGAAGAAGAGCAAGTGGCAACCACTTGGTAACAAAACACCAAACCAATGAAGAGCAAGGAGACCCCAGACCCCAATAATGCTGTTGATCTGGACTGTTGCTCGAGGGATGGGGAGTTTAGGTCATAAGGTTATAATTGTCCAGGGATTTCTTTGTTTGGGGTCCCTCTTTTGAGGCACCAAGCTCAAGAATCTTAATACCATAATTAATTTCGTGCAATAAACATATCTAATGGAAATGAGAGCCCAGTGTCAAAAACTTCTGTAACACTAGGATTTCTTACTTTGGATGAAATATTTTGTCTTTCTTATCTAATAAACACATTTTTTGCCTTTTGTTTTCCTGTTTTGCTCAAGTTTGTTACTTCTTAGGGTTTTTCTTTTCTCTTCGATGGTCTCTTTCTCTTGTCATGGTCTCAGTCCCCCTACCTGTGCTTGTCCTATCATGTCTCAACTACTATTCCTGGTAGTGATGTGCTAAGGCCATTTCTGTGCTCTAGGGAGGTTTCACAAGAAATGTCTGCAGAGGTAATTTAGCCACTGGTAACAAAAAAATCAACTGCTTCACAATGTATAAGAAACCTATATAAGAAAACACATCTAAGGACATGTTTCTGTCCCAAAAGAAATAGAATTAAAGACAGACAAAACTGTTTTTCATGAGATGTATGGGATTGTGAAACAAATGCTACTAGAAGGAAAACTTCTGTTTTGTGCACTTTTGCCCCATTCTCCACAGGTCGATAGCATCAGAATAGGTAAGGTAAGGGAGTAGAACTGTCAGCCCCCTTGCCTCTGCTCCCCTCCACCTTGGAGAAAAAAATGTTCATATAAGAATCAGACTACTCTTTTAACATTGCTGGGAGTCACTGTCCCCTTGGAACAGCTCTAAAAATGTCATTCTCCCTTCAGCTTTGTGCTGAGTGAAGTGAACACTGACCCATTGTGGTTTCTTTTTTCTTGCAGGAATGAAACTGTTTTACACCAGTTCTGTTGCCCAGCAGCTGATGCAGAGCAGAAGCCTTCATCTCCAGACGCCTCACCAAGGTGGGAAATGGTTGCCAGCAAGACCTTTATGATCTTCCTGCCCAAGACAAAACCCACATAGTAATATGCCAATCCTCTTCCATCCTCCCCTACATCCCATGTTCCCATGTTCTCAGCATTGCTGTCCCTTGCTTTTCCCTTCCAGAGATTGCTGTTTGTACTGTTGTGTGATTGCCTGCAACCCCCTCGACCTCCACTCACACACACACACAAAATGTTTTTTTAGCCTCTCTTCAAACATCTATTTCCATCAACCCACATTCATGCTTGTACCTCTTTTTAATGTATGTGACACTGACATGCACATGCTTCACTCTTCTCCTTTAATTCATTTATCTCATGCTGTGAGGTTCCTGGACACACACACTATAACCTTTAAAGTACAACAAAAGTCACCCAACAAACTCAGGGTTCTGTCTCATACCCTGAGACAGGGTGGGGGGAGCATTTTTACCTGTGTCAGATGGTCTGAGCCTGCCAGCAAAGAACAGATGTAGACAGATATTATTAACTATGACCAGCTTGTATCCAGTGCAGCCAGGTATGGGGACACCAGCAGTTCTCAGCTCTCCCTCATCAGTGAAAGATGTCAGTGACAGGTCCAAGGGGTCCAAGGAGCTTCAGAGGTACTTGAGATGCACATACTGCATTTAGCTTCCACACTTGGCCTTGTCCCTCTGTTCTTGCCATCTCCTTCTCCTCTCACTACTACCTACCCCCACATCCTACTGACCTGCTCTGTTTTTCCAGGCCTCATCACTCTTCTGACAATAGCAAAGAGGTTTCTCTTTAAAGATTTCTCTCATCACACTGCTAGACTTACATCTGACCTTTGGCGCCTGTGTAAGAAGCCTGAGCTACTAGCAGGGCTCTGAACAGAACTGGGCAGCTGAATTGCAGTAGTGAGGCTACTGCATTTTAAAAATTATATTTCTCTTGTTCTTCTCACCAGAGAAGACTGTGGTTTCTGATTTCCTTCCAAGAAAATGTTTGAGTCCTGGACAACTGTGAAGAGAACAGGGGTGGGTGGGTGTGTATGCTCAAAAGTAGGGTTCAGCCACACCTGGAGGCAGGGTAAAGAAGCAGGACCCCTCCTGCCCATCTATGTAAGAAGAGGGAAGGGTTAACCCCCATGATCAGTCTGTGCTGAGAGCTTTCAAGCGTTTGTAAAGTTTGGATGACAGCCCTGTCATGGCAGGTGGGGAGATCCTGGCAAGGAAAAGGAGACAACAGAGGAGACCATGGAGATTTATGTGGTAGAGAAAGCCGCCTCTCCCTTACATTTCTGGAGTGAGAGAATTTTGTTTAATGCTCTAGTTTGTCTAGAAAAAAGGCTCTATCTTCACACCCTCATCCTTGACCCTGCCCCATTCTTGTCCCAACCTCCATCTTACTTCTGATCAGTTCCCTTAGTTTCTAGAATGTTCTTGTTCTACAAGGCTGTCAGTCCTACAGTCTTAAGCTCTAGGATCATTTTTGTCATGTTCTTTGTCAGGCCTTCCTTTTGTCCTGGTGATTCCCAAAGGTCCTGCCTATCCCTTGCGCCTGAGTTTGCCTGCCCTCCTTCTGCTGGAGTTTGACAGGTAAATTGAAGAGGAAATGATCATGTGTTTCAGTAACTTAACAACTTTGGCAACTTGCATCCGAAGATGAGTCTGAGCCAGGAAATCCTGAAATGGGGATGAATGACTATGACCCCTATAGCATGTTGCATCTGGGCTTCTTGTACTGATCTTTGCCTGTCCATTTGATGCCTTTTGTAGCTTGTCCCACACTGCAGGCCTCATGCATTCTTTACTTTTTCCCCCAGACTTTCTCATGTTCTTGCCATTTCTAATGCCTCCAGACCCCAATAGCAGTCCTGAATCTGTCTGTGTGTGACACAATATGCTATGCAGAGAAAAAGATGGTTAAAGCCACCGTGGCTATTTGAAGGTGAGAATAGGCACAGAGAGTTATTAAAATCACCAGTTAGCTTTATGCTAGCCATAAAACATCTCCCAGTCTCTGCTAGGTCCTGCAGTCAGACATGGGTTTCCTTCATGCCCGAAGTTACATAGACAGTGCAGTGAGGAAGGCAAAAGAATGACAGAGAGGGAAAAACACAGAGTCAGCATGGAGCTGACATCCATATGGTGTTCTGGAATGGCTCAGTAGGCTTCTAGGAGATCATTTACTGAGTCTGTCACCCTGCTCAAATCATGAACAGGTTCCCAGTTGAACCAAAGCAGAACAAAAGTCAATCAAGACTGAAACATGTGGGTCAGACAGCCTGAATAGGCAATCAGTTCCTGGGTGAGCCAAGCATATCCCTAAATAGGCTCATCAGGGCTCCTGTGGGAGAGCCTGGTACGTAGGGACTCCCTGTGCGGCTCTTCTGAGTCCCGCTGAATGGACAGCCAGTCACAAGTGGTGCTGTTGTGAATTCTGATAAACCAGCTCGGGTTTATTCTCTCTTTTCCCCTTCCTGATGGTTTCCCTAAATGAGATAAATCCTGTCAGAACTGATGCCACTAATAACCATCAGCCATCTAGTTTTAATTAGAATTTGCTTCATTAATGCCTCAACTCCTCTCTGCACAGCAGATTAAATAATGTACTTGCAGCTCATTTACACAAACCCCCAAACTGCAAGGCTGAGCTGCAATCCTTTAATTAAACAGCCCGGCTGATCCCTACCGCTGCCTCGGCTCATCAGTCTAAGCCGATTAAAGAGAATAGGGACTAATAAAGAGCATAAACAGGGAAGTGACTCTCAGCTCTTCAAGGGACTTGGTAACTCCAGTGGTGATCAGCTGCTTTCTCCTCCCCTAGCAAGAACCATACCTCAGCCCACACCCCTTCTGTCTGGGACTGCAAGAATGGTTCTGTTTTCAGTAGGAACCCAGCCTCATCTTGTGGGACAGGAATCCTTTGGGAGACCGAGGAAACACACAGCAGAGAAGGGGAAGACAAAGAAGGACATCAAAACAGTGAGATGAGTGGCTGCCTGACTGCAGGAGAGACCAGCAGGAGCAGCCATACAGCTCAAGAGAGGGGCAGGAAGAGAAGCAAATGCAGGGAATTACAGTAGGAGGTTGACTGCTAGGAACAATCTGGGACAAAAGTTTGTCTCTGCTTGTGGTTTGTGATGGTCATCGTTGTTCTTGTGTGGTCTTCCCTAAACTTCTCTCTGCAAGATCTCTGTCTCTTTTTTTTTTGCTACCAGCTAAAAATGCCTTGGCTTCACATGGATGGGAATGATTAGGAACATGTCAGTGTCTAACCACTCAACAGAAGCCATCTCAATGAGGCAGTTGAGATTATTCCCACTCATCTTGTTTTGCTTTGCTTCACTGACTGCCACAAGCAGAGTTAGCCCCCTTCTCTCCTCCAGCGTGTGAATTCCTTGCAGGGAAGTTGTAGCTCTGTGAGTTTAGCAATGCAAATTTCCCACCTGGCTGTTTAGCTGGGTTGCACCAGCAATTAGCAAAACTGGTGCTGTAGGCCATGAATATTAAGAGACAGATTTGATCCCAGATTCTGCCAAAAAGCTCAGAGCTAAAGTACAGGATGAGGTGATGGCAGCAGCAGGCAGATTTCTGTTCCTGAACTCTGAGGTCTTTCTCATATCAAAGGACAGTATAAATCCCTCACCATTGTCTCTACTGGACTTGTACACCACTGGCTTCATGACCATAAGCCATCTTGCAGGTTGGGTTTCCACCGGGGATGCCAAATATCAGGTTGAGTGACATGAAGAAACTCCAGGGATGGCAGTAGGAGCTAACCCTGCTCCTTTACTGAGGTGCTGATTAGACTCTAATTTAGCCAAACCCTGTAATTTCATAAAGCAACGGCTCTTTTTCTCTCTGGCTTTTGCCTATTAATGGCAGGGTTTCATTCTAGGGATTTGAATAGCCTGGTAATTGCATTTCCCACTTCTCCCAGTCACATACAGTGGAGACTGGCATCCCAGAACAATGACCTTAAAATGTGTCCAGCAGCAGCCCAGTTCTAACAGGATTACATACCATTTTCCTTTGTGTGAGGTAATAGGGCTGAGATGAGAAAGATTTGTTTCTATTAGAATAATGAGAGGAAATGATGGAGTCACAATTGGAGGGAACAGTATATTCATTCAGTTGCCTTTCATAGGCTTTTTGGGGTCTGCCTCTGTGGTGCTGAATAGGAAATCAGCAGAAAATCACCTCTCCTGCTGTGATGGGAAAAGTTCTACAGAAAACTTTAAGCATCAGGGACAGGTCTGCTTTGGCAATGGACTTGGGAATAGCACTGGAGTGCTGAAGCATTGTGGAAGATGTGCAGATGAGGCCTGACCTGCTTTTAAGGCAAAGGAGATAAAGTTCTCTCAGGAAGAGGGAGCAGTCTTCTCGAAGGGCTTGGATGTGTACTGAGAAGAAGGGCTAGGATCTGAAACATCTTTCGAAAAGTTGGGCAAGCTCTATTCATATTTTCCACACTTTCCAGCAGGAAGACTGCTGCTTTGATCAGGGTTAAAATATGATTAGTGCCACTGGCAAGGTGTTTACTTGATGACTGTGGACCAATGAAATTATAACTCAATATAGTTTATAGTTTGAACAGCTGTGGACTCATTTCTATAAGTGCCTGCTAGATTAGTCATGAGAACAGACTGGCTGCTTCCTGGCACCAGTTAGTGGTAAGGAGACATGTGAACCATTGGCTACTTCTCCAAGCCAGCCTTCCTTGCATTTCTGGAGAAATTCCTTCTTGCCCCACTTGTGACTTAGCAAAGTCCTGAAATGGAAATGTGTGTTCTTGCTGGAAGAAGTCCTTGGTGTTTGTTGCTCCATTTTCATATGTGGGAGGCTGATAAGTGGATGGACAGATTTTGGACAGTTTGTTCAAACCAAACCTTCAAACATCTTTCTTCCTAGCTCTCTGAGCTGCATAAGTATGCTGCACCCTCAGCAGCACATGCTTAAAGCCCAAAATCTGATTTTATTTACTTCTGGAGATCTCTGTCTCTGACTCCTCATGTCTCTTTACCTGAACTGTTTCCATTGTACACGCATTTGTTCTTTGTCCTGTGAAGTCTTGCTGGAAGATGCTGACACAAAGGAGCCATGAATATTATCCACTACACAGTCACAGCATCGCGTCCCTCTTTGACTCCCCACTGCTGTAGCCTAGGAGCATCTCTCCTCCCACTACAGCTCTCTCTTTGCCCCTGGGTCACTCCAGGTCCTCTAAAAGTTAGATCCTCCTGAGAAATTCCCAAGACCTTGTTTGGGTTGTGATTGCAATATTCCTTAAGGCTGAGGCCCATGAAGTTGTCAAGACCTGAACCACTCACCAAGTGGATGCTGCCTCTGGACATTACTGAAGTACCTTGATAAACAGGTGGCCAGTGATGATTTTCCACCAGTATCCATCACTCTTTAAGCATTACAGTTAAACAACTGAGCTACTCACCATTTTATCTGAAAGACTGACCTTGCCTGACAGGACAAATGCAAATCCAGTTCATGGAATGGGAAATTATAAGTTCTGATTTAAGATTGCTGGCAGGATATTGGATATAGAATCTGGAGGTCAGTGCTTTCTCAGCTCAGAGCTGCTCCATGGCTTTGGCTCAGGTGTGAAACATGGTGATGATTCAGTCTGTATCAAATCAGATCTATAACCTTCCACTTAAACAAGCCTAACAACTCTGCCTGATTGGCCCCCAGCTGGCAGTGTCAAGTGCATGCTCCTACAATTAGTGGACCATGGAGCTAAATTCTTCTCTGATTCTTAATGAAGAAGACTCCAGGTCAATCTTAACAGGATGTGGACAAGCCAGTGCAAAGCAAGCCCCTACACCCATGGTCTTGTGTTCTCTAAGGACAAATGACCATACACAGAGCTCATTAGTCTGACTTCTTTCACTCGCCCTGAAGTCCTCCACAGCACTGGTTTTGTAAACACATGTAAGTTTGAGCAACATTACTGCTTTGCTAGCACATTCTGTTTGTGCTTCTAATTTCTTTTCCTTATTGAGGTCACAGGCATGAAGAGAAGATTTTTTTTCTGCTTCTTAACAGCTCATCTACTTCTTATTCTTCCCTCCCCACAGACCTAATAATCCTGTTCCAGATAGTACCATTGGAGGTTGCAGGGATGCTGCAAACAGGCAGAGATGGGTCAGCAAAGTTCACATAAATATTCCCCCAGCTCACAGTTTTCAGAATTTTGATTTCACTCTGACACAAATATGTGGGACAAGAGTAATATCTAAACCCAGATGTGAACTCTTCCTAAGCTGGGGAGTGAGCGGATTCCTCGCTTTTTATGGGTGTTTTGTACAGTGAGAACTAGCAGCTTCAGTTGCTCTGCAGGAGCCTAAGTCCAGAATCACAAAGGTGTTTAGTGAATGTAGATTTAGGGCAAATACGGAAACACTTAGAATTATTAGCAAAAAATATTTTAGAGCACGTCCTTAACATCATAGTTACCAACAACCTTGGGAATCTCTTGCAGGGAGGTATAGTTGGCAAATCTTCTGGTACTATGACCTGGGAGGAATAGCTCTTTCTGGAAACATCCAAAGAAACAGGAGGTCAGTTTCAGATGCAGCATCTCAGTCCTGTAGAGGAGCTCCACCAGCACTCTCCCACACAGGCATTTCCCTGCTCCTCTCCAACAGCTGGTGCAGCTACTTTCAGGCAAGTGTGGAGAACATGAGGATGGGGAATTAAAGTGAGGACTAGATTGGCTCTTCAACAGGAAAAAAAAAAAATTCTGGTGGAATCTGGGGTCTCCCTGTCACACTGGTTGCTTTGCTTCCCTCAATCAACACCTTTCTCCAGGAAGGTGGAAGATGCTAGGAGAGAGAGGCCAAAGAAAACATGCTTGAAGTATCCTAGTTTGAAACTGCAGAGATGCCCATCAGACACATCTTCTGAGGGCCTGAATCTGTATCCAGCCATTGCCTGGCCACACGTTCTTCCAGCTCTTTATTTTCCCCTGTTGCTTCTATCACTTATTCCTAGAGGAATTTAGACTTGGATTCAAGTGCTCTTCTCCCACATGTGCCAGTGCTTGCTATTTATTGGGCCATGCTAATATGTGTGAGAGAGGATCAATCATAGCCAACTTTACAGCTGTGGGAGCCACTTTCAACAGCTGTTGAGATCAGTTAGTGGCATTAATACCAGGCAATTCACTCTGGGTTGCAGACGATCCTCATGTTCTCTCCCCTATACTGTGAGGAATTCCTTGCCCATACCATGGCAACTTTTTGGTACCAGGGGAATGCAACATAAACACCTGCTCTATCCTGTGTTTCCTGTGTGATAATGCTACAGACATCATGGGAAGAAACTCTGCCAGCCTTGGAAATTGTCCTGTATCTAGCACTAGGAAATGGGCACAGACGGTTGGTAAAATACTAGCAGATGGACTGTGGTGGAGCTCACACCATTCATCCTAATCCTCTGCTAATACCATCTGACCTGATCTGCATCAGTCAAGATGCACCCACCCCCAAAATGGAGCCATTCCAGACCTTTTGTACACTAAGGTGTGCTCTGTTGAACTTGACAGGTGGTTTCTGTGGACCCTCTGTCCACATGCTTGTTAATGCCTTACAAGGTGGAGACAGATAGGGCAAAGAGATGGAAAAAAGAGTCAAGGAGAAAGAAAGGGAGACAGACTCATCCCAACAAATGTAACAGTGTAAGAAAAATGGATGGCAAACTATACTATACAGAGTAGAGTAACAGGAGAGAAGGAGCAGGAAAGGCAGGAAAATAAAAAATAGTGTAAATGAAAGAAGGAACTGCAGGGAACAAGAACATATGAGCAGGAGATAAATGAGCAGGTCCCTTGGCTGGAATAATCCTGTTCATGCCAGCATTCTTTGGCAGTGACACAATGAGACTGTGGCCTTTTATTACACATTTTCTTGTAGTGTGATGTCAGTCCAAAGGCCTTTTGTCTTTTTGGTGCTCTGCAACACTAACTCACTCCTGTGAAGGTTCATCTTCTGGTCACCCCTATGGGACAGGCTCAGATGTGCTCAGATACAGTAAGTTCTCCCTTTGGAAAAATGTATCTGTGCACTAGAATTCCTTCTCCTGCATGTGGTCCTGGCAGGTTTTTATATGCTTCAGGAAAAACTGAAGAGTCTGAAATGCTGAACAGAAGCACACTGTACAGCTGCTCGGGCCACTCCGTTTGGGTTCTGCAAACAGAAGTAGACAGCTGAGGGAGTACATGTAAAAAAGTTGGGAGGTATTTTGGACTGTCACCTCACCTGTTCAAAAACTCCAGAATAGCTGGAGACTATTCCATTTCCTGTGAGAAAACATCACCCTGAAGAAAAGTGTCATAAACAGGACCGGAGTTCAGTGAGATTTTTCTTATGAGACTGAGGAACCTAAGTCTTGCCACATCACTTGGAAGTGTGTTCCACTAACTTTTAACCATCTCTGCTTGGCACTTTGGTTCTTTCCACGCACAGGTTGTACCATCACCCCACTGGAAACGCTTTGCTTAGTGACTGGAGTTGTGTGTCACCTTTGTCGTGTCCCACACTGGTGTGGTGCTGCTTTCCTGTGAGCAGGTTATGATGCTGTTATTGCTGCCTGGGTTGACTGCAGCCTCTCTCATTCCCTCTTTTGCAGGAAGAGGGAAGATGGGGCTAGGCTACCCTATGTATACACTGCTAGTGCTTTTTTCCACATGCCTTTGGAGGTGATTGGCGAAGTATCACCAATTCCTGTAGTTTCCCGCAATGCACTGATGTGAGAGTGGTAGGTCAAGGTGCACAAACCTGGATGGTGCAGAATGGTGTTGTGAAAAGTATCTCTGTGCTGTTACAGCACAACTGGATCTGATGTTACAGAATGTCCTAAAATAGAGCATATTGGGCTAGATCCTCCACTGAGGAAGGTGCAGTCCACAGGAATAAAGCCATTTTTAACACCAGCCAAGATACTGCTCAACAACACAGTAGGATTGGTTGAGTCTAGGCAAACTTCATGGGGTTTTTTATGATCTTTCCCCAAAAGTTCGATGTCTGAGAACAGAGAATAGGGATAGGAATAACTTCCATTCCTCATAGGTTAAAAAGTTGAGGTGCCCTAGGGAAACATGAGCTTGTGTGACCAAATGTGTAAGTTGCTAAGTCATCCTGTTTTCCAAATGGGAGTGAAAAAAGATAGAAAAAGAAGTGGGCCCTCAGGGAAGAAATGTGACATGAAATGGATCAGAGTGTAAGTGAAACAGCAGAGACAAAATAGGTTAAAAACTGGGAAAGTAGAGCTTTGTGCCTACTGCATAAGGCTGTGGGGGTGGTCACCGCACTGGGGAAAGGAGGAAGGAATGCTAACCATGCTGTTTCTATCTTGGTCTTCAGCCAAAGGACAATGCAAGCCCCTAGATCTGAACACAGTGGCAAAGTTAAAATCTGGATAATATCCGATTTCCTAAAGCTGGTGAATGCTGTTTGGATTGTCTGTATTGAGGGGGATGGTGATTTGTGGCTTTGTGACTCTTTATGTTGAGGAGAACCAGGCTTCCTTCTGCTTGGTTTGACACAAGCAGTGACCTTCTGCTGGGCTGCAGTAATCACAAGAAATGAAATAGCTGGGATACTTGAGACTAGAAACAAAATTTATCTGAGTTACACCAGTATCTTCCTGTGAAGTGGTTCACTCACTGCCTGCACAAATCAATTACCCTGATCCCTTAGGAAGGAACCCAGAGGTGCAGTCCAACCTAGAGTCCATCACAACAGGTGGAAAAAGAAAAGTGGAGAAGCCCTTGCCTAGGTCTATAAATGCCAAGAGCTGTGTCCCTCACCCAGCTCACTGCTGGATTGGGAGAACAATGGGCTGAGGAACATGCAAGCTTTCCTTGCCTTGTAGAGACTCTATTGCCTCCCAGCCCTGAATTCATCTCATTTTAGCAGTGAAATTCTATCTTCTGCATGATTGCACCGGAAGGCTTTTGTCAGCGAATTTGGTGATGTTCAAACCTGCCTGAGGGATGAGGAGCCAAGAGATCTGACTCGAAGTGGCAGAAAGACTGCTGCTGAGAAGCCAAGTTTCTCTTTCCCGGGGTGCTGAGCGGGCAGTTACACTAATGCAGGATGCCATCTGTTTTTTCCTTCTCTAAAAGGTCGTGTTTACCAAACACTGCAGAGGCAAGAGAGGTCTGGGGTTAAAATAAAAGTAATTAAACCCTGCAGAGCAGGGCCTCCCGTGCCTTCAGTGTCCACTTGGTGCTCTTCACACCTCAGTGAAGCGCAGGTGCCCTGTTTGAAGCAGCCACAAGTGACCCTGTCTGCAGTGACAGGCTGTGGGACCTGTGTCTAACCTGCTGAGACAGCGCAGCAACCAGCCCGGGGTGCCAAGCCCCGAGGTGAGACAGGCAGCTCAGCAAGGGGCTCCACTTCTAGGCTGAGCCTTGTGCTCCTGCAGCTGGTGAAACAGGAGGCATGGATGGGAAGAGGAAAGAGAGGTGTGCCAAAGAGGTGGCCCAAGTGCCATTCTGAGGTGTCACCCAGACACGTGTAGGAACTAGAAGAAAAAAACTGTGAGAGGCACCCACACCACCCAGCACAGCCAGCCTTGCACCATGAACTACACTTCTCATAAACTGAGAGCTGCCTTAGCTATTCCAAGCCACCCTCTGAAGGAGCCTGTCTGTCCTCATGGAAAAGCTGAGATCTTAGTCCTCTGGTGGCTGAAATCCATCATGGAGAGCCAGGCCCTGAGACAGGCAGCCAGCCCCGCCTGACACTTGGACAACCACCTTTGCACCAGGAGGGTATGGGGGGGTTCAGAAACGTTTAGTTCCTGGAGTGCTGTTCCCTAGCAAAAGGCACAACAGCACGACAATGTGGGAATTACACAGCACATGGGGATCAAGTTTAAAGACTAAATCTGAAATGAAGGTCCTGACTTTGGCATGTTGGTCCCTGTGGGACAGGAGGCTCTTGCTAGTATTATTACATTCTCTGTCTGCTTATGTACATCTCACTGAAACCACTTCAAGTGATACTGAAATGATGTTGCCTGGTTCAATCTGTGCTGAAGGATGTTAAACTTAACTGATTTCCAATATATTTACTGTACAATACTGTCAAATCTATTTTACAGGTGTGTGTTCCAGACCTTTTATGAAACAAGTAATATATTGTGGAATGGGTAATGAGCTTGGCTAATTACCATTAATTCCTCTTGGGTAAAACTAGTGTGAGAAGATGGCTTGATGCCACTGCTTTGCAAGGTGTTATGTGAATGTAGACAAAATCAGGATCTTGTTCCTATATTTGTCTTTGCTGGGGGAGACTGAGAGAGCTGCAGCTTGGCTGGCAGGGGATGATTTGCCAAGATCAAGTTCCAAGTTCCCTGCCTTTCTGGCAGGAGAGACTTTTGCCTTCCATCACTTTCAGCAGGCTCCCAGAGAGCATTGCCTTCAAATCACCCTAAAACCTGAACTTATAAGCAAATCAGAAGCAATTCTTTTGCACTCAGGCCCCCTGCATGTCAGAAATCTCTGAACCTTGAAAAGATCCCATAATATATTACCAAGCCTGTCTCAGCCTTTTTTTTTTTTTTCCAATGAATTCTGATGAACCCATTCACCATATGTCATGGGTGTCCTCGGGGAACACTGAAATGAAATAAACTGAAAAGGCACTTCGGACCCTGCTAAGTCAGCAGCTGATTGTTTTTTTTTCCTGAGCAGGGAAGCTCAGGAAAGACAGAGGGAGCACAGGTTCTTACAGTCTTGGGGTCTGGACTTCATTCTACTGGCATTAGCTAGTGAACTCTTTTTCTAATTCTCTATATGGCACTTTGTAGGGTTTTTTTATTCTGACATCTCTGAAGCTTTGAAGTCTCGTATGAGTCTAAGGCCATGAGAGGCAATTAATCAGGCCATTAATCACTTAGAGCAATTTAAGAACAGTACATGTACAATAACCAACCAATCCTCATAAGGAGCTCTGTGAAATAGATGCATAAATTTTTGTGGTTGTTCACAACTAGTCCATGTAGTCTTTGCCTCAGTTACAGGTCACAATCCTGCTCACTGACCTTGAATACCATGAAGAAGGCATTTGGTAAGTTATACATGGGAAGCAGAAATACGGTCTTCTCCTGGAGTGACAGAGGGACACAAAAAAGAGCTGAGATAAGCCTCTGCAGTACTTCTGTAACACCTCACAGCCATAGCTTCCTTCTGTACAATTAGCTAGACCTTCTTGCATAACCACTGTACCTGGCAACAGGGCATCTGGACATCCTCTTCTTCAGTGACTGGTTTCTTAAACCACTTACCAAATCCAGAGGTGCCACTGCTATTTATCTGCAAAATCTTTTCTTCTTGGAAAAGGAGAGAAGGCACAAAGAGATGAGTTTTGTGTGGTGACCACACGGGAGCTCTGTAGCTCTGGAGTGATCAGTGAGAAAGCTCAGTTTTAATTTCTTACAGGACTAACATTATTGTCCTTGAGAAGAGTTTCTCTTCTGGCCCTTGAGCCCTGTTTAGTCACTCAGCCACTCTGCAAACACTTTTCTGAGAGCTCTGAAAATTACTCTTAGACCATGAACTGGTTCTGGTATTTGACAGTGGCGCAGTGGAACGTAATGTCTGGAGCATCCAGCTTGTGTGTTCCTGCCTGCAGGTCTGCCTGGAAATTGCCTTGAAATGTCTGAGAGTAAGGGGCTGGGTGTTGTTTCTCAGGTCATGAAGTATGGGAATGTCTAAGCCTGACAGTCAAGACCCAATAGATAACCATGGTCCATCTCCACAGCTGTCAATTAGAAGCACAGATCCTTGCCCAGCCAGGAACATCTATTTCCAGCAGCAAGGAGGTGATGAGGAGTATGCAAGGAAGTGCAACATCCTGATGTTGTAGCAAGTGCAAAGCTGTCATGTCTCTCCCGGGACAGACAGTGACACAACAGCTCTGTGCAGACATGGGGAGCTGATGCTGCTAGAAATGGGCATATGGGCTTCTCTGGCTTGATAATTTACTGTCACTGATTTGGTCTTTATGCTTCCAAAAGAGCAGGGAGGGAGAAAAAAGAGAGTAATAAAAACCCCTCACCATAATACCATTTCTCCTCTATCCTCTCCCTTCATCCTTCCCTTACTCTAATTCTTATATAAAATCTTCCTGAGAATCCTGCATATAAAAGCTAAGTATCACAGGTCTCATTTGCTTGTGCTAAATAAAAATATTTACAAGTGCCAGCTGAATTGTCTCAGCGAGAGCTTTTTCACCATCAGGCTTTCTTGAAACAAGCACTGGGATTCAGCTCACAACCCTGATATCCCTGTTTTGAAATGCTAGACTGGGGATAGTATTTTATGTAAGCCCTGAGTCAGATTGTCTGTAGTCACCATTTCTGTTGACAAACCTGGCTGTGTCTGCAGCAGGCATACACAAGTCAGCAGTGCAAAAGAACAGGACTTACCTGAAACATGAGAGACATTTTTCACAGCAGATGGAATCTATTTGTAATAGTGACTAGACTTGTTGTTATGGGTCATAAAATTCATGTAGGAACACCTAGGAAGAAGAGAACAGCTGAATTTGTAGTCTTCCTTTTTATCTGATTGCAAGTGATTTACATTAATATTGCAACTTGGAATCGAAGAGAATTCAAAGAAATAACAAACCTTCCCTACCTGATTGCATGACTGTAAAAGCTGTGAATAATGGTGGCATATGATTCTTGAGGACAGCAAGTAAAGAACACTGATTACAGCTGGAACTGCAGGGGTGATGCTGGGATTCAGAACGAAATTGACCTAGCTGGAGTTTGGATGGGACTTTGGGATTCACACCTCAGACTCTGCGTGGGACTTTTAATTATTACAGGGGGTTAGACCAATTTTCTTATCCGAGAAACAGAACGTGCAATAGCTCCACTCCCTTTCTTCATCCCACAGCCAGGCAGTCTGATTGCTTACTGGCCAAGGGAAAGCAAGTGAATCCCCCTAATTTGCTTAATAACATTTTCTTTTCCCAGAGATCTTTCATGCTATACTTTCTATCCTTGCCCTACTTACTTTCCTTACTGTTTGTAACTGTGATTATAACAGATCCTGAGCCGTCTTTTGTTAACAAAACCTGTGCCCTACCAATGCAAATCAACGGTGTCACTTGGGACAGAGGGAAAATGTCAGGATTGTTAAGTTTTAATTTATTTCACTGTAGCATCAATTTTGATCTTTAGCAGTGTATTTTATTTATTATTTGGGGCTTCTTCAGTCATTGCTACTGGGGAACAAAGAAAAGGCCTTCCCAGAACACTTCCTAAGAAACAGGTTCAAGATGGGAATACACTTGGGAGGAATACAGGTTTGGTAAGTGGAACCCTAGGGCTGTAATGGTAGCATTCAGACTGCTAAGCAAAATCAGTCTTTACCCCTTTTTTCCACTGCTTATAAGTCACTGAAGTTTACTGCTGAAGCTGAAATATCCCAGGTTTGCTCAAAGGCAAAGTAGGTCTGCCTTTTTTTTTTTGCCCAGATTTTTTTCACACTAAAAAAACCTTAAAATAGTTCAGCCACTTTTTATCACTTTTTTTTCCCACAATGGAACATGTAGAAACTATTCCCACTTCAGCAAGAGTGTTTGCTGTCATGTTCTGGACAGCACAACCGCCAAACCAGCATGGGGTTAAAAGTTTATATTTAGCAGAAAAACATCTAGCTAAAAAATGCCTTTGAGTGCTCCAGTGGAATCTGATTTTGATTTGACCGAATTTTGACCCTGAGGAAATTCCACGCATAAGCACAATCCATTCTGTATGGCTGTATCCACTGGGCTCGGAGCACGCCCTGGAGGAGGAGGGCAAGGTTAGTGTGTATGTGTGCTTAGCTGATGTCCTTATCCCAGCACAGGGTCTCTAGGGGCCTCAGTAATGCCCTGGGAGAGCAGTGCTGAGGCTGGTGGTGCTTCTCATGCATCTGTGGCTGAATAGTCCTTGCAGCCTTACGGCCCTCCTGTGTCTTGAGAAATAACCTAAATGCCTAAAGAGGTTAAAGGAGGCTTCTTGAACATTTTGGATTGGTCCAACACCCTGTGCCTCATTGGCCAGTGTCAGAATTGGGTCTGGTGAGGGTACCTATGGTCAGATACTGCCTGCTCATCAGTAGGTCCATGGTGATTGTGGCAGGTCCAAGGGTTAGTTAGGGAGTCAGTCTTCGAGGGCCAGATCAAGTGGTCCATGGCCACGTAAAGGGGAAAGCTGTGACAAGGCTGGAGACCAGCACTCTTACAGTGTTGCTGGGGCAGGGATTGATGGCTCCAGGCTGGGGAGAGAGCCTGGGGAACCATCATGTGTGGAAATATTTAAGAGCTACCTGGAAAAGGCCCAGATCAACCTCATCTGTCTCTGAAAATGGCCCTTCTTCGAGCCGGGAGATGGAGGAGAGACCTCCAGCCTTCCCTCCCAGCCTAGGTTAGTCTGTGATTCTACAAATCCTGCTAGCTTTACTTCTATATTAGCAGAGGATGCAGGATATCCTGTCACTGTGAATGTTACTCACTCAGGCTCTACACCGTGTGTGACAGCAAACCAAGCAGAGAGATGCATCCACCAGAGGTGACGTCCTCCTCACAGAGCAGCGGGACTGAGCGCTGCAAACCCTCACACACACTCCATGTTCTACCCAGAGCAGCCAGCGGAGTCCTCAGAAAAACAGAGCTAAGCATTTGGGCCACTGTTTAGAGGGCCATAGTGTCAGGGAATATTTGCTGGCGTTTAGAGTCCGTTCAGGCTCCAAGGCAAGTCAAGGGAAGGCGAGCTCTCCATGCGACTGCCTCGGGGCCTGACCTGCCCTGAGGAAGGTCTGCAGAGCACACTGGGCACTGTGGCCTTGACTCAGCAGAGCAATTTGGAGTGTGTGTCTTGCTGAATGAGAGCTTATGCATCTAGCTGAAATTGCTTTATAGGGCACAGTCCAGTTCCCACCAAAACACTCGGGAAGCTTTTGCCATGCACTTCAATGAAAATGTGATCAAATCTATGTCCCCTGGTCGTCCCTTAGGCTGAGGATAAATATTGCTGCTCTGTTGGTTAAAATCAGGATGGATAGAACAGGGGCTGCCAATAAAAATGTTACAGTGAGATCTGTAAGGGAAAAGTCCTTTAGTAAGATTTCCTGCAATGTGGATGGACGTAGAACTGAAAGAGTTAAAATTAAGAGTTAAAAATATCTTTAGGCATAGGGAAAAGTGTAGCATCAAGAATAGAACAATGCAAACTTTTATAAGGTGTTCAACCTAAAAGAACAGTTTTATGCCTCATTTTAATGTATTTTCTCACTGATGCGTATGCAGAGACGTCATTTTAATACTCTTTGACAAAGTTGGTCATATAGCATTTATGTAAGAGACTATTTTCTCCTGTGAACTTGTTTTTTAAGTCTAACTAGTGACTACAGGCATATGAATAAAAGAAGAAACTTTCTAAATTTAAATCCTTCATCTTTCCTAATTCCGAAGCTGTAGTAGTGTCTGGCTCATCAGACTTGGACCCCTCTTAGAAACTGTGGGAATATTTCTAAATTTGATTGTTAATCTACTGAACAGAAAAGCTGCCATTGGAGAGAATAAACTTCGTTTTAAAGTACTAGTAAGTGTGCAAAAGTGCTCTGAGGCTTAGGAGGCAAAGTCTATTTACAGCTAGAAGATTTGGACTCTTAAGGGCTTCCAGCACTTTCGAAAATGAGATTTAAATGCTTCTAAGTAATTTGGGCACTACATAAAATCATATCTAATTTCCCTCTTTTTGCTTTGACATCAACACCAATCATAAAATGATTTATTATCTAGTTGATAGCAGAACTGGTTTTATGTGGAGCAAGTCCAAGAGAACAAAATATGATTCAGAAGTGAATTAAATAATTTAATAACGTTTAAATACGGGAGGCAGTACGCATCCTTGGTTTCAATGAAATTAAATGCATTGGTTCCATAGTAATTATTTCCAAACTGGATGTTGTTCCCAGCTAAATGCTCATCCCTTAGAAACCAGTGGAACTGTGTCTGATGGACACGGTGCAGTAGCAGCCAGAGTCCACGTGGGCTTGAATGCTCTTGGAAATCATAAATTATTCCTCTGTAGCCACAGGAAGGAGGCCAAGGTAACAATGAACAAACACTCTCATGGTTCAAACAGAACCCCAGAATAACAAAATCTTGTTTGAAATTGGGTGATTTTGGAATATACTTGGCAAGAGGGGTTAGGTACAGACTTCCTCATCACTTCAATGGATCAGACATATGCTAATCCCATCCTGCCTGGAGCAAGACATCAGCTCTCTTGGAGTGCACTCTTGTCAGGCCCTGGTTTCACACAGCTGCTGCTGTGGCTGACAGGAGAGAAGAGAACTTTCCTTTCTCCACAAGATCTCAGTGGCACAGCAATTTGTTGGTCAGAAAGAGGCAGCTTCTTTCATGGAAGCTCTGCAGTCTGCTGTGGCTGTATTGGAGACACTCTTTGAAGGGTCGGGATCTCAGGGCTGGCTCTGCTGCCTCTTTATATTCTCAGCTCTCCAAGAGTTTCTCTGGAAACTCTGCAACATTCAGCCGCCCCTGCCCCATTTCCCACATGCCCTTAGAAACTCCAAGGGAAAACTGGTTCCTTGGGATCCAGGCTGCATGCCAGATGGGCCTCGGGATGTGCAGAGAGACGCTGAGCAATAGGCAGCAAGTGCACAGGGGCGATTGCCATCTGCTCCAGTGGGCAGGAGAGGTGTCCGTAGGCCATTACACCCTCCTTGGCTCCCCACCTCCTCCAACTGCAGCACCTGGAGCTGAGGCAGCCAGGCAGCTCCTGGAGTCACAGGACTGGTTCATACAGGGGTGCCTGCCCTTAGAGAGGGAGGCATCAGAGCTTTGGCTGGATCAGCCTCCAGTCCTGATCCATCACTGGAGGGGACCCCTGACAGCCCAGGCTCCCCAGACATTTAAAATGCAGCTCAGGGAATGAGTATAGTGAACAACAATGAACATGATCATAAATCAAATATAATATAAACAAATAAAAAAAGCAAAACGTTGCGTTTTGTTCACAGTGACGAGCCCAGCGGTTCCACAAGCAAGAAAGCCGGGTGTGAAACGGAGGATCCGAAGGAGGCCGGCAGACAGAGTGGCCAGGAAGGCAGGTCCGACACCCTGACGCTAAAAGCCCAGCATGCGGAGCTCCAAGAAGAGCAGGCAGCGGGGTGTTCCCCTCTGGTGCAGAAGGCGAGCCTCCACCACACGGGCTCCCCAGTGAGAGTGCAGCGCAGCAAAGGGACGGCCTCGTGTTCCCATGCAGCTGCCTCCGATTATGAGCTCTCCCTTGACCTAAAGAATAAACAGGTACCAAGGCTTCCTCCTCAGGCTCTGGGAGAAGGGGATGGGGCGGGTGGGACTGCATTTGCACTGTG
Source organism: Platysteira castanea (assembly GCA_013397175.1). NCBI lineage: Eukaryota > Metazoa > Chordata > Aves > Passeriformes > Platysteira > Platysteira castanea. Next base: position 162,051 of record VYXC01001701.1, on the reverse strand, counting down.
GTGGGATGACTTCCAGCAAATACTTTAGCCTTTTGTTCACCTTGAGCTTTCGCCCTGCCTACCTGGCCCTTTGGCTACGTGGGGCTGATGGAGGAAGTAGCTTCCCCACCTCTGACTGAGTCACCCTTTCACCCAAACCTGCCGGTGTCTGCTCCTCATTGCCTGGATTCTGTGGTCCAAAATGGACCTAGAAACCCAGTTGTGAGTGTACGCTTTGAGATGGGTTGCAGGCAGCCAAGAGCAGCAGCATCCAGAGGTAGTGCCTTGCTCACAAACGTACAGTGCCTGTGGGGCTCCCAGCAGCTGGTTGTTCCAGACAACCTCCCTCCTGGGAGAGTCTCCAAGAACCATCTTGCTGTCTTGGATCATGCAGGGCAGGCCCGCAGCACACTTCTGCACTGGCATGAGCTTTCAAGAGGAAGTGGGGTTTATTTAGTGAGTGTCCTGCACAGCACCTACCACAATGTCTGTGCACTGCTGCCACCACTGCCCTCAGTCAGAGGAGGATGCTGAAGGGACAGGCAAGTTTACCAGGCCGAGAGAAAATGATTCAGTCCTAGAAGTTGCAAGCATTGCCTTCTGTGCCTGAGGCTCCAGCCTAGCTCCAGAACACAAGCGTGCCCATCCCTAGCTGCATCTCTGGATGGGCTCCCAGAAGAGGACAGTGGGACAGGGGTTAACAGCAGCTGGCCTCCTCCCTCACAGGTGATGAGGTGGAATGTGCCCCCTCCCTCCACGTCTCTGCAGATTACAGTCCAGGAGAGCTGTTGTGCAAAACAGAACCTAAAGCATAATTTCTGCCTTTTCCCTGGGAAGGCAGCTCAGCCAGAGGCTGTAGGATACGCAGACCCTGCAGTCTGTGAGGTGAGGAGGACAAGCAAACACTAGTGACAGTGTCTAGATTGTGTTCAGTGGGAGAATTCAGTGGGAGCTGTGCTACTGCAGCTGAAGGGTCTCAGCTAATGAGGTTTCCACAGAAGAAGCTGCTACTTCTGGGACATCTCTCTACAACTTCCCTCAAGGCACTGATTCTGTCCCTAAACATACATGTCAGATCAATGACCCCATAGATTTCTGAGCAAAAGAGACACCTTGGCTCTCTAGCTCTGTCTTTCTCAAAATACTGCTTACTCAACTCAGACAGAATCCTTGCTTCACACCAGGAAAAAAACAAGAGAGACTAATTAACTGGCTTCACAAACTAACGTGACATATCCTCAGGGTGGGCCACATCTTGACTGCTATGTTTGGACTTAGCCTCCTCGTTGTCCTAGAGCTGCTCTGGTTTGTCCTGGGGAGTGTCTGTCCTGTGTTATTTTAGCTTTAAGGTCGTATTCCCATATTACTGTTCTTGCAGCAAAGGCCAAGCCTGCCCTGGATGCATGTGAACAAAAGAGCCATGTTTAGCTGACTGTTCATTAATGTCTGGTGCCTGCAGAACTGACCTGGCAGGGACTGGGTCTATTTTCTTGGTGAAACCACTTTTCTCACAGCAAAGGGGCCTTACAATTTGTGTGCCCTTCCAGACTCAAGGATGCCCTCAGTGAATTGCCTCCAGCTCTGGAAGGGGGGATTTTCAGGTAAAGAAGAGTACTAATTCTTCCAATTTGCACTGTAGCATGTGCTTTTATAGGTATTCCTATCAATTTACTCATCAGGTTGTTCTCTTCAATGGTAATACTGGTGATAGGACCTGCACAGTGCTGTCCCGGTAGAACCCTCCTTACAGCAGAACTTGTAATACAGGAATAGAACTTACAGTAAGAGAAACAGGTGAAAGGAGACATTTTTAGTCTCACTGCATAATTGAAGTCACATTTACCTTTTGAGGGAGGACTGAGTGCTAGAAAGGAAGGAGGGTAAAGTGCAGCCTCCTCTGCAGGGCTTGGACCAGTCGCTGCCCCTCAGCATCCTCCTGGAGAGTTGGTGAGTGGCTTCACGGCTCTCCTTGCTCCCTACCCCATGAAACAGAGAATTCTGATAGTGAGCAGAGCAGAAATACTCTGTGCTGGGAGTTTGGAGCAGAGACTCAAGTACTAAAGTTCCCCTGTGCTTAGAGTCTCTTGGAATGCTGGGAAAATGCAGGGGATCACAGGAAAGAGGAGCATGCTTTCAGTCACACATACTCTTGGGCTGTGCTGAAGGGCAGAGGTGTCCCATGGATGAAGGAAAACACCTCCTTAACAAATATCCCTTATAGCATTGTCCTTCCATTGTGAGAGGCTGGAGGGAGGGAGAAGCATTAAGAATGAGTGATAGAGAACAGGTACACTGTGTACGTTTTTTTTTTTTTTTTTTGTAAATTTTTTTACAATGCATGCACTGCTTTGAGTGACTCAGATTCTGTCCCTGAGCCTGATTCTTTTCTGGTTATAACATGGTGGCACACCACCATGCGCATTGGCAACCTGGGTGGAAGACCAGTGCTAACTGAGAATAAGAACAGGCTGTGATCTCTCCTGGCAGATTTATGAATTTATGCCTATGGGCAACAAAGCCATGGGGTGTGCACCTCAAATGTTTGGCCATATCCAGGCCTACACTTTGGCTTGCCTTAGGCTGACTTTGATAAATGTCCCTTCATGTGCAATCCCTCATGGCAGTGGATATTTCACAGCCACTTCTCATTCAGCCACAAGGCCTGAATTGCTCAGGATGAGTGTTCATATTGAGGCCCAGAAATGTATTAAGCTAATTATTCTTTGAAATCCCCCTGACCCCCTCCTGCTTTTCCCTTCCTTCGGTGCCAGCCATCGGATCATTCCCCAGAGAAGAGCAGCTTTAAGTAGGCAATTACTTGTGATTCGTAGGGTTTATTGGGAGCGAGGGAAGGCCAATCAGGTCTGGCGTTTCTCGCCTCTCAGATGGGAAGAGAAGGATCCTCCAGCCATCCAGACATATATCTCCATTACCCGTGACTGCTGTGGTGCTAATGGATGCCTTCTCCTCCTGTTCTTCCTCTGGAGAGAAAGAACACAGGCTACAGCTATGTGAAATCCTTAATTCCTTTGGACTGTCAGTTAGCTTGACCTGACAGCGAACGAGTACATCTCAGACATCAATAAGCAGTAAATGGCTGGGCTACAGCAAAGAAAAAGAGACAGAGACCCACTGCTACCAGACAAAGGTGGGGAGGGCACTTCTCTCTTATGGGGGGGCTGCATCTGCTCTGCCAGTCTTCTCAAGCATCTCCTGGAACAATCCCTGTCCCTTATCCCAGCTGAAAGATATTGTAGGATTCCCCTTGCTTTGGACAGTGCCAGTTGCCAGTGGACCACATGCAGAACCCGTCCTTGCACCCCTGGTATGAGCCAGAAAACAGACTAGTTGGGGAGTGCTCTCACTAGATCTTGTTCTGCTCCTTAATGTCTCAGTCCTTTGGGAGGGCTGGGATTATGGACTGCAAAAAGCTAGTGATGTTTTTTATCAAGGTACTGGCAGCTTGCTCTGTTCCTTTAGACTTTTGGAAGGATCTCTCCTCACTAGTTATTAAAGCCTGCCATTTTTGGAACTGTCCTTGCATGAGATAAACTGGCCTTTTACTTCAGATCAGCAATGACATCTTTCCTTGGCCTCTAATAAGATCAGAGCATATGAATTTCATGTTTTCAGAATGGCTGTCACCTCCTTGGAAACCTCAGATAATTGTAAGGCTCTTGCTTCTGCTTTATTTTGCATTTTACTGTTATTCTGTCCCTCCCGTTTGTTCCTCTTTCCCTCCTAACACAATTAGCTCTACATTTTCATTAACTAGGTCATTATTTTAAGTGCTCACGGTCAGTTGTCAGTAATAACTGTCTGGGTTGGGCCTTTGCAGGTTATTGTTTTAATTTACATTTATCTGCATGAGCCTTCTTCCTGAAGGAAAGGGCAAAAGGATAGTTCAGTCTCTTTCCAGGCAGGCCAACTTTACAGACATGTGTCAGGAGTGCTGGTTTTACGGTGGGATTTAAGATGTCCTTGTTTATTTAAAAGGCTTGCTGCCAGGTTTTGTGGTAAATGACGCTGAATCCATGATTATTGTGGGGGTGATTTTTACATCATTTATGCACATCCTTTCTTGGGGGGGGGGGGCAGCAGTGAAAGTATTAGGCAAATGTTCTTTAAATTAGGGATAAGCAGAGCTCTGAGCCCGCTGCCTCTACAACTGCAGTGGCCAATGCCATCACTAAGAAAATGGCTGGTATTTCTCAGTGCTGGTCTTTGATGCTTGCCTTGGACAGACTGTGAGCTCAAGCGCAAGGCAGACAGAAAACAGAAGCCGACCTGATGCTTGAGCACAAGCTAAAAGTCCTTGCTTCATGTGCAGAGAGGGAAATATGAAAGGATGTGCTCCCCATCCCACTCTCTTCCATAAATGTCAGCCTCCCAGTGCTTGCTCCACAGCCGGGATAGCAGTGCAGGCACAAAATGGTTGGGTTTACGTCGTTCCTCTCTGCCTGTCATCTCCCAAGGTCACATTATCTTCCTCTGCTTCCAGAGGAGAAAGTATTGGAAAGATTCCAGAGGTCATTTACACTTCTCATAGCTGTCAGGCCAGGACTCCATGTGTACCTACATCACTCACTCATGGTTTTATCTGTAACTTTACGTCATGGTATAAAAAGGAAGAAGGAAGCAGATGACATGACACAACTCTGTGAGCTGAGGCTCATGCCTCAGTCTCACTCTGACTGTGAAACTAATTTGCACTTAAACTCAGACCTTGCGTGAGCTCAGTTCTTCAAACTGTGAGTACTGGGCCAGCAAGGCATAGTGAGAGACAAGTGGTATGCCTGGGGATGAGGATGCAGTCAGTAAAACTTGTCTCTTGGTTCTGCTAATGAGCTCTACTCACCACATGACTGATGCAGTGAATCCTTTGCTAACCCAGGACTGACTTAACCAGCACTCTCAGTCCTGCTCTTCATCTTTTTTTGGTTTTCCCACATGTGCACACACTTATTAACACTACAGTCTGCACCTGCACTCTGCCCTGGGAAGTGCCAGTGATGTAGAGCTTAGCCCATAGTTCAGCCTAAACCTCAGTGAAGGTAGTTTGAGTTCATTCTTTTTTTTCTTCAGTCCCATCTTCCACCTTCATCTTCACACTGTCCCCCTTGTCCTCTGTCAGTTACTCATTGGAATCAAATCATCTGTCATTCTCCTGGAACTTGTTAGTGAAAACCCAGCTGCAGAGGAAGAGTGGGCAGATTACCAGGAGGTTTAAGTTCTAGACTACAGGATTGACCATACACACCTGCTTTGCTGAAGCCAGTTGAGATGGTACTTAGCTGTGTGTCGATGTATTCACATGTGTTTGTTGTTACCAGCTCAGGCAAATCCTCCTTCTACTTGTTTTTAATATCTTGTCTCAACATTTAAAATTCAGATTTTTTTTACTTTTCAAAACCAAGAGTCTTTCTTTTCCTGGGTATTTTTCTTTTCATTGCTGGCTGACACCTGAAAAATTCAGATATCAAAAAGGAAGACACTTTGGGATTCAGGGTGCTTTTTAAAAGACACAAACTCAGAACAAACCCAGCCTCCACTAACTCATATGGAAGCTGATGTTTCTCACTAACTGCTAGATCAAGCCAGCATTCTCTGCATTTAAAATTTAAATTTTCTTCCCTTTTTCTGAATGATTTCTCCTTTCCCTGGGAGTATTGCCTAAGGTTGCTAAGGAGGGGAGAAGCATTAGTAACACCCTGAGACAAGAGATAATGCTTGACATTACCAGAGCACTGCTGAGCAGGAAGACACATTGCTGGAACGTTGTATTTGCAGCAATGAGCTTTTGCCCCAAAGGCCATCAGAAGTGAGTCTGCAAGGGAAGGGCACCTGCAGGCTCCAGCTTTTATGACTGGCGCTCTAGGAAGAGGCATGATCCCATTACAGCTGTGAGGAAGCTCATGGTGCTGATTTAGCCAGTCATGCCCAAAGAGGAACCTTCTGTTGAAATCGGGGGCATGGCATTGCAGGGAAAAGCTAGTTCAGTGTCAGAAGTTCCTTTGACAGTCATTGAAGACGAACCAGTGTAGGAACTGGGGCAACAAGAAGCCATCAGGAGGCAATTAGCAAGAACTAACGTCTCTGTTCTCTGTTTTTCAGATCGAAATGCTAGAGCACAAATACGGCGGCCACCTGGTGTCTCGCAGGGCAGCTTGCACCATCCAGACCGCGTTCCGGCAGTACCAGCTCAGCAAGAACTTTGAGAAGATCCGCAACTCCCTGCTGGAGAGCCGCATGCCACGCCGCATCTCCCTGAGGAAAGTCCGCGTCCAGAACTCGGAGAGCTTCTCCGCGGAGAAAGCCCTGGTGGAGGGGTACAACTTCGTGGGCATCCCACTGGTGAGGTCCCCGTCCTTGCCGGCCACCATCAGTGGGGCACTGACTGAGCTGGAGGACTCCTTCACAGAACAAGTTCAGTCCCTGGCCAAATCCATCGATGATGCCCTCAGCACCTGGAGCCTGAAGACCATGTGCTCCCTGCAAGATGGGGGCTCGTACCAGATCAGGGAGACCTTCAGCGCTAGCTCCATGCAGCCAAACCAAGACTTAGAAGCTGAGCTGCAGGATCAGGAAAAGGAGGAAGGTCTCCTGCCAGATACTCTACCCAAGAGCAGCAGCACTCTCATGATGGCTTTTCGAGATGTCACAGTTCAGATCGACAACAAGAACATCTCTGTCTCATCATCTACCTCGGTGTCCATGGCAAACTGTCTCAGCAGCAATGACCAGGCTGGGCTCTCTCAAGCTACCAAGGCTGAAGAAAGCCCAGGAGAAGGGGAGGGAGAAGCCAGTGAACCACCATCTGCCCCGGAGAGCTTACCTGAGAACAGCCACACTTTCACCGAGGTGGAGGTCAGTACCAACGGCACGGGGGACAGCAGTGCTGAGCCAGATCAGATGGCCGTACAGAAGCTCCAGTTTGATGCAAGCAATGAGGCGGGGCAAAGCAAAAGCTCCGAGTCTGAGAATGCAGACAACTCAGAGCAGCTGAGCAGCAGCAGCACCTCCACTTCAGCCAAGTCAGCCTCTGAGGTGTCCTCAAAAGAAGCCCTGCAGGCCATGATCCTCAGCCTCCCGAGGTACCACTGCGAGAACCCAGCCAGCTGCAAGTCCCCCACACTTTCCACAGACACCATGAGGAAACGCCTTTACCGCATTGGACTGAACCTCTTTAATATGTAAGTGACTCTTCCCCGCTTCCCAGCCTGGGTTATGCTTCACAGGGACAGATGATGGCAGGCTCTTGGTCTACATCCATGTCCAGGGAAGTTTGTTTATATTCAAGGGCATGACCATCTGGGTATGCAATGCACAGCACAGGTTGGCTTCCCAGAAGCTCTTTCCCTAAATTCTCCCAAGTACTGTCCTTCTCTTCTGCCTGACAGAGGAACAAGCCCCCTGTCTCCTGAGTAGTGTCCATGCTCTCAGAATCCACTGAACCTTCAATTCCAGTCGCTGTCCATTTGGCATCCACCAGATGAGCCTGGGATCACTCTGATTCACTCTGTTGCAAAGCAACAAACATAGCTGGGACTGTAAACTCAGCCCTGGTTACTTAACATAGGACACTTCCAAGTAAAGAGACAGAGAGACAGACGTAGAGCTGAGCTTAGCTAGCCCAGTATGAGTCATAATGACAAAATTACATCTCTGGCTGTCATTTTCCTTTAGATACTTTCCTTCAGATCCTTCAGATTTTCACCTGACAGACCAGGTTTAGTCACCTGTCTCTCACATATCTGAGTTTGATATCCTATGAGAAAGGCTGTAGGTGTGAAAGCAAAAGCAGAGCAGAGGTTACCATCAGAAGAGGGTAAGTCACAGGGTCACATGTGGATTGGCAGAAAGCAGCTGAGCTCCTATAAGGAGCTTTAGATTCGCTCATTGCCTTTTGATAACACTTTTCTCATCTAAGCAAGCCACGAGAAGTACTGGGTTTTGCTGTATCATCACACTCATATCTCTGTTTCCATTTGAGTCCCCTAATAATGAGGATGTAATGTACCCATACTAGGAGAACGTTTTTCCCCATGTTAGCGTGGGCATTTCAGTCAAAGCAAGGAGTGATCATTATGCAGTCCTAGGCAGAAGTGTTTCACAGACAAAGGGGCAATGAACAGGATTTATACAGGTGTACCATGGAGGCTGTGGACTCCAGGAGACAGGACCCAGGAAGAGAGGTTTTTAGGGTTGGTCTCAGAGCACATCTGGAAGTGAAGTGATGTTAAGTCACACAGATTTGGGACTCTTACAGAACTGAGAAGGACATATTTGCAGTTCTGAGATCAGGCTGGAGGACAGGAGTGAGGAAACTAACCTGTTAGCTCTGGCCTTTCTTCATTCTCTGAGCGGTATCTAGGGGACACGTGGTTCCCTTTGTGACTTCCTATCCAAGGGGCTGGGAAGGCCATTAGGCTTTCTGCAGTTATTTGGTTGTTGCTTTCCCTGTCTATTTCCAGGGAAAAGCCAGTTTACTGTTGTGGGGTTTGGGATGTGGGCACTGATCCGTAGGGCATGGAGCTGAGGCTGTGTGTGCGCACATCCTTTTTCCTGGCTTTCCCTGGAGCAGGAGCTGAAAGCCTGCAGTTTCTAGTGGAATCTGCCAGTCTATCTGGCCTTGCCTTGCATTTTTGGAAGGCAGTGCTCTGGCTCAGAGCAGACTCTGGAAACACATGGATACGGTGGCACTTTCCCCATCCTTGCTGCACTGTGAGGGGGTGAAATCCCCGGAATGGCGAGCACTTCATTTTGCAGCACTGCTGTAATAGCTCAGTGTGTGTGGGCAGCTGGCTGCGTGGGCAGAGGGAAAGCCAGCAGGACGTGAGGAATCCCACAGCATTTGCTGGCTCTGCTTAACACCCCTGCAACACCAAAAATGAATAGCAGGGACCAGGCTCAGGAGAGAGGGGAGTAGAGTTGTCTGCTGCACACCTGGGTAAAAGCTGCATGCTGCACTGCATGGGATACATCTGCAGGTGTTCAGCAGCAGAGATGCTGTATTGACACCAGGATTTTGTGGAGAACAAACTGAATCCTGGAAAAACTGATGAAAGGCTGCTGTTAGTGAAAGAATATTTGAGTTGTAGTCTAGGCAGTGCAGGAGGGCTGTCACAGCTGGACTGTTTCATCCTGCATCCTCTGATGGCATTTTGTGTGCCATCTCTACTGAAACCTGCACATCCATGCCAGTGTGTGCATTTTTCTGGCCTATTCAGCTCTCAGCTCCTCTGGAGTGGATCCAAAGTCAGTCCAGTGACTTTGGAGTCCCACAGTTGCAGCTGAATTCATCCTTGTGTTGTGAACACCATACTGTCCCTAGCCAAATACCAAAGTGTGCAGGTGGACGTGCATTTTATGAATCTCAATTGCTTCATTTGACTTGTGTCCTGACCATATCACCTTTGCACTTAGCAGGGAACTTGACCTGTACTCTTCAATTGTGAACCAGTAGGTCTGTGTGAGAATAAAGAAGGTGTATTGTTGCTTTTCCATGAAGAAGGCCTGGGGTTTTCAATATCAGAGCTTGTACCTCTCCTATTTATAAATTTGATTGTTCTTGCAGCCCTCTCCCCAGGGATGCCACACTGCCCAGGATATTTTCTTTTGACGTTACTAATTAAGCAGAACTATTTCAAGCCCATCTGCATTTAATATGCCCATGAGGCCCCTGTAAGGAGCAGGCCATTCTGCTGAATGCTGATCCCCTTATAGCTAGACATATGTTGCTCACCCACATACTTTACCACCTGACAATGTCACAGTCTGTGCTGGTGCATATCATGCATTCACGTGCTCTGAAATCTTATCCTCACCCCAGGAAACTGCCTGAGTGAACTCACTCCTTGAGCCTTGACAAAGAACCCTGAATTTGGATTAATGATGAAAGTACGACATCATTTCATGAAACCTCTCTCCACTTGCCAGCTCAGAGAACCAAAGAAACGTGGCAGTTTTCCTGCCATTGCAGTGATTCACCTCAGCAAAGTGCATCATGACAGAGACCCTTCAGTGGGGCAGGTTGAAATACTCCAGGGTACACTGGGGCTCACAAGAAAGATGGGGACAGATGTTTTAGTGGGGCCTGTGGCGATAGAACCAGGGGTAATGGTGTTGACCTGAAGGAGGGCCGATTTTGATTAGATGAAGAAGATTTTCACAATGAAGGTGGTGAAACACTGGCACAGGTTGCCCAGAGAGGTGGTGGATGCCTCATCCCTGAAGATAGTCAAGATCAGGTTGGAGTGATCTCTGAGCAACCTTATCTAGTTGAAAATGTCCCCACTCACTGCAGGGGGGTTGGAGTAGATGACCTTTAAAGGTCACTCCCAAACCACTCTGCTCCTGTAAGAGCTGTGTGTGCAGGCACAGACACTGGCACACTAAGAAGCTGAAAATCACTCCCACAGCCAGGCAATCAGGCCCACTCAGCACCAGACCTGTTCTCAGAGAGACTCTCACAGCCACTGAGGGAGAAAAGCCCTCTGTCTGGGAGCTGCACACTGCTCCCTCCCTTCTCTGACAAAGCATTCTCTGGGTGCCTTCTCTCACACACCAAGATTTCTGCCTGAGGGCATGAATCAATAGAGAAGGGAAGAAAAACACAGCTAAGAGTGGGGGAAGTGGAGGAAGAAATAAGCAAATCTGAGCGTGGGATTTCTGTTCAGGCAGCCAACATCAAGCTCAGGTGAGGCAGGTGAAAAAGTATCACTCAACACTGAGTGTTGAAAATGTGTGAAAAAGAGAATTATTTATTTAACAGAAAAAGTGCCCACCTCCGGTTATCCCCCTTGGAGCCTTGAGTCTCGGTTGCCCATAGACTGTGGCAGCAATGTCTCCTAAGTTTCTTCACAGAAGAAAGAGCCTTTGACCCTGGGGCAGATGGATGGCAGAAGAGTCACTGAGGAGGCGTGGTACAATGCAGCAGGATCCTTTGAGGCAGCGGGATGCCACTTGTGATTACCAGGTGACCGCAGGTGCAGCAAGTGACACAGCAGGTCCTGTGACACCTCTTTGTCCTCAGCAGCAGCTGAGGGGCACACAGCAAGTCCCTTTTCCTCAGCCTAACCCGTCCCACTGCTGACACACACATGAACTCATAGGAGCTCAGGCATGTACCAAGGGCTGCGTTGATGCCAGCCATGGGGTGAGCCTCTGAGAGATCATGCAAACTCACCACATCTCTCTTCTTCCCTTCCAGAAACCCAGACAAAGGGATCCAGTTCCTGATCTCCCGAGGCTTCATCCCGGACACCCCCATCGGGGTGGCACACTTTCTGCTCCAGAGGAAGGGCCTCAGCCGCCAGATGATTGGGGAGTTCCTGGGCAACAGCAAGAAGCAGTTCAACAGGGACGTCCTGGAGTAAGTGTGGAAATCTCTTCCCCTCCTCCCTGCACTCTAAAGGAGTTGCCAGCCCACTCTGCCTCTGGCTGCACCAGCAAGCACTTTGTTGTCCTCCGTGCTCCTTCATCCCCCCTCTTCAGGAAGCCCACCACTGCCAATCCCTGTCTGGCATCCCTCAGCACATTTCCCAGCTCCGTGTTCCACCCTTAACATCATCAGTTCTTTCATTTCAGTCCCTCCTCAGAAGGCAGTCCCTCTGGTCACATAGCAGGAGCTCAGCACTGTCAGCTGGTAGAACTAGTGATGCTGGCAGCTTTGGGGGCTGCAAAACTCTGAGGCTGGGGTCTTCTCCCACCCGCACGAAGCCCTTCTGATGCCTTCTGGGAAGTACTAAGAGAGGCAGAGGAGGAAAAATATCTGCTCCTTGCTGTGAAACCAGAAGGGAGAAGTGATTGCTGGCTATACACTCAGTTTTCTTTCTGTCCAGGTTGGAAATTGGTGGTTCTTTGGGTTTGTCCAACTGCATTAGGAGGATAATAAGAAGGGGGTTGGTCCTATTTGTGGTGATGAGGAGGCCTGCATATTAAAACATGCTGCTAAGAGCTTGACATTGCCACAGAGCACTGAGGAACATCCCCACTCCAAAATCTCCAACGAGCTGAGCTGTCCATTTTCAGTACAAAATCTGAGGTTTCCTTCCTGCTTCTGTTCAGTGGCTGCCTGTGCTGGATTGTTACTTTCAGTCCTCTCACCGTGACCCTCTTCTGGTCACAAGCCACGCATCTCTCAGCCTACACCTCTCTCCTCTTTCAAGTGAAGCTCATTCAGAGACCCACTGCAAGGCATGACCAGCACTCAGCTAGGCCTTTCTTTTATTACGCAGAAGCACAGTTCTTAGTCAGAGCTGCCTTGCCATTAGGCTGAAAATCCTTTGCACTGGGTCCTTTATTATGTTCTCCCATTCTCCAAAATGTTCTCCATTTCCCTTGAATTTTGCAGTGGTTTCTCTTGAACCAAACCATACAGAAACTCCAAATCCCATACACACACCCCACTTCTACTCCAGGGAAAGACTGGAGGACACCACAGTTCAAGAGCCAAATCTAGGCCCAAATTTTAAAATTAATTCCAGCTGCAATTGCTGCTTCTTATTGCTGCAGGTACCTGGCATTTTGTCCATGTCTTTTTTTAATATACTGTAGGGATATTGATTTGGCCAGCAACAAGACATATGTACTCTCGAGTCTCTTCACGCTGAGAGCTACAATTAGAAGTAATTGCCTCTTTTTCTCCAGTAAGCATTGTGTGGGCTGCTTCCCCTGACAGATAATCTGCTGAAGTCCAAACCTAGCCTCTGCACACACAGGGAAATATTGCGACAACAGTAGGCTGACACTTCCTTGTAATCCTAAATTCGGCATCATCCCTGCAAATGACCCTGTTTCTCCGCCTCACATGGGACTACAAACTCTGTGTCAGCAGCTCCTGGGAACAGTCCCTATTGCACAGCCTGGTGTCGGCCTCCCAGCCTCAGTGCCCAGGAGTTGTTACGCTGGGGTTGCCTGTCCCGTTTCTACACGTGGCATGGGGGCCATCGGAGCAGGTGGCCCTACTCCATCATGCTCATTACTCAAAGTTTCCACTGCCCCTCTCATGGTAACACTCCAGATGTTCAGTGAAAGAGTGACCTTGCCCATCCTATTAGCAGCTGTAGAAAACATGGCTCAAAGATGGGGACTGAGATATTGAGGCTGTGTGCAGATGGATATATCTTGGGCAGAGACTATGTGTACCTGAAGAAGTACCAAGCAACTGGGTCTGCATTCAGGGTTCAGACCTGTGTCTGATCTCTTCAGGCAACAGATGATATGCTTGCACTAACAATCTGTGCTGCCACCTTCACAATAAATGGCTGATTCGTCTTCCTTAAAGGCAAAGATTAAAGTAGGCTTAAAATATACACAGAATGCTCTAAAACAGGATGTAAAAACATGCACATTCAGCTGGTTGTAGCGGTGCCATTTGAAGGTACTTTCTTCCTGTGCCCGTTCTGAGCCTGGGGGTAGCGATGGTTGGTGGGTTTTCCAAGCAACTGCTCATGAGAACTGGGTGGGCAATGGCTGCACACCCAGCAGTGTGCCATGCATGGAAATAAGGCATTGAAAGGAGAAATTATGGCCCAGAATTATAATTCTAGTTATTTTTCCTGTCCATGCTGCAGGAAGAAGAGGGCTGGCAGTGTAGTATAGTGTGCTGGCATTTCCAGTGCACTGTATCTCATGGGCTGGTCACAACTTATGAGCTGTTTCTATGGGAACAAGAGGCAGATCAAAGACCTCTTGGCATTTTAGAACTGTCTAAGACCTAGCCTGGTTCTCATTCCCCATCCAGCTCCCATCAACTAGCTCAGAAACACGGACACAGGTTGGGAGAATAAACTCTGCAAGGGCTGTCTTTCTGTCCTCACATCCACCCACACTTAGCAGTGTTAAGGTACATGGTATCCCCTGGAGAGCATGTGGCAGACGGGAGAGCTCATACAGTAGCTTTTGCACAATTTGCCCAATACCACAGTCATTTCTGTGGCCCAAATGGGCAGAAGAAGAACAGGCACTTAGTCCTGCCAAGGTCGAATGCCCAGGCAGGGTGGTCGTGAGCAGGCAGTAGTGCTTGGACAGGCTCTGATCACCTGCAGTGAGCAGGCCTGTATGCAGGCAGAGATGTCTGTGCTCTTCCGCACCCCAAACCTGACCCCGGAGCCTCCTCTACCTCCCAGAAGCAATTTCAATTATTGATGCCACTTGCTTTGTTAGTTTAGCTTTCACTTGATGTGAAAACTTATGTTGCAATTGTGTATTGTAGGCTATGTTTCTATTGCAGCCAGGTTGAATAAACCCAGCTGCATGAATAAATAATAGGACAGCTTTTAAAACATCTGCAGAAGTGTCAGCCTCCCTTGTGCATTTGGAGGCAGGGCAGAGCTGCCCAGGTTACAAACTCTCGACTCAGCTGTAATGTCCAGCCATAAGTCTGCACTCTGCAGAGTTCTCTTGGCTTGTGCAGGTATTGCAGCTGTGCTGGCTGACAGACAAGCCAGCCTCTGCCCTTCCTGCTGTCAAACAGCAGAGCTCAGGAGTGCCCAGGGGCATTTGGCACTGTGAAGACGATCCCACTTTGCTGCCCACCCAGTAAATGTAAAACTCCAGAGAAGTGCTATGCTGGTTGCAAAGCCTTTTATGTAAAAGGGCAGGGGTTTAGGTGAGGTAAGCATTTTATGAGGATTGAGCACCTTGGTGTGCTGTTTTGCCTTCCCACACCTTCATGCCCAGCACTTAAATGCCCTGAAATTATAATCTCCTTTCCATCCTCCTGCTCTTATCTTTCAAACTTTAACTGATTTTTTTGGAACTCAAAAAGATGTCTGGATAACACAAGTAGTTCTATATACTAGCCAGAGGAACAACAGAGAGAGCAGGAGATTTTCGACAGTTTCTGACCATAATTGACACACATGCATTGATAACACTGAACCACTCAGGTCTGTCTCTTTAGGAGGATGCAGTTTGTAATTTCCTTGTTTAGAAAAGACTTCAATCTATAAAACTAGGATTTATCTCACCTGTTGTTGGCCACCACCAAGTTTAGTGTCTTCCAGAAATTTATTAGTTCCTTTTGTCAGTCGAGGGACACGGGGCCCTCAGGAGTGTTGTTTTTCTCGGTGTGCTAGTTTAGGCTGGACGTGCAGCTTTTAGGCATTTTGTGTTACAGGGCATAAATCCCACCTGTAACCTATTTTAAGCATCCCACAGGATAACCATTCACTGTGATCAGCATCCCACAGTAAGATCCAAGAATCTCCTTCCACAACCTGTCCTGCTGCCAGCTAGGAGGAGTCACTGGTGATCTACCCTAAGGTTTCAGTGTCTACCAGTCCAGGGAATACAGCTGGAGAGAGGTAGCCTGGCCCATTAAAGCACCTATGTGGTACTGAGCAGTTTTAATCAAATCTATTTATCAAGTACTGCAGAAAAAAATAATTTTGTTGCTTTGAAAACATCAGGCCCAAGGCATTAACACATAGTTTTAATGAGACACGTCATCATTCTTGCATCCTTTCCTCATTCTGTGTTTATTTGTTGCTTTTGTTCTCCTTCCTTCACACTTTCATTCACTTTAGTCCATTCTTCCCCTCCACCTGTTCCTGACTCAGGAATTGCTTCCATTTATAGTTCATTCATGAAGAAGATAATGTGAGTGATTTCATGACTGGAGTCAGCTGTGCTGCTGGTACTGGATGGTTTGTGTTCAGCTCGTGGGACTCAAAAGTGCAGATATGGCTGTCCTGGTGCACTTGTCAGAGGAGAAACGGGCAGGGATTCCAGTAGAGGAGACATTGTGCTGAGTTGGGGTCTGGTTGGTGTTAGAATGAGTGGAAGTTGCTGCTGGAGACACTCTCCCTGGAGGCGAGCAGGTCTCCTGTCTGTCAGGCCTGTGTTGTCTTGTCTTTCTCTCACGGAGAGTCAGGGAGAGAAAAGCTGCTCTTGGTAAGTGCAGAGGTGAGAGCCCAGCAAAGGGACTGTCTCTCAAAGAAGAGTTAGGTTCCTCATGGACTGGCAGAATGGACCTGTCAGGTTAGCCTGAACGAGCCTTCTTTCCCCTTCTCACTGAGGCTGCTACAGAGGATCAGGGAGGGACTTGCACCACAGGAGGGTTTGAGCAGGAGCAATAGGTAAGGGTGTGATGGAAACAGGACAGAGGGAAGAACGTGTTCTGACCTCCTGCTGCAAGCAGGGCTGTAGCACAGGCCGAACGTGAGTAAGAACAGCCTTCCCATGCCAGGCTTGCACAAGCTGAAGGTGCAGCTTGAGTCTGCCTAGTCCCCAGGGAAGCTCAGGAAGGAGGAGATTCCCAGGTAAGTAGCCAGGTGAGCTACCGACAGCCACGGGATGGTGAGCAGGCGTGACAGCTCCACGGAAAAACAGGCAATACATGTCCTGTAGCATTCTCCAGAAAGGGAAGACTGGTGTGGGCTGTGGTCTCTCTTTCCCAAGAGGGTGCAGAGGGCAGGATTGGGACACACGCCTGCGCCCACTGGTGCAAGGAATGGGGGAGTCCTGCTAACTTTTCTCTCTGTTCAGTTAGCACATGCAGGGCAGTCTCCTCCCAGGGAGCTGAGCTCTTCTACACTTCACCCGGTTCATCTTCAGAAAGCATGCAGAGTTAGGGAGGCTGAGGAGAGGGATGATTTTTATTAATATCTTTGTGCCTTGTGATTTTAAACTTTCCACCTGGCTGCCTCCCCCCTTGCTCCCTCCCTGAGTGGAGGCTGCAGGTTCATTACAGATGCTTTTAGTTGCATCCCAGTTCCTGCTGCACTGTCACCTGAGTGGAAAAGCTGGAAAATAGGTCATTACGCTTGGGTGAGCAGATCCCAGCCCCACATGATACAGCTGCTTCCTGCCTTCACTGAACCCTTTTGCCACAGGCTTTTTTGCCATGCTCAGCCCTGTGCTAAATCCTCACAGCTCTTCTGCCATTATGCTCACTTTTGGGGGAATCTTTTCCCTGTAGCCTAGGAGGCAGCATGGCTACAACAGAGACAATAGCTGAGCAAAATACTCCATCCTCTAGGAGCCCACTCTATGGTCCTGGCACCTGGTGTGGAATTCTCTGCAGTTGTGAGGTGCCTCAGGGCAGATCAAACTCCTCATGTACACAGGTGGCACAAGACCCCTCAAACCCCACCACCTTATTTACGAGACAGGGAGCCAGCGCTTTTCCTGCTCACTTCAACATCATGATCCAAATATTCAAAGTCATATCCTTGCAGATACTGGGCTAAATGAATCTCTGGATGCACTGTGAGCTCAATTTGTGCGGCTTGTTGCAAGTTCATGGGCAGGAAGGAGTTGAAACATGAGGTTTTATAAGGTGATTACTGTGTCCCTGCATCATCATCCCTTAAGCCTTCTGATGGTCCTGAAATAGGCATCTCACAGGTGTTCAGCTGTTTGTGGAAAAATGAACTCGGCGCTGGCTTTGGCATGTGCACAGAAGCTGTTGGTTTATTCCTTGGATGCAGAGAGCCACCCGCTCTCATATCCTTCGTCAGCTTCCATGGTCTCTACCTTGGAAAGAAAAGACCTCCTTGCTCTGGTTTCACGAAGAAAAGTTGTGCTGCATTTCAGGAGGTATCTGACGCAGTTACCAGAGTGCATTTGGAAAGTTAATGCGAGTCTGTGCAGGAATCTGAGGTCAGGGAAGGCTGCAAAGCTTCCAGCTGTGTAGAAGAGGAGCAGGAACATGGCAGCCCCACAGCACAAGGCTGTTTGGCTCTTTGAATGGACTTTGCTGTGTCAAATTTGGTCGCAAAAAGTATCAGACAAGCCTGATCTACCTTTCTTTCTGTCTGTCTAGTAGCAGAAATAGCAGCCTGGTACCTGATGGCTCCTCTAGGAGCTGTTCTTCAGGCCTCTGGCACAGGATTTGTCAGATAAATCAAATCCAAGCCCAGGCCGACTTTGCTTGAATCAAACATTCTTCCTAACCTGTCCTTTCTGCATGGTCAACTTTTCTCAGTAAGCAGGACAGGGGACATTGTTCTTTGGGCTGAGAGACAAATGGAAGAGGCTCCCAGGAGTTAGAATTTACAAAATAAACCTGCATCAGTCAGTCTGTGAGAGAAACTCACCTAGGAGAAGCCAAGCATAACTCATGCAGCAATGCCTGTTTGAGTTTGAAAAGAGCTATGAGCAGCTGCCTTGTCCTACTTGTCCTAATGAAGGCTTGATGCTTTCTGTACTAAGGGCATTGACTTTATTACTTGAGATTTGTACACAAAGGGAAGGATGTGTCAGAGCAGCTTGTGTGGAGGGGGAAAGAATGATCAAAGAGGGAAGGAGTGAGCAAAAGATAGATGATTTAATGCTGGTGGACTGGGGTTACTAGGGGGACCTCAGCGGGTGTCCCTGGGGTGTGCCAGGACTCCGTGTTCCCATGTCTGGAAGCTGACAATAGCAGAAAAATCACCGGGGTCAGTGCTGAGAAACACCGCACACTGGAAAGGATTAAAAAATAATAACAAAAGCCCAAGTGCAGAGGTGGTCACAGCTGTGAACACAATAACGACTAATAAGAAGAAAACTGTTCTTACTGTCAAAGATGAATTCCAAGAAGCAGAATGCCTTGATGTTAACCCAAGGGAGTGAGTATAAGTATGAGAAAAATAAAAATAACAAAGGAAAGAGGCAGTGGAGGAAGTTTTTCTTATTGCCAAGTGTTTCTGCAGTCCACCTCTTGGAGAGATAAAAAATATTTCACGGAAGATTTCCTATGAGAGCAGTCCCTTTGATTCTCTTCCCTTGCTCCCTATTTGTTCCTGAATTCTATTATATGGACTTTGTGCAGAGAAAGAGCCCACAGTTCCTAGCTGGGGTTGTAACAACTCCAACCTCAGAAGATACAAAGCACTTTATGTTCAGTCAGAGCTCTTGGTAAGTTATTCCGCGGGTGTCACCCCAGTTAAACGATGATATCTCAACTCCTGGATCAATAAGGCAATGGAGGAGACGTCTCTGAGCATTTGAACTCTGTCCCTCACCCATTTGAGGCATTGTGCAACAGATTTTTATTCTAGCAGGGCTGCACATGGCACTCAACAGCTTAGCTCACAAACCACTTCCCAACAACCCACAGCAAACGGCAGCACTTAGAAAAGACAAACAGACACACCCCCAGTTTATCTCAGAAAAGAAGAAACTGGTAACAGCACATCCCTTTAGTAGTAGAGGTTTCTTTGGCAAAACTTCCAGATAATCCTAGGAAATAGAGGGATCTAGAAGAAAACTAATCCCCTACCCTCCCCTTTTCCCTGTACCACTCCTTGTAAGATTCCAGACAACCTGTCTTGGGGAAAATGTCCTCCTTAATAGCCTTAAATTTGGGATCAGTTTATCCTTTACAACACAACAAAGCAACTCAAACACAATACAAAGAATTAAGTAAAGGGGTTAAGGGGCTGATAGAAGTAGCATCCAAGGCACAGAGAAGCAGAAAATATGAAGTTCCTGAATTTTTAATACACTTCTAATGTCAAGGTGGTCCCATCAGCAAATTAGTAACTTATATTTAAGGAAGGCTTAAAGAAAATGGGATTTTGGCACCTGTGAGTTTCTTCATCTGTCAGAGAGAATTTCAGCTTTGAAAATTTATTTTTGGGGAAGAATAATGACAAGCAGGAAGGCAAATTGTACATACCAAAGTCAGTGGAAAGTAGATTAACTCAGTGTCTGTCTTTGTTAAAATAACTAGTTTTCTAGACAGGGGACATGCAGAACATAATTCTAGACTTCAGCAAAGCATTGGACATGAGAAAATTTTTTGTTGAGAGTGGAAGAGAGAGAAATTAGCAGAGGAGTCATAAGTGGGGGAGCAAATTGGCTGATACAGACATTAGTGCCTACATACTCTGCTGAAATGGGAAGTTGGGCCTAAGGGACATTATGAACAGGGTTTCTGAGTCTAGTCTTTTGATTAATGCTCGCAGTAATGACCTGAGCACAAAAGGTAGGAATATGCTAACAAAATGTGCTGAAGCCACATGGGAGAGGTGTTGGCATTACAGTGACTGAAACATCACGCAGCAAGAATAAGAACAAGCAGATTATTCTACTAATACAGAGAGCAAGAACTGTAGTGGTAGGTGTTGGAGGCTAACAGCAGGGCCTTTATAAGATGAGAATGCTTTAGTGGGAAATAAGAGAGGTGGCATCCCCTTCTTGGGGTATCTAAACTGGCCGTGAATTACCAGTAGGCAGTGAATCACATCAAAATGCAAAGTGACACCAAGTGATGTTGCAATGTTATTTCTTTACAACAGATTCCATTTCCTATTTTCTCTGAGCTGACTCTGGTCTTATTGATATTGATATAGGTGTCTAAATATCTATGTCAACATAGATGTCTATATATCTATATAGATACAGGTAAATATCAATACATACATACATATATATATACACTTTGTGTATGCATGTGCTGTCTATGGTATGATATGTATATTCACACATATTTATATATATATAGACACACATATTAATATATAGTAAGGCAGAAGAATTGCTCACCACTGTAGAATGCAGGAATCCCTTGTGTGAAATCACTGCCCACTGTAAGCAGGATCCAGGAAGCCGTAGTGATGTCTGAGGGCCTCTCCCATGGGATTTCCCTTGGGGACTGGGCCTTGGTACCATGGTGAAGGAGCCTGCCTGGTGTCACCCACGGGAGGATGTTCTGATGAAGGCTGTGTCCCCTCTCACAGCTGTGTGGTGGACGAGATGGACTTCTCAGGCATGGAGCTGGACGAAGCCCTGCGGAAATTCCAGGCCCACATCCGCGTGCAGGGGGAGGCTCAGAAGGTGGAGCGGCTCATCGAGGCTTTCAGGTAAGAAAAGGAGGCCTGCAGCCCCACTGCTGCAGGCGGGGAGAGCAGGGAGCACAACACACCCAAGGCAAAAAAACCAGCAGTCATGGAGAGAAGGGCCAGGGCCTTCCCCTCCAGAGAGGGCGATCTTGGAGGGGCTCCTGAAGGATGGAGTCCTCTGTGGCCCTGCTGCGTCACAGCCGCGGCCTTGTCAGACGCTCAGCGGCGTGAAGGGTCCAAGGGGCCAGCATGAGGCCTGTCCTGACACGGCTGCCAGCAAGGGATTCCCTGGTCACTGGTGGCCCCGGGGAAGGGCAGCAGCGCGGCCTGCAGGGGCGCTGGGTTGCTCCCTTGGTGCGTCCAGGGAGTGCTTTGTCCTTAGCAAGGCAGGGTGGAGCAGACGCCTCCTGCATTACCCGCACTGAGTAGTCCTCTAGAGTCTCGCTTGCTTTTCTGGCTCCTGAGGACAAGAAGGCTGAAGTTTCAGTGGACTACTTCAGCCACTGGTGGGGAAATTTGCCTTCAAAGATCAGTCAGTTCCTTCTCGCTCGTGTGAGGGGCGGAGTGAAAGGAGGAATTTGATCCACCTGTGATAAAACCATTGCCAAGCTGGAGCAGAGGGCTCCCGTGTTCCCTGTTAAGTGTGTACATCCCTTCTGCTGCAGCCAGAGGTACTGCATGTGTAACCCAGATGTGGTCCAGCAGTTTCACAACCCGGACACCATCTTCATCTTGGCCTTTGCAATCATCCTCCTCAACACGGACATGTACAGCCCCAACATCAAGCCTGACAGGAAGATGATGCTGGAGGACTTCATTCGCAATCTGAGAGGTGAGGGTCCTGCC
>VYXC01001701.1:0-140432 GCA_013397175.1 Platysteira castanea | reverse complement strand
TTTTTTTTTTTTTGCCCTCTTGCTGTTCCAAATTCTGCCTAGATGAAGGCAGGAAAAACCGAGTGGAACTGCCTTTCTCCAGGTCTGCTGCTGCTTGCCTGTGAGTCAGACATGGAAGGCCCTTTGAGGTGCCTTCTAGGGTGCTGGGGAAGGGAAATTCTAATTAGCTTTGTTTTCTGCAGAAAGCTGTCCAGCCTTCTCAGAAACCAACCATTTTCCTCAGAGAGATGGCTTCGTCTTTTAAAATATCTCATTGCTTGGAAACAGTCCATTGTATTACATTTTCCTATTGTTCAGCTCCATCCTTCTTAGACCCTGCTGGATTGTGCTAAACAAGCTCTACTTGCTGCTTTGAATATATGAGCACATTTTCCTTCTATTCAGGATAAATCTTCCCCTTCCTAATTGCCTGCAATTACTTATAGTAACTGTAGGCGTGACAGAGTTCACGCATACATTACCTCTTTGCAATTTCTGATACATCAGTCCCCCAAATCAATTTTCTTCTATTTTCAAGGTCGGTCCTTTCCATCCTGGTAATAAGATGTTAAAAGCACTTTTTCAGATGTGGTCACAACATACTCATATACAGAGCTACTGCCTCGTCCTTATTTTTAGATCTAGTAATGCAGCTTAGTATTGTTTGGCCTTTTTGACATCATGTCTAGACAAATTATTGTCTAATTTCCCAGCCATATTCACTCCTAGGTCATCCGGGGTCGGCCATTTTCCAAGTTTCTCTTGCTGCACATCTGTAATTCTGATAAAGCTCCCTCAAAGTCTTTCCAGCGTAAATTCGTGTCTTTTTTGAAGATTTTGTACTTCTCTGGGTTCCTTTGACTTGTTTCTTTGTCCTGATTCCTGTTCAGAAAGTGTCATCTCAGCCTCCCACACCTTCCACAATTTGTCACCTGCTTCAGATGGGTATAATGTGGCACTGGGGCCCTCTTTCAAGTTAATTCCACAGATACTGAATGGGGCTGCTACCTGCCATCATCCCCTTTAGTATTACAATTGATAGCACTAACAAAAGAGGGGGTTGTTTTAATGTTAACGTACACTTAGAGTTGCCTTAAAATCTGTCAGTTCATACCACAATGAATCAAACCAGAATGAAGGTCACTCACCTCCAGTGTGCAACACACCACAACTCATGAGAGTGAGTGAGTGTCACCCCATCACAGCAAGGGAGACAGCTCAGTCCAGACTCACCTGCAGGCCAACGCCCAGGCCAGCAGCTTCAGCAGCCTGTGTTGGAAATGTTATTCAGGGTACACTTGCAAGGATGTGGGTAAGGGAGCCAGGACATCTCAATGCCTCTCCATTCCTCAGTACTCTCCCACCTGCATCAGTCCGGATAGTACATCTCAGACCAGGGAGCTGGAGGGAATGCAGGGAAAATCAGTGTAAAATAACTGGAGGAATTCAGTTTGGAGGAAGGATTGGCAGCTTGGTGTGCAGTGTTTGGTTCAGGGAAGGGTGAAAGAAAAATTTTCTGCCAGTCTCTGAAGGGTCAGGCAGCAAAATTTGGAGAATTATCTAAGGAGATGTAAAAGAGGAAAGGGGCAGCAGGCTCAAGGCAGAGGTATCACAGACAGAATTGCAGGAAAGTATTACTCCCCAGAGACAACAGAGAAGGAAAATGGTGGCGTTCACCAAGCAGACAAGGAGAGCTGATGCTTGCATTGGCAGGAAGAGCTGCTGAATCCCATCACAGGCCGTCTCCACATCCAGCACTTCTGATGATACAAAATCAATGCAGGGGTTACTGCTGAGTGGCCCAAGATATATGAATGTGAAATTGTGGCTATAAAACCTCAGGAAACACATGGAAATGAGCCACCATGCAGAGCAATGGAATAATGAAATCAACTGCATTGGCCTTAGGGATGTCAGTCTCTCCTGCTGGTGCATTAGATGCATTAGAGAAAGAAAGGAGCCTGAAGTGAAGTATTCCTGTTGCCCTTCAGCCTTCCCAGCACTGCACAGTGCAGAGGCAGTAGTGACCTGCCAGGGACCACTGGTTCTTCCCTTTTCTTTTCTCCCCGACTGGCCTGCCCAATATTTTCTGTGTTTGGCAGGGGTGGACGATGGTGCTGACATCCCTCGGGAGCTGGTGGTGGGGATCTATGAGAGGATCCAGCAGAAAGAGCTAAAATCTAATGAGGACCATGTGACTTATGTCACCAAAGTGGAGAAGTCCATAGTTGGAATGAAAACGGTGAGCACCCATAACCCTGCTGGCACCCACTCAGCCCCTCTGTCCCCCGCCTCCCTCCCTGCCCTCTTTTCTGTGTTTTTCCTCTATGCCTTTCTTCTCTTATGTAACACTTTCCTTGCTTGTCTTTATAAATTTACTCTTTTTTCTCCAAACTCTTTATTCCTTGCTATCTCATTCTTTCCTAATTTTGAGGGATCTCCCTGGCCAGAGTTTACAGTATCTAGTGCAATAATTGTTTGCCCAAGAATTTTACTGCAGGTCCTGCCTGCCAGTGCTCAGCTGATAGCTCTGCAGTGTTTCAAACTTTCAAGCCTTTTAAGGGTGTAGGAAGTGAAAGGCAAAGTGATAGAAAACAATTTTATCCATCTGTCTCTAATGAGTTCCCTAAAAGTTGCTGGGGTTAAGAGATCCCCAAATGCACAGACAGCTTCTTTGGCAGTAATCAGTCTGTAATGCAAAAACATACACACTGTGTACCCAAAGTAAAGCAGAATGATTTCTCAGAGCCCAGGAAACCTGCAGATGTGCAGTGGGGTGAGAGGATGAGCAGCAAGGACTAGAAGCCAGATGTAGGATATGTGAGAAAGAAGGTTGCCTTTAGCCTGCCCTCTGATTTACCCAGATCACAAAGGCTTTCTCTGTTACTGCACCAGCAGGAAAATTGATGGCAAGGAGTGGTGGTGAGGAGGTGATTTGTGCAGGCAGAGCATCTGGAATTGTATCACTGGGCAGGGCTGTGCAGTCTGAGGATGGGAGGACCCACAGTGGCCCCTGCTTCAGCGGCTGCATGCCCCTGTGTGCTCCCTGCAGGTCCTGTCGGTGCCCCACCGCCGGCTGGTCTGCTGCAGCCGCCTGTACGAAGTGACCGATGTGAACAAAGTGCAGAAGCAGGCAGCTCACCAAAGGGAAGTTTTCCTCTTCAATGACCTGCTGGTGGTGAGTGTGCTTTGGCAATTAGGCACTGCAGTAATAGAACCCGCCCTGGTTTCTGTAAGGAGACCTAAAACCAGTCCATAACATCCATTTTCCCCCTGTTCTAAGGACAGACTAGCTCCCAGTTCATCAACATTGTAAGACACAGCTCTGGATCCTTCACTGTTAAAAACCTACTAAATCTAAAACTCCAGTAACCCTTGAAAAAACAAACTGTCACATCCCACAGCCATCCACGCAATGTCATTGCTCTCTCTCATGCCTTTGCCAGCAGGGAGGTTCATTTCATGAAAGGGAGGTTCATCTCTTTGTCTGTTTGTACTATAGTAGACAGAGCCCTCTCATGCACTTTAAATCTTTCCTGCCAGACGCTTTAAAGTCACTGCCTTCTAACATGGAAAAGGCTGCAGCAGACTAGATAGTACTTACCAGACCCCCAAATGTGTAGAGTATTTTTGAAAGTGTCCTGCCTCAGCAATGGAATTAGGCAGGTACAGGAGAGCAGGGTTACACTGAGACTGGAAGGAGGCCAAACAAAATGGAAGTTGGCTGAATTTAATGGCAAAGTGAAACTGCGGTTGCGGCAGATGCAAGGCTAAACCCAAACCCTTTTGTAGAAGGAGAGGATAAGAGAGCTTTACCCACCTGTTCCTCTGCACCCATTTGCACAGTTGTGAACCTGGGGAGAGGGTCTGCTCTGTGCTATCCTTCTACTCCATGGGACAAACCAGATCCATAAGATCTAGTGCTGAGCTACAAGGGCAGCACAGCATTCACATGTGCTCTTGTTCCCAGCTCTAAGGTCTTTATGACAGGCTTCCCTTTGCCTTTTGATCTGTTCCTTGGTGAAGAGAATTACCCTTTCAAAGTCAGAAATGTGGTAATCAAAAAGCCAGCACCTCTGGGAGACATCTGAGTGGGCCCAGGGTGATGCCTACAGGATTCCAGAAGTGTTATTACAAGTGCAGCATTCCAGGCAGCTCTCTGGGCAAAGAGCCGGTCATTCACCAAACATTGCTCCCATGTACACTTAACAGAGCTTGCAGAAAGCTTTTTGCTTTGAGCAGTTTGCATCATTCTTGCCTCACTGTTCCCCAGCCCCAATGATGCCTCTCTCCCTCCAACAGATCCTCAAGCTTTGCCCGAAGAAGAAAAGCTCCTCAACGTACACATTTTGCAAGTCAGTCGGCCTGCTAGGGATGCAGTTCCATCTCTTTGAGAATGAGTGTAAGTCCAATGCTCCTTGGCCGCCTGCAGGGGTTTGGCAGGGAAAAGGAGAAGGAGGGAGGGGGCTGTGTGAGTTTGCATTAGGAGACATTCTATCAGGGTTAAAACTGCAGGAGAGAAAACTGAGGCTTGGTGCCAAGAAAATCACTCTTTGGGTACAGTATGATGAGAAGAAGCTCCTGGTACCTCTCCTAGGTCTGAGCACCTGCAGAAGGGCCTCGTTGAAGGATTTGGCTTGTCATGGTGGCAGGAACAACACCAGTGGTGAAGACTGGGGGAATTAATCCCCATATGCATCCTACTGAGCTCTCAGAAGCCAACTGTAGTTGCCAAATCTTGTTGACGGAACTGCTGCTGCCAGCTTTAGCCCCTCTACCCTCACACCCTAAGTGAGAACCCCCACTGCTGCCTCTGATGCTGATGGAGGCTCAGGTGCTGCGGCCCCTCCCTGCACAGTGCCATGCTGTGCTCAGAGCTCCCCAAGGCAGAGGCAGAGCCCTTGGAACAGCACCCACCAAAGCATGGCGGGAGGCCAGCCCTCGTCAGCCTGACCTTGATGGTCTGGGAATAGAGCCATGATGTGTCATGGCTGGGGCTGGTTGTGCCGTGGAGGAGTTCCAGAAGCAGGCAGGCTTCCTGCTGGCACAGGCAGAGGGGCAGCACAGCAGTCCCAGGCAAGCACGGCTGATGCCCCTGGGGCTTTGTGAGCACGTGGAGAACATGCTGCAAGGAAGGCAAATGTAGCAGCACTGTGGCTGTACTAAGTTTTTTCCATCCCTCCTGTACTCCACTGGCTGCATGAGTCACTCTCCCGACACCCTCCTCTACAGCACGTATCCCTGTGGGAACTAAAGGGTCATTCATACCTGAGCATCCCCAGGAGCCACCATCAGAGCTGGAATCAGCTTTCAGGGGTAGCGTGACTATCCTGGGAGTGCCCAAAGATCTTCTGGCAAAGGCGCCCTGTGGTGTATCCTCTGCAGAGACAGTAAAGCAGATGTCCTGAAGAGCTTGTGACCTGAACAGAGGAGAGAGACACAGGGCAGGAAAAGGGCTTGGCATGCAAACAGGGGGAGCTCAGATCTGGGCAAAAATAACAGGCCTTGGCTTGTTTGGGAAAGAGTGATAAAGAAAGGCTGATAAAGGATAGAGTGATAAAGGAAGACTGCCCACAGAAGGCAGGCAGATGTAGGAGAAACGGAGAAGAAGTGAAAGCAGGACAGGGGAAGACAGCAATTAAATTTAGAGGAATGTGAAAGGAGAGGAGGAAAGGGATTGAAACCACTGGCCATTGAGCAAGTGATAGAGGAAGTCCAGTCAAAAGTGTGGCAAATTCTCTGCACTCTCATATTCTCCCGATTCTGTTGGGTGAATCTCCAATCACCACCTCCCTGCACACAGCCTGATCTTTAAAACATAAGGCCTTTTGCTGTTATATTGTCACTCTCTGGGCATGTCCTTTCATTTACATTCCTGTGTGTTTTGCTGGTGGGGAGTATTAAGCAGAGACCCACAACCCCACATCTTTGCCTTTACTATTCTCTGTGCACAGTGCAATGAGCTCCCCACCCATGCTGTGCCAACACCCCTCCTGTGTTCTCGGCAGATGAAAGGGGAGACTGGGGACAAGTCCTGCCACTGTGGATGCACAGGCTGTTCTGGCTCTGGCTCCAGAAGAGAACCTCTCCTGCTGCACGTTCCACAGGAGAAAAAGTGTTGTTGGCCTCATAAACACTGTTTACTCTTCCGCAGATTGAGAAAGGCTTTACAGTCCTGCCTCTGTGCTCAGGTTCCCAGGGCCAGTGTTGCACTAAGAGTAACTAAGAGCTAGAGTTCTCTGCTTTTGGCAGCACTGTGGTGCTTGCCTTGCTGCCGCAGCTTGGTCCTTCTGTTCTCTTGGAGGGCTGCAGGTTTCCCCAGTTTGCAGTGTGACAAACTCTGGGTGTGGAATTCTATCAGACTCATGCTGAAAACTCTGTCCTTCGGATGTACCAAAACAACCAACTACTCCATCAAGAATGCCTAACACCTCTTTATTTTGTTGACACATCTTCTTTCAGATTACCCCCACGGCATTACACTGGTGACTCCAGTTTCAGGCTCAGAGAAGAAACAGATACTACACTTCTGTGCTCTGGGTGCTGAGGAAATGCAGAAGTTTGTGGAGGACCTGAAAGAGTCAATAGCAGAGGTGACAGAACTGGAACAGATACGAATTGAATGTAAGGGTCTCTCATAAATTCACACTCCAATGCCATCACACTGCATGTGACTACAAGGGAGAAAGGGTAAAGGAAGGGTTCTTCAGGAACAGGGGCAAAGAGGATGAGCAGCACAAGTCTGCACAGGATTGTCCCTGGGTTTGCTGATAGGGTGAAGAAGCAGTCAGGCTCTGTGACCACTGGCCAGCAGGAGAAATGGAAGGACTTAACTGCTTATGATGCTTATGAAACAGGGAGTGTGTTGCAGTGGCCTGGAACAGGGAAGCTTAGACTGTCACACCCAGAAGATTCTTCTCTGTCCCATACTCCTTTGACTATGCAAATATGATCTGTAGATAGATGGGATAGATCTGGTACCTTTAATAGAGTTGTCCTTCACTCCAGGAATGTCCATAGGGCAAGCAGTCTGTGTCACTCCATGGCCTTATAGACAAGATGTCCATGTAGCCTTTGATGGCCTTCCATGTACAAACTGATGAGCCAAAGTAGCTCAGCTTCAGTGGTGCCCATCTGTGCAGCACTAGCCAATCCTGTGTAAATGTAGGTCATACATAGAAGGTCGTATGGAGATACCTACGTTTCTCCACATGTCAAATCCTCTCCAGTTTCTGTTTTTCCTTGGCTCTTTCTCTCTCCCTTCTTGACATTCATGATTTTCTTGCATTAATTCTCCCTGCTGACTTCCCAGTTTGCCCCTTCAGTATGCCGGTGACCTTCCCTCCATCCCTCTCCTCGTTTATTCCCGTGTGTCTGTTTTGCAGGGGAACTGGAGAAACAGCAAGGGACAAAGACTCTCTCCTTAAGGACCAATGGAGCCCAGATGGAACTGCAGTCTAAGCAAGGCTCTCCAACAGGTAAGAGGGCACCCAACACCCAACTTCTCTTGGTCAAGCAGTGCTGCCTTTACAAATGTGTTCTCACTGATTCCTGTGAGATTACCTGCAAAAAGAAGTGTTCAGTTTCGTATCCTTTAGCTTTGGGCAAACAGAGGGAACATGAGAGCATATACATTCTTCAAATACTCTAGAAAAACCCTTGAAGTCTCATTACCCAGTCTGTAGTTGTAACATCTGGTAAAGAGGTGTTACTGACAGAGCATGGGTGACTTCTGAAGAACCTGGCCCACTTTTCTTCCCTGAACTGGTAAAGCCTACCCCCCTAAGCAGCTATCAGGTTGCAAGAGGGTCTGGATTGGCCTTGCACCTCTCCCTTTAACTCTCCAGTTCACAGTATGAGGGCCAGCTCTTGACTAGAGGGGCAGACCTCATGAGTGAGATCTTTTGTTTTGTTTCAAAGGCAAGAAGGATTTGGGGGAGAAGGTCTCGGACAGCACAGTGGAGGTAAGTAGAGTGCAGAGCAGCTGAGGTAAGTAATTCTCTCTCACTTCAGCTCTTCTCACATTCTCTGTTGTTTCTTTTCTCAGGTTTTAATCAATGCCTCCCCAGCCAGACTGACAATTTTACCAATTTCCAGAGATACAATTAAAAGTTACTGCTAGGACGGGTAATACAACTTTCAAATCCAAACTAAACTTCAAAGCATTTTCAATCCGTTTTTATAACTGTAACATCCTTCATGGACCAAGCTCCCAAACGCTGGAGACTAACCCACGCCACTGCTTCTGGGGAGACTGAGAGCCCCACTAAGGACTTCCCTGACATGCTAACTCCATGCAGCATCACATGCAAATTCCCCGCAGCCCAGCTTTCCTGCACAATCTCTGCAGCTCTGTCTCTCCATCCCCCTGAAGGGGATTAAGCATGGCCTTTGTACACCAGACTTTCCTTAGAGCTTCACCTTCCTAGGTAGGGAGCTTGGCTGTCCTGTGTACATCTATCTTTGCAGGAATGTCTAGCATCCAGTGGGTTGCCTGTTTCTTCACAGACACCCATACTCCTACTGCCTGTGAGGAAACAGGAAAATGCAATCTTCACACTGAAAATCTTATCTACTACTTCCTACTCTCTTTCTGTCTGGAATATCTCCAGTCTTCTGAACTTGCCCTTTTCCAGGGTAGTTCTTTCCCCTCCTGTCAACATATATTTACTTGAAGAATTCAGATTCTCTGTGGAGTGTGGGTGCTGCTTCTTTTCCCTGGAGAGCACCCTACTTCCCTGCAGATACCCCCTTCCTGGGAAAGGTGGCTCTGCCAGCCAGTTTCCTATTCCTGTTGGGAGAAGTGTTTCCTTGTGTAGAATGGCTTCCATGTATCCTAATGTCATTGGCACTTCATGGCCCAGCAACCAGTTTTCCCTACGGGCTGTTCCAGCACCTGAATAAATATCAACACAATATTGTGTCCTGCTGTGCAGTGAGTCTGAGCAACCTCCATGCATGGACAGGGACAGGCAGCTCATCCTTGTTCCAGCATGGTGGGAAGCTTGGTCACTCCACAGCTTCTCCTTCCCAGCTGCTGGTGCTGCTGCCAACCCTGCCAGACCATCAGGGCAGCCCCACCTGTGCCCCTGCCTGGCTGGAAGTGCCACACCAACCTGTGAGCACTTGCTTCCTACCCAGGGCTTGTCACTTGACTGACATTCTGTTGTGAGCCAGCAACTTAGCTCTGGTTTGGGGTCTCCATCAGCCCCTGTCCTTGCCAGGAGGAACTATAACTTCGTCCATCATTTGGGAAGCATTATTTCCCTGCTGCGCTTCCCCTGCTAGGGACCTCCAGTCCAGCTCCTGCTTTTCAGACTGGTCTCAGTGAGCTCCCTTATTTTATTCCATTATCAGCATCTCGCTGTGGAAACCCTGATGACCTCCTGCTTTCCTACCTGCTTTCAGCTGACCAAGTATTACTCTGCCAGCAGAGGAGCATTTCCATTTCTCTGAGATTATCTAATCTGCTGCCATTTCATCATGAATTTCTTTTATCATTGTATGAGCTAGATGGGCATTTTTTGTTTCTTTTTTCCTTTTCTGAAAATCATTTCCTTTCACTGGCAAACCATCAAATGGATCAGAGGGAGCTGCCTTTTGCTAGATTATGTCAGGTTTCTGCTTTTTCCTTTGTAAACAGATTAGCCAGTCATGTGGTGTACCTTCCTACTCAGAAAGGCAGGGAGCTGGGAAAGGCTGGAGTTTCTCTGTCGCTCTCTATCTCAGATTCAGCTGCTGTCATTTTGCTGAAATGTACAGCCTCGATTATCTGAAACCTTGTGGTCTGGTCCCCCTCTCCTTGTTGCTGGGGACAAAGGCATGACCTCGAGGCCTGTTCATTACCATGAGAATTCACGGACACCACCGCTCCTAGAGTCGATTTGCGTTCCCTGTGCTGTTTGGATAATCAAAGTTGCACTGCATTTGGGAACGCTGGCTCTGCTGCCTTTGACGGATGGAAAGGACAGGGGCACTTAGGCTAGATGGGGGCAATGGGGTTGTTGAGGGGGACTGTGCGGCCAGGGCCGTGCCTGTTCTGTTCTTCTGAGGGAGGGAGGGTTGAATGCATGTGAGGTTGTCCGGTGGCGGGGGTTCAGGGCAGCCAGTAGCAGCAGATGGGAAAAGTCTTGTAACATTTAATGCTTCTTTGGCTGTTTCTAAACTAGGTGTCAATTCACAACAGGCTTCAAACGTACCAGCACAACTCTGCCCTGGGGCCCGAGAGTGGAATGCAGCCCAGCATGCGTCTTAACATGCCACGGGAGCGGCTGGAGACAGCACTGGTGCCCTCGCACCCCGCCTCGGCGGGGACACTTGTACAGTGCCAGCAGATTGTCAAAGTCATTGTCTTGGACAAGCCGTGCCTCGCTCGGATGGAGCCGGCCCTCAACCAGACTCTGACACGCTACGTCACCTCTGACTCCTGCACCTCCACCCCCTGGCACGGTGTGGGCAGTGGGCTCCCTGGGACCCCCATGAAGCTGGTCCATCAGCCCCCCCTGCCACCTCCACCCCCTCCCTACAACCATCCCCACCAGTACTGCCCCCCCAGCTCCCTGCTTCAGAGGCGCAGGTATTCCAGTGGCTCACGCAGCCTCGTGTAGCCACGCCACCAGCACCAAAACAGCACAGACTTCCCCGCTTCCCTTCCCCACCACCTCCCAGGGACCCTTTCTGCCTACAGAGATCTAGTTTGTGATTTATTTTTTAGTAAAACAAGAAGAAAAGAAAAAAAAAAAGGCCAACTGACCTAACTCTTACCCTGTCTCCCCTCAAGATGATGCTGTTTGTGAGGAGCCATCTATAGAAACTGCCAGCCTCCATGCTCACATATCCTCACACCTGCCAGCCCCGCTGGCCTCTGTGCTCGTGCTGTCCCCATGTAGCACTTTGCTCCCCTGTTCCTGAGAGGCTTGATGACCTGCTGCTTTCTAGGCACCGTGTCTTCCGTTTCCTACTCCTCGACTTCCTTTCCTGCCTTGCATTTACCTGGCCGTAGGTTTGTACCCGCCCTGAAACTCCGCCAACCTCGGAGAGAAAAGGACTCAGCTGTGCCAAGGGCCGACCTCGGGCACTCCTGGGGGTGGGGTTCTCCCTGCCACCCCCGCTGCCGCCTGCTAAGCTGGAGTGAGAACTTGCACCACTTGCCACGCTTTCTCCTCATCGCTCTCCAAGTATTATCTCCTTGCAGCAGCCGGCTCCAAGCAAAGGAGTGCACGAGTGGAAGAGAGTTTGAGGAGGAGAGACTGTCCTGAGCTGCAGTACAACACAAAGATGGCCTCACTGAACACCAAAACTTTTTCTGTTGTTATGTTGGAGCATTGTACCAGAGACCTCTGCTGAGACCTAGCAGACCTCACCACATGTAAATACACCTGTATGGTAGCGTATGTATGCGCATGCTTACTAAGGAAACACCAAGCAGTTCGGAGGGAGCAGAAGGGAGGGATTCAGTCCAGGGATCTTCCTGGAATGGATGTGTACTTTTCCAAAGAGACGGCACCGAGAGGTGCCCTCCCACCTCAACACACTCACACACACACACGATTGTCTTCTCTAAAACAGACCCACCTCTGCTTTCCTCCTTCTGGCTGGTTTTGTGTTTCCTGCCCACCTGCATTTTTGTATTCTGAAAGCAAAGCCGAGTGCTACGTTCACCTTCTGGGGTGGGTGTTCCATTCTCTTGAGCTCTTCCACCTGTGTTAGAGGGAAGTGGCTTTTTGGAGACCACTCCTGTGAGGTCCCATCTGTATCTCTTGCCTGGCTATATTCTTACCTCCATCAGCCCTTCCTGTAGGAAAGCTGCCCAGATACCAGACTCCAAGGCCTCTTCTCTCTCCCTTTCTATCCCAGCTTCAAAGTGGGAGGAGGGGCAGATCCTGAGATAGACTTGACAGCTCAGCTCCTCTGCTTTACTGGGGACATTGATGTGAAGGAAGACAGCATTAAAAATGGGCTGTGGATGTATTTTTAGAAAACAAAATCTCTTTGTGCAGTAGGGAGGGGAAGGTATTAATTAGCTTAAAGGCTTTGGTCTCACTCCTTCATTCCATCTCCCTTCGAGGTTTAAGAAGATCAACTTTAGGATTCTAAAATAGGACAGAATGCCTTTTAGGGCCTTCATTTTTATTTTACTTTATGAGGGAAAGACAGAAATGCTCTCCCTTCCCATGCAAGGCTGAGACATGAGCACTGGGCACTGATGAGGTAATGGTAGGGTGAGGAATGGCAGGAGTTGTTGCCAGTGGTGGGGATGTGCAAAATGTCAGGAAAAGGGAGACAATGAAGACAGATGCAGAAAACTCTTTTTTACCTTGTGGGGTAAAAGCCACACAGCAATTTCCTTGTGGACTGATCGTGCCAGTGTGCTCATCTCTGGGGCTGTTGCCAGTGACAAAAGCCACAGTGCATCAGGGACGGGCTCAGTGCTCCCTGGATGCCTGCTGGCTGTGCTGGAATGTTCAGGGAAGGGAGTGTGACCTGGGCAGGAGCCCAGCTGGAGTTAGGGAAATGGACAGGGCCTGCAGTGAGGGGTCTCCTGCACTTGGCCAGCCCTCTGAGCAGGAGCCTGCTCACTTCCAGGTCCCCTTCTGTCCGTGCCTGACCCATGGACCCAGCTGTGCCAAGAGGTCTGAGCTGTTTGCTGCCACTTTTATCTGCAATAGCAAATGTACTGGCTGGGAGCCCCCAAGCACAGCCTCAGGGAAGACTGTAGAAGCAGATGACAGAAAAGATTGTTAGAAAACCCTGAGCAGAAGCCCAGTCTCCCTCCAGACCAGAGAAGCTTGCTCCTAGCCAGCTCCCTAGGGCAGTTTGGATGCTCCACATCCTGAACTGGATGCTGTGAGAGGGCCTCAGCCCCTCACCCCCCAGCCAGCTGTGAGGCACAGCTGGCCTGATCTGCTGCTGATTCCCTCCAGGGTGACAGCCTCCTGCCTCACAGCAGCCAGAACCTCATCTGAGCTGCCCATAGCTTCCCGGGAAAGCACGAGTGGCATCTGCCATTGTCTGGTCAATGCAGTGTGTGGCTGCTGTTGGTTTTGCTCACTGCTGCAGTGGAAGGGGTGGCCAGGAGGCACTGGCACTGTCCTCCCTTCCCAGCAGTTATTTCGCTGTCTGAGAGGAAGGCAGTACTAGTTTGGGTTTTTTCCCAGAGTGCAGTGAGCCAATGAAGCTCTGTGTGTGTGTTAAAATAAATAAATTAGATTTTACTTGACATTTAACACAAAGTGACAACTGCAAAAAACCTTAAGATACTTGAGGAAATAATTTTTTTAGATAAAATATTTATAATAATGCCTATGAAGTTCCTACACAAGATGTTTGCTGCTTTAATAATTGATTGTGAGAGCTACACAAATTTAAAGAGGAAATAAGGAAACTGCCTTGAGACTCCCTTCTCCGTGCTGGATGAAGGGTAGAAGCGAGTGAACTGAAGTGCTGAGGTACCTGAGGCTCAGAATTCTCTCAGGGCAGATTGGTTCTGTTTCCCTGACCTTGCAAAGGCTACTGCTGACCTTGAGCTTTGGACAGAGAAGCAAATGTAAATAACCCTTGCTGTCTTCTAGCCTGCTGGCTACCACATCTTCTGTTGGGTTTAGCTGGATAGGCACAAAACTACTCTATTCCAGGTTGTCATGGAACAGGTTGGTCAAAATTCCACTGTGGAGCCAACCCCTTCGGACTTCACTTCAAAATACAGGTTTTTTTTGTTTTTTTTTTTTTTCCCTTGGAAGGTCAGTCTCGAAGGATGACAAGCACTTTAAAACAAATCTGCACCTCATCTGATCTATTGTATTGTCTGCTCCCACAGTCCTCCCACACGCCAGCGAGACACACAGACTCCATGTGGCTGTACAGCTGTGAGCAGACACCCTTGCACACAGACTGACAGGGTGCAGCCTAGAAGGAGCATCTCAGTGACAACCTAATGAAGGACAAAATGCGTACCACAGCCCACCTGCAGGGACCAGCCCAAAGAAAATCACCAGCTCTTGACAGCAGTGATTCTGATCATGAACCTAGCACAATCCTTCAGGTGGAGGAGTCAGGCAGGGAGCCGCTGCAGAGATTAACTCAACCCAAATAACCAGTGTCTTTTTGCTGCCAAATTCATGCCCTTCTATATTAAAAAAGGAGTGGGGAGAGAGAGAAAAGAGAAACCTAGTGAAAAGTGTTCTGCAGTGAGTGCCGGGTAGTCAGTGGACAAATGGGAAGGTGGCTTTGCTGAACAGTAGGAGAGGCTGAGCTGTGTTATATCAGGCTCTATCCTGGTGCTTGCTCATGCTGGTGCAGGCCCAGCGTAATTAATGTGTTTGCTCCAGTAGCAAAGGGATGGGAAAATGTGACAGGAGAATCGAGCCTTGCAAACAGTTTGGGTTTAATGCAGTGTTTGTGCACTGCTGTAGCAGTTTTAAATGCCATAGTCTGGGCTGCTGGGTTAGCAACACTCAGTGCTTTCACAAGGCTTTCAAAGCATCCCACTGTTCACAGTTTCTCTCCTTCCTGTAGATGAAAGGTGTGGGTGTGGTCCACAACCAGAATTTCATCAGTACTCACACTGAAAGGTACCACCAGATTTGGAAGCATTGAGGGCCTCTGACCCATAAGGGTTTGAGTTTTGTTACATGTTTTTCAAAGGCTCAACCTGCAACTACCTGCACGTGTTTCTGAGGTTTCCAACACAAATCTGAGCCCCAAACCAAGGATACTGCTGCTTGGCGGAGTCTCTGCTTTGAAATGCAAGTTGCTGAGCAAGCTCCCCCTGTCTCCCACTCCACCAGCTGCCTCACTGTGCTAGTGTAGGCTCCAGGGACTGCCGACAGTGTTTCGTGAGCTAGAGCTGTCCTTGTCCTGCCCTCTCGTTCGCAGCCCTGCCTGGGACAGCAGCTTTGAAGTCACCCAGCTCTTCAACACTAGTCACGACCCCATCTGAATGTGTCTTTTTAAAATCTAACAACAGAAGTGTTACCTGTGCGTAGGCTTTTGAAAGCACCTGTCTGTCTGTACCTGTCTCCTGCTGTAAATATCACCAACAACAGCTTCCTTTGGGAAAAGCGGTGCGGTCACACCTAGCAAAGAGTCCAAATGGCTAATATTTTGTAACAAAAATAACAAAAATAGATCAGAGGTATTTTATCTGTTCAATCAATAGAGTTTTAGAAATTATATTGAGATAATGTCACTTGTGCGCCAATGTCTTCTTTGCCTCAGCCCCGGCCCGGTGTCCCTGGGCTCCAGCGGCGTGCAGTGCTGGGCATCCCGGGCTCCCGCCGGCCTCGGGGCAGCCTGCTCCGGCTGCTGCTGCTTTCCTCTCCAAAGCAGCAGGAGCCAGCTCAGTGCCCGGGCTCTCTGAGGATCAGATCCAGAGGAAACCAGGAAGCAATAAACTTGTTCAGGAGGCGGCAACTTAATTGTGAAATTCACCGCTGCAGTGAGGCAGAGAGGGGAACGGTGAGGGGGGCAGGCAGAGCCCTTCTTGCCGCGGCTCCCTGCTGTCCCTGCTGCGGGTGCTCTCGGCCGTGCGGGCCGCACCTCGGGCAGGGAGCGCGCACGGCCTCGCCGAGCACTGCGCTGCGGCACGGTGGGACACGGCAGCCGCTGTGCAGCCGGGGAGCAGCGCTCACACCGCCTGCCACCTCTGAGAGCCCGTGGGCCCCTCTGCGGAACGGGCTGGGCCGGGCTCCGGGGCGCAGGCCCCGTGTGCTGCGAGCAGGACGGCTGTGCTGGCTGCAGCATCACCGCCGCAGCACATCCCGCCAGCTACGCAGGCTCGGGCATGGGGAACATTTGGATGGGAGACGCGTAAGGAAAATGACATTTCCTGTGCGGATCAGACACAAGCGCATGTTTACACAAAGCAGAACCCCAAGGTTAATGAAGCTGACCTCTGAGAGAGAACCAAGCATGTGCACACAAAGCAGAGCTCTCCTCTGCGAGGGTGGGGGAGCCAAGGTACATCTCTGCAGCTGGGTTGAATAGATGCTGCATTCAGACTGCACCTGCTAAAAAACTCCCTGTCTATAGGTTGCAAATTCTTTGCTGGCTTCAAAGAATCCCTTAGATCCCCAGGCCCACCATGAAACACTTGGGAGGACAGAAATCCCTCCCAGACACAGACAGGATATTTCCCAGGGATGCAGAGGCTTCCATTTATGTTTTTGTGTGCCACGGATATATTATAAGTTAGCCCATCCCAAACAGTCATTTTCTAAGATGTTTTGAA
Source organism: Platysteira castanea (assembly GCA_013397175.1). Classification (NCBI taxonomy): domain Eukaryota; kingdom Metazoa; phylum Chordata; class Aves; order Passeriformes; genus Platysteira; species Platysteira castanea. The sequence goes on along the minus strand of VYXC01001701.1, from coordinate 124,225 downwards.
ACAGAAGATTATTGAAGTTCCTGGCTGATGTTTAGATCACACACCTGGCTGTAAAGTAAAGATGAAAGCAATAAAACCAGATTGTCTACATGTGAAATAATCCTCACTTGCTCCGATGTACAGGTACTGTTATTAATCAGAAGATGGCAAGTCTCTCTGGGAAGGATACTTTGTAGTCTATGTAGGTAGTGCTGGTACAAAGGATTACAACCCAAAAAGCAGATACCACAATTGTCACAGTGTACCTGTACCCTGTTATATCTATACAGCATCCATTATGTGCAATAACTGATACATAGCGTGGTTGGAATTGATCAAAATACACCGCTCTTTTCCACAGAGAATCTTGAAATGCAATTTGTCTCTGAAACTTTTCAGGTAGACTTTTAATTAAGCACATCCCTCAGATGTTTTGCTGTAAGTGGGCTCTATCCACCCCTGTCAAGCAAAATGCAGACTCACCACTGAACTCAGCACTTCGCAGCCTGCTGCCTCCTGCTTTGAAGGTGCTGCCTCTGGGGTCGGGGACCCACCCCAATTCCTCCACAGAGAGGGGAGTTCTCCCGGAGCAGTGTGGTGGCAGGAAGGTCACCACAAACCCAAAGCTGCCGTGTGTCTGCAGTGTCATTGTTGTGTGCAGGTCACTGTGGGTCCCTTTACACCTCGTCTGGGGTGCTCTGGGAAGGCTGTGCTGAAAGGGTGTGCCTGGAGCACAGCTGATCAGAGTCAGGCTGATCCCCACAGACTGAGGTTTCCTGTCATCACCCCAGCTGCTGGGGAAGAGGTGCCCCTCGGTTAAGTCACTGCTCAGACCCTTAATTCAGCAGCCTGGAGTCATGCACACGTACCTGCCTGACCTGGGAAGGGTGGCTGAAAATAAGCAGGTGCCTCCAGGATGATGGTGCATGGTTAGCAGGGCTGTGGGGTTTAACCAGCTTGGGAACTCTCTCACACTTGGTGGGTTTGAAGCAACTTTTCTGCAGCTGGTGAGCGCAACTGAGGTTAAAAGCTGGCTGAAGAGCTGAACCATACAATCCATGAGCTGGGGATGTTCTCAGGCATGTAGGGCAGGATCTCATTTTATACAGCACCCATGCTCCAGCCTTGGGGTCTCACAGTGGGGCACAGTTACCAATGACTTTTTTGAAAACAAGAATCCTGTCTTCCTAATCCTTCCTCCCCATGAAGGGTAAGGGTGTCCCAAACAATATCAAGTTCATCTTAAAAAAAACAAACACAGGGAACAGAAGGATCTTCTTCCACAGGAGTGTAGGACCAAGGCCGTAGCAGTAAAAACCACTTTGAGTGATACACACCCATCCTGGTATTCTGTGTACACCTTCCTATTCCCTCCCATTATGGAAGGCTTTACTTTTCAGGTTTAATAACTGAAATAAAGCCAAATGATAAAAATAATGACATGAAAATGAGAAAGATACACAGTGCAATTGCTCACCACCCACTGACCAATGCCCAGCCCATGCCCCAGCAGTGATCAGCAGCTCCCCGCAGTTTATGTTTGGAACATGAAGTGCTGTGCTATGCAATATCCCTTTGGCCAGTTCAGGTCAGCTGCCCTGGCCACGTTCCCTCCCAGCTTCTTGTGCCTCTCCTCACTGGCAGAGCATGGGACCCTTAGTTTAGGGTGAGCACTACTTAGCAACAACTAAAACATCAGTGTGTTATCAACACTGTTCTCACACTAAATCCAAAGCACAGCACCCCATGAGGCCACACGAACCAGGGCAGAATCATCTTCCCTTTCTAAGAGGAAAGAAAAGAACCCATCTCCTGGGATCTGACCTCAGCCCTCAGTCTCAGCTCACAGCTTCTGGCATCCCTAGTGAAAAGGACAACCCATCCAGCAGCTCAGGACATGCAGCCAGGAAAGAAATGTGCAAGGGAAAAGCCAGAGCCCTATCTAAATAGCTTGTTCAAAGATAAAGCCCCAGCCATCTGTCGACTTGCCCTAGAAGAGGCACAGCTATAATAATTAGCAGAGGGAAAGGCTGCAGAGATGCCAGTGAAAAAAACAGCAGTTTGCTAGCATTTTGCACAGGTCTGTCATGAATGCAGTGGGAAGAAGGAGAAGGAGTTAAGAAATGCTAAAGAAGAAAGATCACTGTACTTCTCCAGAGCAGACACTGCTGGCAGTGGGGGACAGAAGCTTTCCAAGGGCTGCTTTGGGCTGGTGCAAGCTGGCACTCAGCATCCCAAGAGCAGATGCTCCGCGGGGATTGGCAGCAGCCGATCTCACTCAGATCCCGAGGCTCTGCCCTGCAGAGGAGTCCCCACAGCTGGAGGGTCATCCTGGGGTCCGCAGTGCTGCCAGGGATGGGGGCAGCCCCCACGGGGCCGGGTGCGTGTGGTCCCCACCAGGCCATGGCTGGGATGCTGGGTCTGGTCTGGGCTGCCACCTCACTCACCATGGCTGTGCTGCCCACCCGGATAGTTCCCACTTAAACAGTGCTGGCTAATACAGACCCGCCCTCCATTCCCAAAGAAAGAGCCCACTCTTCAGAGCTCAAAACCTCTGGAAACCCCTGTAAATCCATCGGTGCAGCCTGCCAGTGGCACCTGCCCGGTGCTTGGCTGCACTCCCCGGTGCCAAGGCGAGTGCCCAGTGGTGGGACAGCCCTGTGCCCGGGCCTGCAGAGCCCCCTGCACACACTCCCTGCACGACTGCTGCTCCGGCAGCCCCTCCCGCGGCCTGGAGCACACCAATGCCTCTGAGCCTCGGCTGCTGATGCCCAAGCACCCGCGGAGACTGGGGCTGTGACAGCTGCTCTGTCACCACCTCCCCCAGGAGCATCACGCTGAAGTTCCCCTCACAGAGCCGAAAAGCCGCTTTAAAATAAGAATCTTGGATTATAACTTCTAATCCCTTCATTTGCAGTAAGTGCAGAGAGGGGACAGAGATGTCAGCTCTCTTTCTCTCCCCGCTGCAGGACCAAATGCACTTCGAAAACACATCAAAGCATTTGTGCCACGGGCTGGGCAGGCAGCGACCCAGAGCGGCCGCTTGGCCAGGACATGGTGGCACCATCGGGAGGGCAGGGAGAGGCAGAGGGGGATGTTGTCCCTCTCCAACCAAGCGCAGCCATCCCTCTCCATCTCTTGCCCTCCTTCACACCCAGGAGTTATTTTTAAAGGGGTGTCAGTCAGCTCTGGCGTGTGCTGGGGGGGGGGATGCACAGACAAGAGGGTGGCAGGCGAATGGGCTCAGCCACTCAGCCAAGAACAAACTGTCCGAAATCCACATGGGCTCCCTGGGGATGGGCACAGGGCAGGGCAGGGAGCTGGCACTGGCTGTGCGCTGGGACGGGGGCACAGGTGCCACCATGTCCTGCTCTCGTCCCCCAGGGGCTGATGTACCCCCAAGTCTGTGTAAGGGGCTCTGGAGCCACTGAGCAGGCAGCAGGCAGCAGGCTCTTTGGGTTGATGGCAAGAGGTGAGTTTACACAATAGAACCTTTTGTCTGGACAGACACGGAGCAGGTTTTTTCTGGATCTGGGTCAGCAGCGTCAGCACAAAACTAGCAGGTGCTTTTCTTTATGGGGTCACTGCAGGGATATTTGTATTTTCCCAAACAGCACGATGCAATACAAACTGGCCAAGAGTCTTCTCCAAGCCACACAGCCTTCAAAGGGAGAAAAACATCCAGCTGTGCCACCATACCCTGCACTGCCAGTGGCGCCTGGGCTTGTGGGAGATGCAGGGATCAGGAAGAAGTGCCCCCCAGCAGTTCACCTGCCCCTGTGTTCTGGCTGTGGGACCCTCGGAGGGCAGCCTGCTCCCCATATCATTACACCAGTGATTCAGACAAGTCCCTTCCTGATGAGTTGGATTTTTTCATCTGGAAGCAGAAACACCTCGACCCCCAGGATAAATCCCTCCATGGCCACTCTGCACAGGGCTGCAGCTGTGGGGGTGAGGGCTGCTCGTCCCCAGGAGCTGTGGTGGGGACACATGGCACCCCATGAGGGCCCGTGGCAGGTCCCTGGGGCCCCAGTGAGTGCTGGTGCCGTTCTCTTGGCAGCACAGCGGTGTCATGCCGGGCTGTCAGGAGGCATCTCCATCAGCGTCACGGCTGTCAGGTATCGGCGCGGGGAGCACTAACCTCTCCTGAGCATCTCCAGACACGGACACTTCGCGGCTGACAGCATCGCAGGCGTGATGGACACGCACTTGTCAGGAGCCCCACCGGTGCCCGTGGCAGTGCTGCCTCAGCCAGGGCTGCCCTGGGGACGCCGGGCTGCCCCCCATGCCCGGCTGTGCTGCATGGGCACACTGCGCGGCCTCCAGTGCCAGTGCTGACACCAGAGCTGAGCACCACGCCTCATGCACTCCACTCCCGAGGAAGGCAGGCAGTGCTCAGAGGAAGCTGCTAGTCCTCAGTACAAGCTGAGCCACAGTGGATATGTCCCCTCAGTGGTGCAGACCCCCTCCCCATTTGGCCATCACCACCACATGCAACCAGGATCCTCCAGTCCCGAGAGAAGCCCCCTGGAGCAGGCAAGGGATAAGGACAAATTGCTCATCCAGAATGACACCAGGTTTAAGGGCACCCCTGATGAACAACACAGCTCCTCTCAACACACCATTTAACACAGCTGTGGAGAAACTACAGTGGCTGGCCAACAAAGCCTTGCAGAGCCACACAGCATCATATCCTGTCGTGGACATGGCACACGTGTTTTACAACCAGCTGCCAGCTGTTGGAGCACATCTGCTAGAACAGCAGCAGGAAGAGCTCCCCTCTCCCAGGGGAGAGGATCACACCTGGATCTCCAGGGGAAGCAGCTCTTGAGCAGTAGCAGAACAATCCCGCCTTTCCCATGGCCTGTGTCAGCCCCCACTGCAGCAGAGGATGGGCGCAGTGGCTTTTATTTTATATTTTGCAGGCCTCAGGAAAAAGAGGATTTCAGAGGGGTTTGAGCACAGGTCCCTAAATAGCTCCTTAGAATGAAGAGGTTTCATAGAGGATTATTTCAAGCGGCTGCCTATGATGGGAGGGAGAGGCTGGCAGGTGCAGGGGAGGTGAGGGAGCAGAGAACAGGCAGGAGTGCTGTAGGTGAGAACAGGGGACCACAATCCCCTTCTGATCCACAGCAGTGGGGACAGGGGAGCACCCCACACCCTGGCTGTGTATCCTCTGTTCTGGGTGAGTCAGAGGGAATGAGGGGCAGAGCGGTGGTCAGCAGATGTGACACCGTGGGAACAGGACAAAAGTGGTTCTTAGGTGGGGCTGCTTTGACAGACCCACCCACAGTGGCACTTCCGAGGTGTGGGACGAGCTTAAGGGGGTCCATCACCATCCCCGACTTCTCACTAGATGGGAAACCTGAGCCCGATGGAGGTGGGAATGCTCTTCTAGTGCTAAGGATAGGATGAGTTTGAAATGCAGGAGAAGAGGATCGGTCCATCAAACAGAGCTTGACTAAGGGCAAATTCCTACCTGCAAGGTTATGCATGCCAGATTTCACAGATCCAAACATTCATGGTGGAAATAAAATGGTGCAAAACCAGGAAAGACCACAAAATCTTTCAGAACAGGCACACTGGTGGAATGTGGGTTGGAATGTCTTTCTAGTAACACCAGGAGATAGTATTGCTTGGCACAACGTTTTCTGGTGCAAAGAGGAACAGAAATACCTGGAACTTCATTGTAATTCTGACTTTGGGATGGATATTGGTTCTTAGGGATTGGATCCTGTGAAAAGCTGGGGTCCTCTGTGGGATTCTGAGCTCCAGCTTTCAGTAGGCAGAAGGGCTGAGCATGCACACAGCGAGAGGCTAAGCCACGGGCAGGAAGGAGTTCTAAGCTGGAAGGAGAGCATGTGAGAGAAACAGGGAAGAGAGGTTGGTTATAATAAAAGAAATAGAAATGAGGAAAGAAAAGAAAGGAAAAGAGAAAGGAGGGAGAGCTGTAATTTGACAGTAGTGAGCTAAGAAAGCAGGAGGAGGAAAGCTGAGATAGATAATTTCCACTGGACGAATGATAGCAGGGAAGGACTGAGGCAAGAGAACAGAAAAGAGCAAGGCGGGAGAGAGAGTAAAGGAGAAGGTCACAAGCAGAAAACTGAGCATGTGGTGAAATCTCATCAAATATTGTTATTATGAGCAGCCTCTGCTGCTACATCTGGAACAATGTGCCACAGGCAAGGCCACAAGTCAGAGAGATGCTGGGGATAAAATCCTAGCAAATAGGAATTGGGGGTTTAGAGATTTCCTCAGCAACCAAGGAAAGAACTTGGTTTTCTGGATCTTTCCTTCTCCACTCCCCTGGAGGAACAACCTTTGAACAGATCTGCCAGCAATCAAGCTCTTTGGCCAAGAGTTAAAAAAATTACCACTGACGCTGATTTGTTCTTCCTCAGACCTGAGCTGCCCCAGTGAAGCTGGAAGAAACAAAGTCTTCCACGGTTTTAAGGCCTTGCTCAAAAATTGAGTCCTTTGCCCATCACCCACCTGTGCCACCCCCAGTCTGCATTTGAGGGGAGGGAGGCTACGGGGCCTGGATGCACAGGCAAAAGCAGGTCTCTAGGAAAGGTCATTACTGCAAAGTTTAGAGCTTTAACACATTTTTTGAGCACAGATGTCCCTCTCTAAGGATATATATGTTTATAAAGAGTGGTTTCCTTATTGCCCCGGTTCACAAAAGCAGGTGAAATTGGAATAGAGATTTTCAGCTATACTGGCACAGACAATTAAGGAACAAGGAAAGATGACATGTCTGTAAGTGGCTGAGATTAATGGTGATGAGCTATGATTGCAGCATTCAGTGTTTGGCTTTTGGCTCTACAAGACCAAGCCTGTAAATTCAGCATTTCCTCATGTCTATTTAACAGCCGTGATTTTTTTGACACACACACTGTAACAATGACACGTGGGACAGGGTGTGATCTCAGCTCGGGGTGTTGGAGACCACAAACTGCCATAACTGCTGAGAGCCATGTGTACAAACACAAATTGGTTACACATCTGAAGCAACATTAATCAAGATGCACCGATGAGTTGGCAGGAGACCCACTCCCGAAGGGGTCTGACTTCAGCTTTCACCAGAAAACTTCTTTGTTCCTTCCGTTACTGATCCGCAGGCTGGAAGACTGGCACAAGAGCAGGTTGGCCCCGTGCTCTGGCGAGTCCTGAGGACAGGGAGCACGGGGCCAACCTGCAGCATTTTGAAGCTACTATTGGAGTGCAAGACAACTGTGCAAAGGCTCATCACTCAGCTGTCACCTGCAGCAGGACCCTGGGGGACTGCAGTGTGTCACTCCTGAGACCGGACTCTTTGGTAGGAAAGATGGGTGGGACTTACCTTTTCTTGGGTGCTCATTTATGCGTTTGTTGATTCTGATCTGCAGCTGGGAGTGGGAGCAGACCTGGCAATGCTGTGCCAGGGGAGGGGAGAGGCTAATCAGCACTAAGCGATGGCATGAGTGCTCATCAAACACTCTGTGTACAAGGGTATCTGTGTGGGGCCACTGGGAGCCTGGCACAACCAGAGCATCACTGTCACACCTACACCTGGTGCTGTGATGAGCCACCTCCTTTCACAAAGCCTTATCACCAAGAAATACGCTGCTGCTTCAGGATGCCTCTGAAACACTGCCCAGCCTTCTCCAAGGTGTTAACACTCCTCCAGCACCATCTACAAGAGCTCACAGCCCTCTGTGGTTGTGTGTTGGAGTTGGGATGTGCCAGTGACAGCAGCCGGCTGAACAGACGCTTCCCAAGGGAAGTCAGCACAGGTTCACAGGGGTGGGTGTGTGCATGGGGCTGCATCCTGCCAGCTCCCTCAGGAGTTCTTGCCTTCCACCAGCTGGGATTTGGGTGTGGCCTGAAAAAGGCATGAACTGGACCACCCACAGGCATTATGCTCCACCTTACCGTTTCCCACCCAGGGACACAGCCAGGGAGGGTGCTTGGCAGGAACTACCCTGTTCCATCTTGGGTGGAGATTTGCACAGTGCTGTAAAACCTCTATCACACAGCCTTGCCTCTGCACGAAGCTTGTTGTGGTCAGGGTGGGAGACTTGAACAGCCCATAGCAAAGAGCCCTCCATTTACCCTTTTAGCTGCTTTTTAGGCTCAGGGTGTGGCTACTGCACACAGCTGCAGAGGGCAGGATGCTCCAGAAGAGAAAGGTTGCCTGCTCTGCTGGGCTCTGGCTCACAGTGCCAGCCCCAATGGATGCAGCATCTGGAGACTGTGCAGGGCCGAAACACGGCACCTGTGAGCAGCACACACTGTCCTTAAGCCCTTCTCCAGGTGAGGGGTGATGTCCTACAGCTACCAGCATGCAGGACTCCTCACTAGAATCCCTTGTTCTGCACTAGGATCCTTTGCTCTGCACATCCCCTCTGGTTATGTATTTGCTGATGTTTTGTGCTCCATCACTCAACAGCCGTCTGGGATCTGAACCTGGTGACAGCAATCTCTCTGGGGTGAAGCACAGCTGTGTGCTGCGGGATGCTCTGTGGAGTTTCACATGGAAAGGCAAGAAAAACAGGGAAGTGGACAGCAATCAAGCTAAGCTCTCTAGAGACACCCCCTCTCCTCAGGAGGAGGAAGATGTGGGCACCAGCTGCTCCTCCCCGAGGGCCTGGACCAGGATGTTGCAGGATGAAGATGGTCACCGCACAACGCCCTGGTGGCAGCTTGTTCAGGGCCTTGGTCAGCCATGCCAGGAGGAAGAGCCATGAACAGGTTCCTCCACCAGGTCCTCTCTTGGACAAGCGAAAGCCACCGAAGAACTAGGGACAGCAAGCTGTGCCAGAGGAGCCTGAGGGACAGCGTGGAGTGAGCAGCTACAGGGCAGGGCGAGGAGTCTGGGCTTTCCTCCTACACGGCGGCATCCGAGATCCTCCCATTCAAAGACGTCTTCGGCTGGAGGCCGTTGTTCTGAGCGTGCGCCTCTGGCCTGGGCTGTGTCATCTGCTGCAGACGCTGCCCGGGATGAAAGGAGACAGCGTGTCAGCCAGGGCTGGGGGCAGCAGCAGTGGGACGGGACCCTCGCCCCAAGGCTCAGAGGTGACCCCGGTTACAGGGCAAGGGTGCATGGAGTGGCTCCTCCAGCAGCATTTGGCAGTGCCCCGAAAGCCCCTGCAAGTCACCTTTGCTTTGATGCTGCACAGAGCACAGCAGCTCCTTCTTTTATCTGAAATATGGAGAGCATCCTGATAACAGAGGCACTGTTACCAGGCGAGACCATCTGCAAGGAGGAACGAGAGAGAGCTGCAATGCCACAGGCTTCAGAGCAGACCCATTTTCTGATTAGGGTTGATTACAAAGCATTACTAAGTAACTACAGCAGGTTAACAAGGTTACAGTCTGTGCCTTTGATGCAGATAAGAACATCCACCTGCACAAACCTTTGCACAGCAGCAATTCCTGTCACCCTGAGCTGATCAAATGAAAATTGCAGAGTCAAGTGAAACAAGAACCCAGGAAAATATGGAGGGGCAAATCATTACTGGAGGCGTGTGGACTAAGCATCAGGAGTGATGAAGAAGAATGAATCACTTTTGCCAGTCAGGGAGGGACTGATGCTGTGCACTGCAGAAGAGAATGCAGAGGAGGATTAAGCCTGACCTGACATCACTAAGACAGGTAGAACCTCTTTCCAGTAAAGGGAAACAAGCTCCTGCCCTCCAATAGTACTGAAGTGGCTGTTGCTGGGTGAAGTCCCTGAAATGTTCACTGAACTGCTTCTGCCATTCATGGTTATTTTTTCCCCCTCTCACATTCATGCTCAGTAGGATCAGAATGACTTATAATCTTTCCTGTCTGTCAAAACCACTTTATTCAGGATTGGCATCTAATTTCCCTCCAGCTCCAGCTCTATTACAAATTAATCCAGGATCTGTGCATATAAGAGGCCAAAAATTCTCTCTGTCTCTCTGATACCAGCACATGCACACACAGATTAGCCTACTTTCTTCCTGCTGCCATCTGCTGCTCACTCCTGGCTCTGTGAATGATTGAGAGGGGGTCTGGGTCTTGTGATGTTTGTGGGCAGTGTTAGAGGAAGAGTCAGACAGGGAGGGTGCACATCAGCCACTCCTGCTGCTTACTGGTACTGATGGTTTGCACAAGATGCTGAGGGGATGGGTGGGAACACACTCATGAGCTTCCCTCCATGCCCCTGGGGCAGCACAGGAGTACACAGCACTCTGGAAGTGCTATGGATATAACTGGCACAAGCCCTTGGTCAGGAGAAGTCGAGCTACTCCTGGGAGGTCGCAGACCAGTCTGGGCTCCCCCAGATGCTGCGCTGTGCTTTCTCCATCTCCAGTGAGACAGGGCTGAGACTAGGCAAAGGGCTGAACCCATAGCTGTACTTTCAGGCTTCCCTTACCCCCTTTTCAACTCACATTATGAGTGAATAAGGAACCCTCTAAATGTCTGAGAAAGGGCCTACTACTGGAATTGCACTGGCCTTCAACATGAAATCAACAAAGTGCCTTGACATAACACCCTGGCTTGAGTCCTACAGGAAGGACAAATACCTAAACCCAGCTTCACATGAGAAACCAGAAACTGAAAGCAGATCTGAGACCCCAAACCCACCCAGTTCCCACATCAGAGCCCATCCAAATGGAAGGCTGGGAGGAAGAAAAGGCAAATCCACCCGCAACTTCACCCCAAACGTAGAGAACCTGAAGCTGACCTCAGCCCAGCAATTCCAGCCACAACTTTTCTGAGTCAAACTTTGTTAGAAATACAGCATCCCTAAAGTAAACTCATGTGATTTAGATGGCATCTGGTTGCTGTTCCAGCTGGGCTGGGAAAGCCATAAATCAACACTCCTGGGATGGCTTTCTACATCTGTGGCTTGTGGCAGACAGCACCGAGCCAGGGACTTGGGGCACAGTGCTCTCAAGACTGAATGTCAACACTGCAAATAAAATCTGAGCAGTAAGCACTGGGTGTGACATAGAGGCTCGTGAGCCACTGTACATAAAATCCTGTGCAAATTACTAAAGAAAAGGTTTTGAACAAGACTAGTGTGGTGGGTATTGTGGGTCTTTCTTGTTTGCTAACCCCTCAGTCACTGAGTGTTCTCTGAAAAGCACATGGCAAACCACCCCTGTGCTTGTCTCTGCTGCTGGCAGGGCCTAGCCTGAGATATTTCAGGATTCAGGCTTGGACGATGCTGATCTCCCTGCTGAGGAGTGCCAAGTAAACATGCTCATAGCCAGGGATTGTCAGGAGCTGGGATTTCTCTGGGTCAAGAAACCTCAAAGATTTCTTCCCAAACCTTTCCATGTCTCCAGTACCCCATGGCAAAGGGGTATTCAGGGGAGGAGGGCTCAATTTTTGTGGTGATCACCACACAAATCTCAACGAGGAACAACAGACATAAGGGCAGACCACCTGAAGGTCTCCCTGTGTGTGCAGCCACAGCCCAGCAGAGCTGCCAGGGTGCAGATGTGTCCTGCTCAGCTGTGCTGGCAGGTCCTGTCCTGCGAGCCGTGTCACGGGAGGCTGTTCAGTGCCCTGGGACTGATCTGAGCCCTCCCTGAGCTCCTGCAGCACCAGCCTGGTGCATGCTGACAGCTCTGTCAGAGCAGGGCTGCTTGGTCCAGGCTCAGCTCAGGGAGGAGTTTCCCCTGAGCAGAGAGCAGGGCGGTGAAGCTGTTCCTACCTGCCGGAGTGTCCCTGTTGAGGTGAAGAAACAGTAGAGCATGTAGCCTGGAATCAGAACCATGGAGGACAGGGCCATGAGCCAGCCGATGCCTTGTCCCCACGCAGGATAGACGTATTTTCCCAGGGTCAGAGGGGTCATTTCCACCACACTGAAGAAGAACACACCCTGGAAAAGAGCACCAGCCATTGCAGGGGAAAGTGTGCAAAATCAGGGTCCAGCCATTCTTTCCTTCATTATCCTCTTAGGTCCCAACAGCCTTACAGGAACCCAACAGCTCTACATTAGTCTAGATTCTTTCAGCTCACCAGCCGGTAAGTTCATACAATTTCTTCTTATCCTACGTAAAAAGCTGGAATTAGAATACCCCTAATTTCCTTCCTCCCTAAACTACTCAGACAAGCAGTTCCCCCACAGCAGCTCCCGTGCAAGTTAACAGCATCCTCACAGCTGGTCTCGGGAGTCTGCATCTCCCTGTCACTGGCCTTATCTCACCACTCCCTGCACTACTTCTGCTGGAAGGGCAGGAGCCTGCAAAGGCCAAATTGCTCTGCAGTTAGTTATCCTACATTTGGTGATAGCTTTTGCTCTCATAAGCCTGTCAGAGGCTGAAGCTGGAGTAGCTGAAAGAACCAATAATAGCTTTTTAAAACATTAAATTATTTTGCTTATCTTCTGATATCTCAGGAAAAAAAAAAAAAGAATGAAGAACTGATGGCCTCATTTAGATTAAAAACAATCATCCAGAACTCTTTTACGGGTGATACCCAGCAGGCAGAGTGAAAGAGGCTCCTGTATCGCTTTACCTATCCCACGTCTGCCTGGGACCCCCTTGCACTAGACCTGTGCTGGGCTGAGAACACAATGTTTCCCTAAAGCCCATCTAGAGGCCTTGCTAAACCCACTCCTGCAGATAGGATTCCTCGGGTCTTACCAGGCAGACAAGAGGTGTGAAGAAGGCCCAGCAGATCTTCCACCAGATGCAAGGCTTGTAGCCAATCATTTCTTCAATGTTCCTGTAAAACCTGTTCACACCTACAAGTAGAGATGAGCATTGAAAAAAACCCCATCTCTGCACCATGGTCTTCACCTCTTCTCACAGCAGAGCACAGGCCAGGCACAGCAAGAGGGTGACAGTGCTGTGGCATGAGAAGCATTAGCTGGAGGGGATGGGGTACTGGGACACAAATTCATGCTAACAGCTTCCATGTCACTGGTGTTCTCTTGAGGGCCCAGAGGGAAGGACCTCGGGCATCTGCCAGTCTGTGTAGAGGTCTTTGTGATGGCCTGGGGAAGTGAGATGACAGCCTTCCACTCCTGATTTCCTGAAGTTATCAGTCTAAGCTATTTTCAGTTGCAAAACTGCCATTGTCTTCACTGGCTTTGGCTTTTTAAGTAACTCACCATGCCCGTGGGAAAACAGAGGAACAAGGTGTTTTGTGCTTACCGTAACACCAAGAAATTGAGATGGTCTCAAAGAAGACAAGAAAGAGAAGACACATGCCACTGGCTGAGTAGTAATCAAACAGCTTGAAGACATAAATGCCGCCCTTAAAAAACAAAAACAAGGTCAAGAAATTCAGTTATAGATTATGATCGACAACATCAGCTGGCAGCTTGGATTGCTACTGCCCATGTCTGTCGGTTTAATGTTAATTTCCTCGGACAGTACAGCCACTGTTGCAATGTTTCCACTGTAGCCTGGTTCCCAGCAGCAAACCTGATGTGTTCTTGCAGACAATTAGCCCGCCTGTTCAGGCACAGCCAAGGGTGAGGAGAAAAGAAGAAATTCACTGGGATCTCTTCTATTTCTCTGCTTTAGAAGGACTCACTTAATTTAGTGTGCTCTGCCCCTCCCACAAGTTTTGCCTTGCCTCCTCATAAACCCACACTGCTCCACAAAGGGTCTCCAGACCACTCAGCCCTCACCACCCCTCACGTGAGCCTCAGCTTCAGCTCCAGAGGTTCAAACCCCCAACAGACTCATTTTCTTTGTGTTATCTTCACTCTTTGCAGCAAGCATTCCCTAAATTTGGGCTCTGTTGGCAAGAGTCCTTATTGCAAATAGTAGAACACCAGGCCAGACTGACAATAGGATGGTGGTAAAATTACGGAGGCATCCTAAGTCACTTGAGATGTAGCAGTGATGAGCAAACGCCTTAACCCAGAATAGCAGAAATGTTGTCACTTCTCCCAAAGCTTTGGTGCTGCTTTGCTATGCCAAAGTGGCCAGAAGGGTGTCAGGAACAGAGGTGCAAGCACAGCCATCTGTACCTGGGTGATGTTGGAGAATCCAATGAGATAAGAGATGAAGCAGACCACTGCGATGAAGATCTTCTTCCTGGCTCTTAGGACTCGAGGATACTCATCCATCAGGGCTGTAATGAACCCTTCCACAGTGCAGAACTATGGGAAAAGGCATACACCAAGGAGATATACAAATATATACATATATATATATATATATGTATATATGTATCTTAGCCTGGCATCAACCCCACACACATTTGACTTCGGTGTTGAGAACCTTAGTGATTTATGGACTCTCTTCAGACTCTAGAAAAGAAAGAGGCATTTCTGCACAAAGTTGGTCTGAACCATCTTCTGAAAATTCATTTCTCTCCCCACTGAATACAGATGGAGCTAAAATCACCAAAGTTAAATACTTAAAAATAGCTGAGATAAATCTCTGCCTTTTGCTTCTCATGCAAAGCCTCCACTTTCTTCCCACAGAGTCTCTGGGACCTCCCCACCACTGCCGTGCTCCCCACACTGCCAGGCCCTGTGTCACGGCTGTGTCTGCCTGCTGCTGGGACACGTGCAGCACCTTTATCGCTCTTCCCTTCTTGCTCTTCTCAGCCTGTGGCAACAGCCCTTGTGCTGTTCGATGATCTAAAACACTCAGTAAGGACCTGCATTTCCCAGTCTTGTGTGCGTGTGAACAACAACATCTCTGACTACCCAGTCCCTGGCTTTATTTCACTTTTTCAAGCACACGACGTTAAATGCTTGTAGCATACCAAAAGCCCCACCTCCCAGCACATCATCTTTCTAGAGACAGAAACCCCTGGATGGTTTGTGCAGTGCTCTACCAGGCACAGTATAATGATGTTGTCTGCACCATAAAATGTAATGAAATTCCCATGAGTGTTACCTTCCAGTTTTCCACTAGTTCTGCCTTCTGGCAAAAGGGCAGTTGGACAGTATAGATGTGAAGTGCATCCTTCCCTCCTATTTCTTGATAAATTGTGAGATTTACTTTTATATCTCGCCCCCAGGAACTAAAGGTAACACACCTCTCTCAGAGAGCAGATCGTGCCTCTAGCAGCAACCCTGGGAATTTATGAGGGCAGCCAACTGGCTTCCCTGGTCACGCTGAGCAAATGTACAAGCCAGTGCAATGAAAATGAACGTGGTTTCATCACTTTTCGATGTCAGGGACTTCCCTGTCCCGGGGAAGAAAAAAAGCCCCTGGAGTGGAGGTGGAGGTATACAGACCAAAAAGAGCAGCAGGGGCTTGGGAAGATTTGTGTAAGAAAAATGGAGAGCCTGAGCCTATAGCTGGGCAGGGATGGTGGAAGAGCTTGCCCACTGCTGACTGCTGGGGCTGGCTTCCACGTGGGCCAGAGCAAGGCAAAGGGAGATGGGCATGCCCAGGGTTTTATATCTGCAGGCAAAGCCAGTATTCCCAGAGCGTCAAAGCTCAACTGCTTCCACTTGAATTCTTAATGAGTTAAGCTTTTTATGTTGGACACGAGTGCCATTAAAGCATCTTCTGCCGTTCACGCATGGGTTAAGCTGCCTTTATAGCCACTGACAGTGAGCTCCTCACCCCATCCCACCTGGCTTGTTGTCTGGAAGAGTCAGGACTGAGCTGGCACCACAGTGTGAGGAGATAGCATGACTGAAAAAACCACTGTCGAAAGCTATTCCTTCCACATGGATGCATGGCCAGGCACTGCTGCAGTCATGGCAGGGCCAGGGGATCTGAGACCAGAAAGGGAAATGGGTTGGGAGGGAAACAGGGGCGGTCAGGGGCAGAGGGTGGCGTCCGTCAGAGAAGGAGCAAAGAAAATGGTGTCTTAGATAACGGGATGGAGTAAAACTGACAGCCCTTTGGTGCAGGAAGGATCAAAGTCAGGGAATGAGCAGAGGGAAAGACAGGGAGATGGGTGGTGAGGAACAGGGCTACAAAGTGAGTTGAATTCTCTTTGTCTCCTATCAAAATTAGGCTCCTGTGTAATGGATGAGGTGGAGAAGCAAATGGTCGTACATTGCTTCTTCTAGCCACAGAACAGGCAACTTACTGAAAATTGCCTCATGACAGCCTCAGACTTCATAGGGGATGCAGCCTGGAGGAGGCTCACCTCTCCAGCCCCAGGGACTGCAGCTGCCTGGCCTGGGGTTCACTTTTCCTGGCCTACAGACCAAGCCTTGGCTGCTTGGATGAGATGTGTAGGCACCTGAATGAAAGCATTCTGCTTTCAGAGCAGCGAGGAGCTGAGCACTGGTGCCTCCTGTTCTTGCCACCTCAGTCTGCTTTCCAAAAAATTCTGCTTTTTCCACCAACTCTCTCCAGCCACAATATTTAGTACATATTCTTCTCTTCCTCATGCCTCACCTCATAATATTACTTCTTTCCCAAGCATTTTATTTCCATTATCTTCTCTCTTTTGCTCTTCTTCCCGTTCAGGGACGTAATCATTACACAAGCTGCTGGGTCCAGTAATCTGGGCTTGGGAGTCAGTATTGGTGGGAGCTCTGTCTGAAGGAGAGTCTCTCTCCCACCCCCTCCCAATGTCAAGGGCTTGCTATTCCCTCCTCAGCCACACAGAGCACCCTGTTGGGATGCACAGACCCGTGGGGAGTTTGACCACAGCTGCCAGATGTGCAGCAGAGATCCACGAGAGTGGTCTCACTGCTGGAAATCCTCATGACCAACCCGTGCGAGGCGGCTTCACATGGCACAGACACAGGCTGGCAGTCACAAGGCTTGCCAGCTCCCCTGAGGAATAAATGCCTGACCTGGAAACTGGAAGGTTGAAAGAAATGATGAGCACAGTATGAAAGAAGGTCTAGACGGGAGAGAGCTGAGGCCTGGACGATTGGAGCAGAGGGAACACCGAGGCACGCGAGTGAGGGCACAGGAGGGAGGTGTCTGTCGGTGCAGGTCACTCATCCCACTCGAGGAACTGCAGAGGGGACGAGCAGCCCGGCAGGGAGAGGCACCGGGAGCTGTGCTGCACCTGCGGGAGACTCCCCGGACCTACTCCCACCGTCACTAAAGGGCTGGAGCTCGCGGCTGCACCGCAAACACAGATCTCAGCCCGGCCTCCCTGCCCTTGCTGAGCATCCCCGCTGCACCCAGAGCTGCACCCTGCCGCTGACAAGGGACACTGTCCGTCCAGCAGCCCTGGGGTGCACGAGATGCCCTGCGGCCCTGCTGTGCCTCACAAACTGGGCTGCTGACTCAAATGAGAAATGCCTGCTACCCATCTGCAAATGCCACAAAGGATATGTAATCAGCACGTAGAAAAAACAATTTTTTTTTAAACTGAATGCTTCAAAATGCATGGGGAATTGCAGCCACTGTTGCAGCACTGTGTTCACTGGTTTGTGTGCATAAGCTGCCATGCTGCTGCTCGTGTGTTTGAATGAATCAGAGCTCCAGCATGCAGACAGAAAGCTTCTTTGCATGTATTTAGCTGTGCTTTTTAAAAGCTTGCTTTCCTTTTGATGTTCATTCCCCCCCAGCCTCTTCCTCCAGGCAATGACAGCCCCCCACAGACTGCCTGCCCTCCGAGACTGCCCGTCAGAAGGAGAGAATTTCAAGGGGTATTTTAGAAGCAAATGCAGCAAATAAATTCCACAGAGTGCTTAGAGGGCTTATTGTCATGTCTTGAACTATTTACCAGCACTGAGTGTGTAATCCATGGAGATAATTTCTTTCTCTGTAAATGTAGCTTCTTTCAGAACATTCAGGTATTATTTGAACTTTTTAAAATTGTTTTTTTGCTAAATCATGTCTGTGGTTATGCAGTCATGAGCTTTATAATGTGTTTATGAGAATGTGACATGATTGAAAACCAGATTTGGTTGATTAGATTTTCCTGGAAACCAGGTGTGACATACATTTCAGGAAGAAGTTTGAGTCTGATTGTGAAGTGGGTTTGTGAACACTACCTGTAACCCAAGAGAGCATCCATTTTGTACTGGTGGTTTGTGCTGCAGCAGAAGAACATGTGGGCATGAGGGAGGATATGACAGACCAAGTGCAGGCTCTTGCAGGAACCTTCGATTCTGATGCACTCAAAAGGAAGGCATGCTGCAATTCACTGCTTCACTGGGTAGCTACTTTTATGTGGAATTATCAGGGAAAAAAAGTATCATGACTTGTAAAAACACAGAGATAATGGTTTTTGGTTTGTTTTGTGAGGGCTCTGAGGGGCCAGGGTGGAGACCTTTTGCTACATCTAACTGCTTTCCCCTCAAGTATCTTGTAAAACTCATCTGACGGCAAAGCAGGCAGGGTACCCAGGCACCAGCCTCTTCCAAGGCATGACCCCTTCCTTCTGCCAGGATCTATCCCTGCTAACCTATGGACCAGGCCAGGCAGCTGCAGCTCTGCTCAGGGCTGCTGCTGGCATCAACAACAATGCCAAAATGGTGCATGACAGCACGGCCCTCACAGCATGAGAGAGCAAAAACCACTCTGCTAGCCCTGTCCCAAGTGCAGAAGGGGACACCACCCTTGGACCTGAAGACATTTTTGTATCTTCCCCCACTTTGTCCCTGGGTCACCTGACTCACCTGACTGTCCAGACCCAGCATCATCAGCATGGAGAAGAAGAGGATTGACCAGAGTGGGGACAAGGGCAGCTGTGTGACAACCTGCGGGTAGGCAAGGAAAGCCAGTCCAGGGCCTGCAGTAAGGAAAAGAGGGATGAGCCCATGTTTACAAAGCATTTGATGGGAAGTCTAAGCTACGGGCCATGGTTAAATACAGAGACAACAATTACAGCCAAGAACTGTGGGGTTTTCACATAGGAGCTAGGAACACCTGAGCCTTTGTGCCTGTGACACACCAGCCCAGTGGGAGGCATGGGGGCAGGATGGGGAGACAGAAATGACTGGAGAAACAAGTCCTGCAAGCAAGAAAGTAATCAAATTATTGCAACCAAATGGAGCTGGAGCACTTTGCTAGAAAAGTAAACTGATATTCAGAGCTGGTTACAATTTTCCTGGTGCCTTTTTTTTTTTTTTTCCCCATCACAAAATGCTGTTTCTTGAGATAAAAGCTTTCTCTGGGAAGACAGCAATTTCAAAATATGTCTTTGTGCAGAAAGAGAGAGTCCCATTTTGGTTAAAAAATTGTTTCGAGATCACAATCTCAAGCTTTTGCATGAAAAAGGGACTCCAAATTTTAGTCACGTCTACTGAAAACATTGGTAGTATCTATTCTGCATAGGAGGGTTTCAGACAGCAAATGGCCTAAATATTTCACTACAGCAAAATAAAACTTCAGCCCACCAGTCAGGAAAGACCCAAGAGCACCCCATGCTCACTTACAAATGGTTCTCACAGGTTGCTGTTGCATCTGAACACGGCTTTCTGCCTACCTGAGGAGGCCAGCTCTGACACCGACTTCTTCGTGATGTGTGACATGAAGCCAATGATAGAGAAAATAACAAACCCCGCAAATATGCTTGTGGTGGAGTTTATACAACAGACAATAATGGAGTCTCTGGAAGAGAGAGAGCGAGAAAAGAAGCCACCTGCAGGTCCCTACCAAGAGCAGAGGGTGGGGTAAACCAAAGACCAAGCCCTGCGGAGAACTGGTCCTGTGCCTTGGGCAGGTAGCAGAGGTGACACACTAAGTGTCCCGCAGGCAGGGAGCCCTGCTGCAGAAATCACCGGGTGTCTGTCCCCGAGGCTGCATGTTGCCAGCAAGGGGACAGCAGAGATCAGGCAGATTCACCACAACCCCCTCTCTCACCCATGAGCACTCCCTGCCACAGAGGGGGATGGAAAAACAACTGACCTGTAGACGTTGTTGTGGAAAGTGTTGTAGCTCCCCAGAGCAATGAGGGAGCCCAGCCCCAGGCCATAGGAGAAGAAGATCTGAGTGGCTGCATCCATCCAGACCTGCAGAGAAGGAGCCAGGAGAGGAGTGCAGCAGAAGGGGAATCTGTGCTGCAGGTGCATGTCCTGCAGCAGCTCAGAGCAGGGCTAGCAAGGGGACTGGGTGCAGACTGTGGAGCTGTGGGCTTGGATGTACAGCCCAGTGGGGTGGCCAGGACCTGAGGGAACCCTGTCAGTAAGGCCAAGTCAAGAGTTTTTTACTAATATCTAATCTAAAGCTATTATCTTTCAGTTTAAAGCCATTCCCCTTGTCCTGTCATTGCCTGTCCTTGTCAGAAGTCCCTCTCCAGAGCTTTCCTGTAGGGCCCTTTATGTACTGGAAGGTAGGAGATCTGCATCTTTCCCATGTGTCCAAAGTGCAGCCCAGCACCAGACATACACCCCTAGCCCTCCAAAATGTGTGAATCAAAGCTGCTTCCTGGGATGCAGGTGGATGGATGAAGGGTCATGCATCCTGTTTACAACTGCAGAGGAAGGCAGCTGGCAAAGCTGGCCCCAGTGCCTTCAGGTCTTAAAGTCTCGAAAGCTGGTGACTGGTGACTCTGGAGTCACAGGAGCATTGCTGCTGAAAAAGGCAGTCTTGTGACTCCTGAAAAATTTTGCCTTTGCACGAGTCTGGGGTCCCCTCTGTGCTTCTGCTGACCAAGGCAACCTTACTGGCCACCACTCATCATTTAAGCACTTCCAAAAACTGCTGCTGTGCGTGCTGCTGTGCTTGTGCTGCTCCTGAGGCCCCCATGCCAGCACCACCACATCGTCCTTTCCCTGGGACCACCAGAACAAGGCCCAACCACAGCCCTAGGACAGGCAGTGAAACGAGGCATTCCCAGCCCAGAGGGGAGGTCCCTTTGTCAGGGTAACTTCTGGCTCCCCCCGCCCTATGGAGAACACTGCTCGAGTACAACAGTGCTGCTGCACACATCTCCACCCATGAAGGACCTGTCCCTCAGCCGTGTCTCAGCCTGTGGGGTGTGGGCCATGTCTGCTTGAACAGGGTTATTCCAGTGTCATTTTAGGCACTGACAACATTCATGGGAAGTGCCTGGGGAAGCCTAATGCAGACACAACTGGGAGAGAAGAGCTTTCCTCACTAGGCTACAAACCTCAGAGTCACAGAGCTTCCTGAAGTCAGGCGTGAGGTAGAAGAGGATCCCCTCCTTGGCTCCTGGCAGCGTGACTCCCCGGAACAAGAGGATGAAAAGCATGAAGTAGGGGTAGGTGGCTGAGAAATACACCACCTGAAAAAGACCCCATGGGAGAGAAACCATCAGCCCACCCATGCCCAGGAGCTTTCCTGCCCACGGTGTCTCTGCATCTGGCGTGTCCTCCTGTGAGGGGGACAGGCTCCCAAGCACAACCCCTTTCAGCAGCACTTCCTTGCATTTGCTGTCTCCCGTTCCCATGCTAGTAACATTTCTGGCTGTTTGAGGTTTCTCCCTGCCAATGATACACAAGGACACACTAATCACAAAAGTAGCCTGCTAAAGTCTAGATGAAATGCCCAAAGACAAGGGAATTGCACTATGATAATTTTAGTCCACAGAAGTAATCCCCTTAAGTCATCACATCCTTACTTTGCAGAGCTAAAGCTGGTGTTTCTCTAGACCAGTGCATCAAGCAAGATGAGTTGTCTTGATTCCACTGCTTTCTTTTCAGCACTGTTTCAGGTTCTCACAGGTATGTGCCATCCCTCATCACAGGGCCACACCAGTAATCACCAGGGCTTTGCTGTGGCCGCGTAGCTAAAGCCTGTTTGAGAGCCACTGGGGAAGTTAACAGCCTAGGTGACCTACCCCTGAAGTGCTTCTTTCTGATCTCTCCTCTAGATTATTCCTTTCATAATAGTGTCCCGCTGCACCGCGCTGTGCTCTAAATAACAAATCCCAGCTTCCCAGCATCGCTGTTTCACTAAACGAAGCAATTACCTTTCTGCTGTGCTAGCCTGGCGCGCTGCACAGGGAATAACAATGGGCTTCTCATCTGAAGGTCTCCCACCAATATCGAAAGGGCAGCAGGGAAATTTTCAAAGGAGATGGTGAGATTTTTTCCACCAGAGGCAATTTAAGAGACTGTGATTGTTAAAAGGAGGAGACCACAAGAAGCTTCGCTCTCTCAAAGGGCTGTCCCAAGGTAGGAAATACAGGTAATTTCTGAAAATGCTTCTTCCCAAAAAGAGTGTGCACTCAGACGCACGACCTTACAGGGAAGAGCTATTCTCTACACTTAGAATGAAAATTACCATAAACATGGTAACAATTTTTACAGCCGTGAAAGGTAAATGTCAGGAATTTAATAGTATCTACTGTGATTCTGCCTCTAAACACCGTAACCTTAGTTATAGACACTTAAATAAAATTGAGTCAGGAGGATATTTTGACAATGCAGCAATAAGAGGCAGCACCAAGGGACCCAGCCCTCACACTGTACCTTGCCTGTCCACTCCACACCCTTCCAGATGGAGAAGTAGACCAGCAGCCAGGCCAGGGCCAGCGTGCCAGCCAGGGGCCAGCGAACGGTGCCAGGCTCCCCCAGGCCCCCGGACATCTGGTGCATGTTCCTCCTAAGGGTGGGAGACACGAACGGTGAAGGAAGTCCAGCAATCAAGGCAGAGGGATTCGGAGCTCCCAGAGGTGAAGGGTGAAGGGCCAGGTGCAGACAAGCATGAGAACCCACAAAAACCTAGCGAGAACTGAGGTTCAACGTGATGGGACACAGGAAGGAGAGAGGTGGAGAGGCTGTTTGCCTGTCCATCCACCTGACCTGCATCTGCACGGCTCACCCCATGCCCACCACGGCCAGTGGCTGGCTGTGATGCCCTCCAGCCAAAGCTGCCCGAGGAGCAGTGCCAACAGGCACAGCCGTGGTGGGCAGGCACGGTGACCGCGGGAGGGGGAGAAACCTGGTGTGGGCAGGCTGGGGACGTACTCCCAGAACTCGGTGACAGCGCTGGTGAGGTTGGTGGTGTCGTTCAGGGAGTAGTTGGAGAAGCAGCGGTCGGTGTTCCAGGCGTTCCCGCAGCTCTGCCATGGCAGGTCCTGCACCGGCACAAGGACAGCAGGGTTATCGTTCGTGTGAGATCTCCCAGCTGAGGTCTGGCTTCTTTTAAATTGAAACTCCTTAATATTTTTTGCAAAGAGAATGGGCAGCTCCACTGGATGGGCATGGCCTTGTAGCCAAAAGCATGGAACAGTTTTCCAAAATATGATAAATTGGACAAGGATTTTCTGGGAAAAAATATCATTATGTGATTAGGGCAATGTTGGAGGTCCAGTAAAATGTCAGTAATTCCCCAGACAGAAAGCCACTTCCAATTAACTGTTGGTAATTAGTAGCTACAAATTAAAATACTATCAAGGGATATTGTGTTTATAACCATTACAGCTTTTTGCTAGCTTCACTCAACAAGTGGTTGGAATCTACTGCACAAAGAATAAACAGTGATTTGTTTCTTATGTTTCATTTACACCAACTTCAATGCTTAAAAAGGAACACAGCCCCGAGAATGGAGGCAACTGGTTGTCTATACAAACAGACTGTTATAATACAAGCACGGGGGTAAATTTAAAGCTCAGTAGCTGTTTCATGCTGTCCACTGCCCTGATTATAAGCAGCACAAAGGGATTCCTGGGAGATGTTTACACTGTGGGTAGCAGTGTGACAGCAGCACAATGCTACAGAGTTAGTGCAATCAGCTCTGGCACTGCAGGCAGTGAAGCAGCAGTGTCAGGGGCCGTGTGAGCGTTCAGGGCGAGTCACCTGGGCAGTGTCGTGCCACGGCTGAGCCAGCCCAAGGAAAGCAGCTCGGATGTGTCTCCATGTGCCACTATCTCTTTTCCTGAGCACAGTGCGTGTAGATAAATGCAGAGCAGCTATTCTGGCTGATTTCCCTCTGCAGATAAGACCTGAGGCTCCAGCTCAACAAAGCTTTAAGAAGACATTTGTATCCATCCCTATTCATCCACGAACACAGACATCTGTAAAAATACTGTCTGTGTTTTAAGTGCCTCGTGGCATCAGTGCCTTTAAGCGCTGCCTTCACTGCTCCATCTAAACCAGTTCACTCTAGCAGATGATACTTTCAAACGCGGTATCCTGGCAGAACGGTGGCTATTGCAGGGGTGGGGCTGACATTCCAGTGGCCACCCAGGCCACTACACCCACCCGGTGATTTCACTGAGGACTTGCTAACTGCACTGAAGCAAAGGACACGGCTCAGGCAGCGCTGCACAGCAGCTCTTCAATGTTTGCACATTAGAGATGCTGCGCAGCTCTCACAAGGAGGGGCAGGCTGAGGGCAGTTTGTTGCTGCTCCATTTCCTCCGAATTTCAGAGGACAGAAACTGCAGAAGGCAGGCTGGGCTCCTATTATGGCTCAAAATACTCTTAGCCAAATTTAGGAGGGACATGGGACAGACGTCAGCCTAGCTTTTTCATCTGCACTTTGTGTCCTTTGGGGAGTTTGGAATTATCTCTGGTAAAAGAAAAGGTCTTGAGCCAAACACCTGGATCTGCCTATGTACATACAAGCACTGTCACCAGCCGGGTCTGTGACACCTGAGTGTACCAAAGCCTCATCCCAAGATGCATCCTGCCCAGGGTGTAGTTGGGATGGGTTCCTTTGGGGAAGACCTCTGTTTATTTGGGAATCCCCTGAGGGTGCATCTAATCACCCACAGCCAATAATTTTGTTCTAGATCCAGGAGTCTACAGTGAGAGGTAGTAGTGGTGGTAGAAGCACAGTTGGGAATGCCGAACAGAATAATTCAGAAAAAATCTTGAGAGATACTTGAAATTTCTGCTGAAACAGAAAGTAAAACTGGGTGTACAGTGTCCACTACAGCATTTCAGGGTTATATCTAAATGACATTCAAAAAGATCCCATTTGAACCACGGGGTTGATGTCTTTAAGGCTGCAGGTTGCTCAGAGAATTACATTAAGGAAACTCTTACCAGGTTCTGGGCTGAAATAAATAATTCAGGTACCAAGAAGTTAATACGGGATGTGATTCTAACCTTGTATGCTAGAAGACCCTGCTGTGGAAGAGGAACCCACTATAAACCATAACACCAAAGCACACACTAAGAGACAGTCACAAGCAGATGTCTAGATACTTTCTGAATCATTTTCCCAGCAGAAAAAAATCCCTTGGATATCATTTATCAAGAGAGGAGTGAATAAGAACTAATTAAGATGAGGAGTACATCCTGAGAGATAAGACCATGATGTAACAAAACCTGACAAAACCAGTTCTGGAAATGCGCAGCTCAGATTCGAGCAGCCCTGGAAATAAAACAGAAACACAGGGTGAGTTCTAAAGCCTGATGAGAGTGGCAAACGGTTCCCATGGAGGGGACGGGACCATCCCCTCCAGAGGGCAAGCATCACTACTCGTCAGCACCATGAAACTGCCTCCAGGGCTGATGAACCTCTTGAGGAAGGGTTCAGCAGGATGCTGACAAGGGCTCTTTGCACAAATGGCAAGCAGCTCGTGCCTGCTTTGGGGCATAAACAAATCACTGCTCATAAAGGAGTGAGGACCCAGACCACAGCCAGTGCCATGCTGCAGACACGCCCGGGACTCACCGCAGTGAAAGAGTTGAAGAGATAGTAGAGAGCCCAGGCGATGATGACGATGTAGTAGATGTTCAGCCAGAAGGACAGAACCATAGCTGCCAGTCCCACGCCTGCGAATGAAGGCAGAGAGCAGCATCAGTCCAGGTCTCCAGTACCCAAGGGAGTTCATGGGCACCACAGCACATTTCTTTTGAAAACCAGAGAGAGGGAACCAGCTCATCAACACAGAGTGTGCTATAGTTGCACTGCGAGCTGGGCAGCAAGGGAGGCTCATTCCCTCTCCTCTCTCACCCACCCATTTCCACTGGGCAGACAGTGCTACTTTTCATTGTGCTACCAGTACTGTGTGGACAGAGCTCCATGAGAACAGGATCCTGGCACTTCCCTGGCAGAATTGCACTTTCCCACATCCAAGGCATTTCTAAATCACCATTGGCTTCTAGAAAACAGTTACTCCAAACATGGAAACAGGTTGCATTCCCATGCAATTAAAATAAGCATATGTAGGGAGGCTTGGGAAAACAAAGGATCTTCTGCAACCAGAGCCCCTCCATCACAGCCCATACTGCTCATAAAGTCCCTTGTCACCACACAAAACTGCTTGAATGGAGCACAGTGACTGCAGACATCGAGGTCAAGGACAGCTTGATAAAGACAGAGGGCAAAAACCCTTCCCTCACCTGCCACCCCATCCCAGTCCCCGGGGATTTGCTGATTTGCCCTCAAGCCATCAGCGGGGTTTTGTCTGTAGTTAGGTGCCATTGCTGTCCCAAACATACGGTGCAGTACCTTTGAACATGGGTGCTAATCTCCAGACTCCCAGTCCACCAACAGAGGTATACTGGCCCAGAGCAGTTTCCAGCAGGAAGAGCGGAATCCCAGCAAACACCAGCGTCAGGAAATAAGGGATAAGGAAGGCCCCTGAAAGAAGGAGCAATGTTATCAGGCAGTTTCCACCTTGATCAAGAAGGAAATGCCTCCGGGTGCAGTTTCTTGCTCCGCAGCACCCGTGCGATGAGGAGCAGCCTCTCCCAGAGGTGACAGTTTGCAACTGGAGTTGGTGTGCTCGGTGAAGTCACCACTGCCTTCCCCTTATCACTGTGGGTGTACACGTACCACGTATACACAAACACTGGCATCACTAGCTGTGCAATGGCAGGCTCTCTTAGCTGTTTAGACAATGCTAAACCCAATCGTGACAACAAACCCAAAAGCTTGGACACTGACATTGGTAACTGGCTGATGCTTTCTGTCTTACCTGCTGAAGCTGTCAATTCTTCTTCTTGAGGGAATAGTGCACAGGAATACCTGGCATTGGCCACTGCTTTCTTTGTTTATAGCTATCTCAGTCCTTTAAGCAAACTGTGACCAAGACTCTGTTGGCTCTGGTAACAGTGCTGTATACCACCCCACCTGCGTTTTAGGTTTTACCCTAAATTTCCTAGTGAAAATATTATTCTTCTCCATGGCCCTATGGGAAATCATCTCCTCACTAGAAAGGAGGTAGAACACCCATTCACTAGAGATATTACTGGCACCCAGCTTTTAGAAGAGCATTTAGAATAGGAGAGCCTTGACGTGTGACAGTTCAGGTCATCCTGACTTCTGGGACTTGGGACAAAGCCCATTTTTTACCTTTCTCATGCATGTACTGGAGCACGCCATCATTACTGAGGACAAACTTTTGCAGAAAATGCTGGCTGGGGACAGAGAGAGGACACTCAGTTTGCCCAGAAGCAGCTGGCCGTGTTCAGGACAGCACTGATTCCTGCAGTAGCCGTAGGGCTGAGCTGTCAGTCTGAGTCTTCTTCTCCAGATATTCGTGGGAAAGCAAACATGGAGCCAGCAAGCAAAGCCACTCTGGAGAGCTGCGGCCCAGCCTGCACCCGGCAGAGCTAGGCTCCAGCAGCTGCTCTCCGAGGGCAGGGAAGCAGCCAGGGACAGCCAGGGATGCTGGCTCAGGGGACATCCAGCTGGGGACATGTGCCTGCCAAGCAGGGAGCTGAACCCAGCTGGGAGAGGCAGGTGCCAGCACCCGGCATGGGAGTCCATGGGAGGCAGCATGCAAGAGGAGCTGGCAGTGGGTGGCGGGGAGGAAACACTCTCCGTGCCAGCAGCCCGGTGACCATGAGCCTGAATCACAAGCTGGCGTGGAAGCGGAGGCTCTTGGCTGCACCAGCAGCCTGGCGCAGAGGAAAGAACAGCTTCGGGCATCACTGTGCCTGCTCAGCATCCTTCTCTGTGTGCTAGACACCACAGCCTGCAAGGTCCAGCCCCCTGGGAGCCCTGCTGGAAGCCAGTGTCTGCCCCGAGGACACGGCTGCCCCCACCCTGCTGCTGCGGAGTTTGGAGGCTGAGCTTAGCAGCAGTGCAAGTCTCTTCCTCGCTTCTGTGCACGCAATTAATGAAATTTGGCTGCAGCCCTGATGATCCTGCATGTCTCATCTACAGTAGGTCAGGAAGGTTTGTAGGTAAAAGACTTATTAGACTGTTGGGAAAAAAAAACCCAAATAAACTTTTGGACACAAGTCTTTTATCCTGGCTTGACAAAGATACTCAAGAATAGTGGAAAATCTAGAAACCAGACCACCTCCTTGAGCTGAGGGCTATTGGCAATGACACTGTCACTCTGGAGGGCCAGGTCCCCAAACAGGCATGGATAATATCCCTGAGTCCTGTACAGCCAGATGGGAAATCAGTTCTGCAGTCCTGTGCAAAATATGGTTATGGCTGTGACCTTGTGAAAGTCCCAGCTCGTTTCCAGATCCATGGGTGTCAAAGGGTGATGACGCTGGTCCTGCTCAGAGCACTGACCCTTGAGGCAAGGAAGGATCAGCAGCCCCTGGCACTCACTGTGCAGCCCCAAATCTGCCTGCTCCTGTCGTACAGCAGAGAATAACAATTGATCCTTGAAACAGGGAACACTGCCCATGAATCAAAAATTGAGCATTACAAGCTGTTACACGCCGTTGCTTCGAGTCTCAGTGCGCAAAGGAGGAGTGCAGGATGCTTATTTAAGGAATTGTTTTTCTTGCAAGTTATTCAAGCTTAGGATCTCACAGGCAATTTTTACCACGTACTGAGCCGCATTCTGAGTGAATTTGGAGCCCGGTTCAATCCTGTTGGGGTCAGAGGGACTGTATGAGGTTAGAGATCGGTGTAGAGGCTGGAGCCACGGGCACAGCTGGGCACGTCCAGCTGCGTGCAGGGCCAGCAGGGAGCCCAGGCATCACTTTGGGTGACGCCTNGCGCCGCGGGCCGGAGGCACCCGGGCTGCCAGGAGCGGCGGGGGAGGCGGGCGCTGGGGAGCGGGCAGGCACCGATTCGCCCGTTTTATCTGCCCGGCGTTCCTGCTCGCAGCCGGCTGCCCCCTCTGCTGCCAGGGCAGGGATCAGCCCGTGTGCCATTGCTAATGCTGATGATAGTGCTCTACACCTCTGTCCTAGGTTCTCAGCTGACTTTATATGTAGGATCGATTTTAGCTTCACAACACCCCTCATCTAATTATAGCCATTGTCGGCTCCACTTTGTGTGTGAGGAGACAGTCACGGGCCGCACAGAGCCGGTGCGAGACTGCAGATGACGCAGCAGCCACAGGGCAGATGCTGGCTAACAACCAGCGCTGGGACCTAGCCACGGGGGAGATGTTCTCTGAGCAGAGCTAGCACTCAGAGTGGGGCTGGACAAAGACAGCAAACCTGCGCCGTGGCTCTGGCATTGGTGGCACAGGCTCCCCGGGGCAGGCCTGGATGATCCCATAACCCTCACTCAGCTCGGCTGCACATTTCCACCTCTCCACAAAACCCAAAGGAGCTGTGGATGCCCCACCCCTGGAAGTGTTCAAGGCCGGGTTGGATGTGGCTTTGAGCAACCTGGTCTAGTGAAAGGTGTCTCTGCCCTTGGCAGTGGGTTTGGAACAGGATGATCTTTAAGGTCCCTTCCAACTCAGACAATCCTATGACTCTACAATTCTATGAAAACAACCTACTCAGTTAGAAATCTTGTCAAATTTGCTAACTTTCTGGTCTCCTGCTGGGACTCACTCCACATGCTTCAGAGAAAGGGCCTAGATACCCTTAAATACCATGAAGTTAAATGGACATTGCTTTNCTGCCGTGCCCTGGGCTCCCTGCGCCGAGCAAACCAGCCGTGAGCCGATGCAACGTGACAGCGCTAAGCGAGACGACAATATTTCCATTCAGTTCAATTTGCCTGTGCGTAATGGAAGCATCCCACACGACCGCGCGCCGAGCAGCGCACATGCAGGACGCTAAAATTAGAGTCCCACCCACACTGCCGTGCACCGGAGGCGCCTCCGTCGGGGCAGAGCCGAGGCGGGGCCCGCCCGGCTGCGAGTGCCGCCGGCACCACCGGGCCCCGCTCCCGGAGCCGCCGCCGCGCGTCAGTGCCGCCCCAGCCCCGGGCCCNGCCAGGGCAGGGATCAGCCCGTGTGCCATTGCTAATGCTGATGATAGTGCTCTACACCTCTGTCCTAGGTTCTCAGCTGACTTTATATGTAGGATCGATTTTAGCTTCACAACACCCCTCATCTAATTATAGCCATTGTCGGCTCCACTTTGTGTGTGAGGAGACAGTCACGGGCCGCACAGAGCCGGTGCGAGACTGCAGATGACGCAGCAGCCACAGGGCAGATGCTGGCTAACAACCAGCGCTGGGACCTAGCCACGGGGGAGATGTTCTCTGAGCAGAGCTAGCACTCAGAGTGGGGCTGGACAAAGACAGCAAACCTGCGCCGTGGCTCTGGCATTGGTGGCACAGGCTCCCCGGGGCAGGCCTGGATGATCCCATAACCCTCACTCAGCTCGGCTGCACATTTCCACCTCTCCACAAAACCCAAAGGAGCTGTGGATGCCCCACCCCTGGAAGTGTTCAAGGCCGGGTTGGATGTGGCTTTGAGCAACCTGGTCTAGTGAAAGGTGTCTCTGCCCTTGGCAGTGGGTTTGGAACAGGATGATCTTTAAGGTCCCTTCCAACTCAGACAATCCTATGACTCTACAATTCTATGAAAACAACCTACTCAGTTAGAAATCTTGTCAAATTTGCTAACTTTCTGGTCTCCTGCTGGGACTCACTCCACATGCTTCAGAGAAAGGGCCTAGATACCCTTAAATACCATGAAGTTAAATGGACATTGCTTTAAGGAGCAAGACTTCTCCTCTTTTCCACGGCTGGAGGAGAAAAGCATCCTAAAGCACCTGTGACACAAACAGCAGAAGTGGGCTAGTGATACAGGAAGTCATGAGAGCTAAAGGCAAAAGGAAAAGAAAAAAGACATGGAGAAGAACCATGAGAAGAGACCCTCAGAGCAGCATGAATGAATGTGGCACTTGGGACAGGGACTCCAGGCTGGGAAGAGCTAAGAGGGAAGCAAAGAGCAATGTGGGAACACTAGCAGGCAAAACTAAAATTATATATACAGCCTGAAAGGTGAGGAAAAGGGGTTTGGACCTGTGTGGGAAGCCTATAAAATGGTTCAGGGAGGTGAGCAGCTCTTCAAAGGGGAGAAGGTTGCTATTTCAGTAACAGGCACAAGCAATGGGAGAGCTGGGCATGGAGTGAGAAGAAAGAGCCTCTGCTCTACTGACACCAGCCCATACTCCCCTCCACAAAAGCATCCCCCTGACAAGGCTGAAGAAATAGCACCATTTTAGAGGGGAGCTGAGGCACAGAAGTGTGTTTTCTGACTTGATCCAAGATGTGCAGAAATTGTGTAGCCGAGCAGGGAGAATTCCCCTGAGAATACACTAGCCTGAGGAGAACCCCACCTTTGACAGATGCAAACTGGTTTCTCTGGAAGTGCCCCAGAATCCGACTGGGTGTCTATTTGTGCGTAGCACTCCCTGTAAATAAATGAGGTCTCACATGCTTTTTTTTTATGCCCTGCAAATTTGGATGGCAGAAGCGTGACCGAACTCAAACTGCTTGGTTTATTTCTTTGGACTCCTTCCTGCCAGCCTGCATTTGCTAGTAAAGCCCCCAGGTCATGGAAACTGGTCTCCGGACAACTTAATAACTCCCATCATGTGGGAGAGCTCTCAGCTGGAGGACCACCCATTTGCCCAGACCCACACCAAACCAAAACCTGCTCGGGGACGAGGCTGCTCAGTGTGCATTTCTCTCACCTCCTCCATTCTTGCCGCAGAGATAAGGGAAGCGCCAGACGTTGCCCAGACCGATAGCATAGCCCACACAGGACAGCAAGAAGTCAAATTTCCCTTTCCAGGAACCTCTGTCTGGGATCTCCTTCTTCTTCTTCTTCTTGGTGCTCGTGACCTCGGGGCTGATGGGCTCCGGCTCCTCCAGGGCTGCCTGCTTCACCTCGGAGGGAGAGTTCAGCTCCACGGAGGTGTTGTCCATCTTGCCCATGGTGACTCAGAGGTGTGTCCACTCTTGCTGAGGGGCTGGAGGAGCAGGAAAGGCAGTTTCTGCCCTGGCCACACGAAGACAAGATGGGAAGCACTGGGCAGAGCTCCTGGTGAGAAAGGAGAGAAGGAAGGTGTCCTGTGTCAATGTGGTGTGTCAGACTTGGTTGTTACCAGTTCATAGCAAATCCCTCAACTCTCATCTTATCTGCTTCACATCCCAAGGCTCTGCAGGAGGAGCTCTGGGACGAGTAGGCATGCAGCAAAACCACAGCTTGTGGGTGACCCACCACAGATCAGTCCACACAGAGAAATATATCTGTCCTGTCTGAGTGACAGTGCAGGAGGGCACGATGAAGGTGCCACAGCTCGCAGGCCTGGGGTCCAAAACTGAGTGCAGCAGCCACAGAGCCATCTGAGAGTTTGTGTGGCCCAGCCAGCCAGGCACAGCTTTGCAGTGGCACCTCCGCTATGGATGCGCTCCACTTGGCAATCCCATGCCTTAATCCCTCACCACAGCAGCAACACGGCCGTGTTCACAGCTGTGCACCTGCAACACCTGGCAAGGGAATCACTGCTCTGCTCTGCTCCTCCCTGTACACCACGCTGCCTGTGGTACTGGAACCCCTAGGTGTACTCAGCTGGTGCTCACTAGTGACTAGAGCCAGCCTGTGAACCACTGAAATTCCACTCAGCCAGGACTCCAAAGTCCTGATGATTAATTGGATGAGTCTGGCTAAAAAATTTAATTAATACCTGAATTGATTTTAGGCCCTAAGAAGTATATAACCATCACACCAAAACAATTTGGAAAGAGAGCAAGAGCAGGCTATGTTACTACACCTGTATCTAAAACAGTATTGCACTCATGTCTTGAAAAATAAGTGCAGTTCTCCCTTCCTGTCACAGAAGCTATTGCAAAGGCATGGAACAGAGCCAAAAGGCTGCTTAAAATTGTGGAGCTACTTCCACATGAAGAGACTATAAATGAAACAGGATCCATTGTTCTGTGGAAGAGGTAGCTGGCAGGGGCCTATGAATGTATCAGTGTCACAGAATACAAGTATTCACCATTTCTGACACAAGAACTGCAAGGGATTGAACCATGACCAACAGCTGGTAGGTTCAAGAGCAAGAGGTGATATTCCAGAAAATGTGCAGCTATGGAGCAAGACTTCCCACTGCAGGACATCCTGGATGTGGAGAGTTTATGACTTCAGGAAAGGAAATTAAGGGGGTAAATAATGGAAGGAAAATCCACCAGGATCTACTACTGCAATTCTGCAAAACCATGAGCTGGAAACTGTTGGAGGTTGAGGGACTCTTCCAAGGAAATAACACTCCCTACTTTTCCTGGTTTTATCCTCTCCCCTCAGCATCTGCCCTCAGCCAGTACAGAAGACAGGACTGGCATGGGGTTTGCTCTCACCCACTTCTAAGCCCATTTTGCAGAGACAAATTTAATCCTCACCAGGGGCCTCGGCGGTGATCAGTGCTACAATCTCCCAGAGAAGTTTGTTGACAAAAACATTAGTAGGTGCAAACATAGGGAAACAAACAAAAAGAAAAACAGAATGGGTGTATCAGGAAACAAATCAATGCTGCAAAGAGGTGTCGTGCTCTAGCAGTTAAAGCTGCCCTTGCTGGAGCTTCTTGCTATTGGCAGTCTAGTCTGCTAAACACAGAGCACCCATTTGTCCCATGGGTGCTTGGGAGACTCATTAACTAGTGTTTCTAAAGTATCCTGGACAGACATGGTCTCCCCAGTCCAGGCTCAATGGCAGTGTTGACTCCTGCAAACTACAGTAGGCATCCCGTGATTACAGCAGGTGGATTTTGTTCCCCCACAGAATTCATCACTGAGGTTACAAAAACTCTCAGCTGTGAAGGCAATGGCCGAACCAGGAAATAACTGTGATTCCTCTGGTAAGTCGGCGGAGGAGCCAGAAGTCCCCATGCTGCGGGATGAAGTCTGTAACCAAACCCTCTGAGCTGTGGAGCCCACACCGAGCCTCACACCTCCTCTAGCCCAAGGATGGTTGCAGTGAGCCCAGCAGTAAGTGGCAGCATGAAAATGGTTTCTGGGGAGAAGAGACCATTTCACATAGCCCGTGAGGCAGATGCCAGAAGAGACCATTGCAGGACACTCTGCTTTGGTTGATAGATCCCATTTCCATCCTACACCTTGTGATAGCACTGTCACACCAGCTCCTGACTCCTCACTGAGAGAGGGAGAAAAAGATTATACAGAACATGTAGGAGGAAACTAAGATAAAGACAATTCATAAATCAAAATAGAAGAAATAGCACCAAAACCCTTGGGAAGAACTCAGAGCTGGGATAAGTCAGGACAATTAGCTATGTCTGGAGACATAGCAAACTGGACTCAGCAGAAGCCATTTTGAGTCACTTCTTCTTTCTGTAGACAAAAAACAGTGGGTAACCTGCTGTCTTTAAAAAGTAGTTCTATATCCTGCTCTCCCCGTGCTCTTTCCCCTGTTCCTGTTGCCACAGTTCTGGAGTGATACTGCAGCTGGATGGTCACACCTCATATTTCATATACTTGGGGTAAGGTGACAAAGGAGCAGCAGACCACAGTGGCAATTTCTTCTTACCTGAAAAGTGAGGTCCTTCATCTCCAGCTCAGAAAGAATAATCTAGAGTTATGGAGGTTTCTCCACAGTCAAGAAATAGAAGAACAGGCAAGAGGATCCCACTGAGGATTCATCCCACCTACTGTCCTGTCTCTCTACAGGGATGGATGATCAGGGCAGAAGGGCTCATGTGTGTCCCACAACCTGGCTGTGCCATGTCCTTCCCCAGACACGTAGCCCTGACCAGCAAAACCACAGGCATCAGTCCCTCCAGGCCAAGTGCTTGACTCCTGTGCTGCTGTTGTGGTCCTACTGGGACGAAATGTCAGTCCCTCCACTTATCCACATGGGTCTCCTCCAGCACGAGTGCAGGGCTCTGTCCTGTGCTGACAGCCCAGAGAGAGCAGTCGGTTCAGCAGCTCTCTGTCATGTCAGATTATTTGTTCTGAAAAGCACACGGCGCTTTGGGCACAGCAAAACGCCTGAAGGACTCAGAAGGATAATCAATAAGAGCAGAGCTACAAGCTGGAGGTGGGTTCTGCTTTGCAAGGACTTGAAAACAAGGTCAAAGAGTTTCAGTATGACACTGTAGCAGGTTTCTCATTCAGCTTTTTCCAAATGCACCATATTCTGCAGCCAGAACTTTCCAAGCAATCGGTGAAAGCTGATGCTAGAAATCTCTGGCAGTAAGGGAGTGACTCGTGTTTCACCAAGTCATGTAGAAGGCCTGGTCTTCTGCTGCTCAAGTCAATAAAAACAATTGCCTGGCCCCAGTGGGTGCAGAGCCAAGATGAAACGCATTCTGGCAAACAGACCTTCTTGGTTTTTTGGAGGGATTTCACTTCAAATAAGAAAATAGCACTGAGAAAGTATTGCTGCCACTTCAAACTCTGCCGTCTGAAAGACCGTTGCTAACAACAGTGACCTTTTTACTTTCCCCTGCTTCAGCATGAAATATTAACAATCTCCTCAAATTTGACAGAAAGCAAAAATTTCAAGGGCATAAAACTGCCCGAAATGAAACAGCAAAATGACCTATGGAAACGTATGTAAGAAATACTTCCACACACCTCCCCACCTCTTCTTTGTCAGTGACTTAACAGCCACACAGATCACTTCTGACCCATGCAGGTAGAGCCACAATTAGTTTAATTACACAGTGCAGGCTGTTGTTCAGTCAATTAGACTTTTCCTTCCATCCACACCATTTTAATGACAGCCAAGCAGCCCCAAGGCTTGTGTGTCTTGTTTAGAGCCGTGACCGGCCGGTCAGAGCACAGCAGACTCTCGGTCGATTTTCTGCTCCCTGCAGCAGCAGCATATGCTGGAGCTTCCCGCACCCGTGAAAGCTGCAGGGTCTGGGGAAAAGCTCCCTGTGGGAGCCTGAGGATTCTGGCAGTGCTGGCCCCACATGGAGCCCACTCAGGGCTGGAGCATCACTGTCCTGTCCAGCTGGCTCAGGCAGACAGGCCTCGTGCCTCACAGCCCTCGCTGCGTGCTGCCCAAGAGGGGCCCCTGCAGTCACCCAACCTTTCATCTCCCTTCCCCTGAAGACAGGTGATTGCTTGGTTGGAGAAGTCAGCATTCACCGAGGATGTGAGAAGAAAGTAAATCAGCTCCCCTGGGTGGCCTGCAGCTCCACCTCCTCTTCCACCCCCTTGCATAAGGTCTGGGTTGCTGACGCCTGGGTCTGACCTGCAGCTGCCTCCAGCGTGCCTCTTCCACCAGCAGCCCTCATCACTGTTAATAACGCAGCAGGTGAGGCTGGCACCACGCCACAACCTTACCCAGGTGAGAAGGGGCAGTCAGGGACGAGCTGCATTTCATAAACCATCAAATAAATGAGACTTTCACATGAGACCAGGACACATTTTGCAGACCCCAGCCATGATCCCAGGAGGGCTACGGCAGTACCTCACAGCCCCCCAAAAGTTTTTGGAGGTGCTGGGACTGGCTGCATCTTGCCGTGCAATCACTTTGCCAAGGGGCACCTTCATTTTTGTCTTATACATGCAGGAGGAATGGGGCCAACTATTGCAACAACCTCCCTGTCTCCAGGTGCACACTTGAATTTGCTCTGGCTCCTCACTCCCTGGGGGAAAGCGGGGTCAGATGCTGCTCCTGGCCACAGGCTGTGCTTCACTCCCCACTGCTGCTGTCCCCTCGATGTCTGTGGGCACCTTACGCTGGCCCTAAGGAAAGCAGGGGTTCGTGCCTTTTTTGGAAGATGCAAGTGGTGCAGCCTCTGAACATTTTAATGTTATCACTTAAGACTCATCCTGGTCCCTGAGAAGCTTCCCTAGGAAGCAGAGAGAGGGCAGGACTATTTTTGGCCCCAAGAGACAGTCCTGACCCAGTCTGAGCCACCACAGCAGCATGAGGATCAAGGCCAGGCCATATCCCACTCCCTCGTGGCAGCATCTGAGCAGACTGTGTGTTTCCAGATTGGGAAAGACAGACAAGATGCTTAAAGGCATCCCTGTCTCCATCCTCCTCAGTGAAAGTACCGCATTAAAAAGATTAAAAGCCTATTTCTGCTCATTTAAAATGTGCTGATTAAATTTAAAAGTGTTTTCTTATATAGTGCAACCTGTCACGCTGGGATGCCAGTTTCATGATGTTGGCGGTTTATACGGTTTTGCTGCGTTATTCTTTTGCTCTGCCCGAAGCAACATGGACATTTTTAGCCCAGCTTTATTCTGCGAAGGCCCATCTGTCTGATCCCAACCACAAACACTTTTTGAGTTCACTGGCGAGTTTCACCCATGCTTGAAAAAAAGAGCACAGTTCTCAAAGTTCCTCAAAAAGTACGGAATGGAGGGAGAGAAGAGCTTCAGGTTAGTGCTTCTCCAGAAGAAGGGCAGTGGGGTGACCTGCTTTGTTCCTTGGTAAGGCATAGTCCCACTCCAGGGAGGCTGAGGGAAAAAACCTTCCCAGTGCCTTCAAGAGAACATCAGTGCAGCAGAAGTGCCTAGAATGGACACAGAGAGGGCAGGTTTATACCCCCTTGCTTTATACCTCCTGTGCCTGTTCATGACAGCCCAGCGTGATGTCCAAGCACTGCCACCAGGATACGGACAGGCATCCACACTGGCCCCTTCTGTCTCTTCCCCAGAGAGGCTGCGCTGTCACTGCTCAGGCAGTGCAGCCCAAACTGCTGCTCACTGGCCGCTGCCTCACCGAAACTGTGCCTCTGAACCAAGATTTTAGCTTAAATCCTGATCTGAAGCAACACCCTGGGTGAGACTTTGGCCTTCCCAGGGGTGAACTGCCCTGTCTTACCAGGACTCACCAGTGCTGTGCAAAAGCCATGGCTGTGCAGTGCACGAGAGGGAAGAAATCAGAACTTCCTACACATAAAGCTGGATTTGATGCAGCTCCAGAGATGTTGCTAGTGATGTCAGTGGTGATTTGCTGTATTTGTCTTGGTATGCTTTGGTGGTTTTGGGGGGAGGGGGGGTTCTGGTTTTGTTTTGGTTTTTGGCTTTGGGGTTTTTTTGTTGTTGTTGGGTTTTTTGGGTTTTTTTTGGTTTTGCTTCATTTTTTTTTTTTTAATGAAGTCATTGAACTGAGCAGATTGGGCAAAATAGGTGTTACCAAGGAAAGTGATGACATGCACTTGAGAAAGTCACCTTGGACTTTGTTGCCATAATTTAATAATGATAAAATTGAATAGAAAAAAAACTGTGAAGGAAAGAGCAGAAACAAACATGAGAATGATCCAGTCTGCTCTGAACTGTCCAGCATTGCCAGGGAGCATTCTCTCCTCACCCTGCCTGGCAGAGGAGCAAGGGACTGGCTGTCCCCTGGGGCTGGGAAGCTCAGAGTGGGAAATGACCCATCCGCAGGGCACAGACAAGTTCAGCCTGCTCCACACCAGCCAGCACCTGCTGCCCTTGGAGTGAGATGAGCAGGTAAAAACCCTGCACTGCCTCAACAAATCTCTGCTACTGCATTCAGATGAAAGCACAAAGAGGAAGGTAGATGGGAGAAGGATGAGAAAATCAGAGACTTTCCCCCTGCTCCTTCTGGGCAGGGTCACAGCAACTACCAAGCACCTCATTCAGAACATGGCACCTATGAGTGTTCCTGTCACCACTCTGGCACAAGTATCCAGCTCCAAAAAAGACTAGAGCCTCACCATGCAGAGCACAACATTGTTTTCCTGCTGCAGCACAGCCAAGCTGAAGAGAAACTGTGTGTTCATTCTCAGATGCCAAACTCTTTGTTCTTCTTCCCCATGAAACCAGAGAGATAATCATGCTCCAGAGCCCTCAGGCTGCCACACGGCTCCCTTTGTTCATATGCCTTTTTTGGGGGCGGACAATAGAGAACAGCAGATCCAGCTCCCTTGACAGGAACCTTGCAAGAGCATTGGTAGCCTCCAGGCCCTTGGCTGAGGTCTTCCTCAAAAGAGCTTGGAAAACGTGCTCATTATCCAGAGCACCATCCCCTGCTGTCCAGGATCAACCTGCAACTAGCTGGGCATTACTGTATCTACCACTTTAACATTCAGATCTCCTACCCTCACTTCTTGTGCTGAGCTCCATACAGCAGTGCAGAAGGAGCAGCTCTTCCCCAGGACTTGTGATCAGGAGATGAGGCAGAGGAAGGAAAGGTTTTTGTCCCTGTTGCTTTGGCTGAAGACTCGAGTCACGTCCCACACAGCCAGTCTGTACCAGGGTGCAGACCCTGGCCCTCTGGCACCAGGAACAGCCTTTACCACACAAGCATCTCCAGAGGGGCTGGACACAACACCCCCTTGCTCTATCCCCAGCAAACAGGACTCTGTGTCCTGGACACATCCACCAGCAGTATAAGGACATTCGTTGCTTGTTCCTTGTGTCCATTAAGTTTCTTCAGAGGAAAACGCATTCCCAGCTCCGTGTCTTCAGCCTGATTTTTGTTCTCTACACAACAAAATCCCGAACTGTTGCAGAGCTTCTCTTGGAGGGAGGAGAACCAAAATTAAATGTGCTGGAGGTCTCTACCAGGTGCTGGCAGAATCACAGCAAGGTCACCAGCAAATTGAGGAGCCTTTGGTACCCAGACTGCAGCTCCAAGAAGCACTCACGGGAGACAGGGAGCAGGGAGATAGTAGGAGGGGAGGGAGGAAGGGGATGGGTGAGCTTGTCCAGGTCTCCAGTGCTGTGGAGACAGAGGAGGGATGGGGAGAGCTTCACCGAAGGAGTGAGTCACCTCCTTTAGGGTCAGAGTCTCTTGCAGATAGGAAGGAAAGGCACAGACACAGACCCCAGAAGTATCCCAGCAGCTGTACAGGCAAGGAAGCTGAGCTCCACTGCCACAGACCACCAGAGCTTGCAGGACCTTTGTGAAGGGGCACCAAGAAGCTGGAGCACTGTGTGTCAAGTTGATCCTTGGGGCTGAAACATATAAGGCTGGTGAGGGCTATCCCAGCCCCAGGGAGGGGCAGCTGAGCCCATGCTTCATGTGTGGGTATCACCTAACCCATTCCCTGAGTCCTACCCCCTGCAGACCCTCCCCAGGGAAGCCTGCCCCGGGTTTGCACATAAGTGCTGACACAGCACCTTTGCTGAGCCAGCATTTGCGCTCACTACACTTTTCCCCGGCCCACAGGCACTGTGAGAAGCTTTCCAGGATTTGGGACCCCAGCTTCAGGTCTGCTCTGGGACAGTAATCTCCCCTCTTGCTCTGCCTGGTTGTGCCAGCTCCCTGGCTGGAAGCAGGAGGTTGCTCACCCAGCAGGGCAGGGAGCAGAGCCTGCAGGTCCTTCCCAGCCACCCCCACTGCAGCACGGGGGAAAGATGGTTCATGCCCCTCTTCTCCACTGCAGCAGAAACACCCTCTCCAGCCCAGGATTTCGCTCAGTGCGCAGGTTTTGGAGGCTGGTTGCTGCACCTGCCTGTTAACACCAAGAGGAATCCAGTTAGCTTTGCATGGGAGTGACAGATGGGAAAGCTGCTGCCTTCCCAGCAACTGGTGTCTTTCTTGACCAAGGGGACATTGCCATGGCAATGGCAACCGACAGAAGAAATTTAGGCATTGCTGTGGTGCAGCTGTGGGTAAAGCTGCACAAAACCTGCTCTGCTTCACACTGCTCCAGCTGAGCGCCAGGCAGGGCTGTCCTGGTTTGCTCAGCTCTCCATCACCTTTTGGAAGACAGAAACAATCCTACATCCTGCCTTGTCCTCAGGGTGCTGCGCCACTCAGCCGCACATCCAACCCAGCATGGATGGAGGAGAGCTCAGCACCTGCACTGCTCTTCCCCGGGGATGCTCGTGCTGGCAGGTGGCTCTTTGCCACCACTGCTCCGACATTCCCTTCTCTGCCCCAGTGCTCCCACCCCGAGACCGGACGCTGCAGTCTCAGTGGACTCACCTGGCTCACGGTGCCGGCCGGTGGTGGGTCCTTGGGTGCGCAGAGCTGGTCACGGACACGCCAGCCCAGGCATGCACGTACGGACCTGCTCCCACAGGCAGAGGGGAGCTGTGAGCCCTTCCTGCCACGGGGCCCTTCTCCCCCTGCCTCACCCCACACTGCTTCTCATTGCAGTATCGACAAGTCCTTAATGAGCTTTGAGCTCATGTCCAGTCAAATCAACACCCTGCATGTCGCGGGTGTGGGGCGGGGGGGTCCCACAGCCTCTGGAAAATCACGGTGGCTGGGAGAGAAGAGGCTCCAAGGGCATGGGCAGGAGGGAGGACAACACGAGAGGGCCTGATGCCAGAGAAGGGGGGAGCCATCAGGCAAGTGGGCTGCAAGGGGCTGGTTGAACCCATATTGCTGCAGCAGATCCTGCAAGGATTTGTTAGTTCCTGCAAGGCTCAAGTGCAACACTGGCTATGGGTCAGGCTTATGGGGTGGAGGGGGCAGCCACAGAAAAATGGATACTCCTTGTTTGAAGTGGCAAGTACCAACCATCAGCCAAGGAAAGGAGCCACATATGAATAACCAGTTGCTTAGTGTGTAAATCTTTTCATTGGCTCTAAAACAGGCTGTGTCTTTGTTTCACTTTCCTTTTGCTTTCTGGGGCCCAAGATAATTTCCTCCCACTGGTACTAGAGAGACGTCGCTCTCAAAAGCAGCATGGGGGAGCTGCCGATGCTGTGAGCATCGCCTCGCCAGAGGCAGTGTTGACAGAGAGTCAGGAGAAGGAGCCCAAGTGAGTTAAAACAAAGTTCTCCCCAGAGATGACACCTTAGCACTTCACCTGCTCCTCTCTTTGTGTTACAACAGAGCTAGGGATGCTTAAAATAGTGACAAAAATACCTTTAGTGGCTTTCAGTGCTGAGGAGACCTGACGGTGACCTGACTCCCCTCCTGCCCCCACACACAAACAAGGGCTGGCTTCACCCCATCCGTGACACTGCACCCGCTCCGTGGAGGCTCAGGTGCGCTGAGGGTTCCAAGGCAACGTCACTCTTGTTATTGACTGCTATCAAAACTCACCTCCTTGAAAGGTCCCCCCTGCCCCTTAGAGCAGGCAGTCACACCGTAACCCATCACAGCTAGCCCTGACACAGCCCGTGAGCCAGAGCCCTTGCCCCATACGGATGGGAGGGAACACACGCTGCCTTAGAGCTTTGTTGGGGTTGCTGCTTGTGGTGCCACCTACATCTGTGCTATTATCCTGCCAGCAGGCTGTGTTTAAAGATCACATTTCAGAGTA
Organism: Platysteira castanea; assembly: GCA_013397175.1. NCBI lineage: Eukaryota > Metazoa > Chordata > Aves > Passeriformes > Platysteira > Platysteira castanea. Next base: position 82,227 of record VYXC01001701.1, on the reverse strand, counting down.
AGTGGTCAGTAGAGGAGCTTGGAGGAGGCAGTAAGACCTGCATCAGGCTTTTTTGGCCATTAAAGGAGAAAGACAGTGGTGCTGGGAAGGCTGGAAAGAGGGAAAATGGAGAAAGAAAATTATTTTTTTGAGGTAAACCCAGGGGGCTTTGAGAGCTGAGTGGCTCTCCAGCACACAGGCTGGAAGCATCCTGACAAAAAGGCATCCTCTCTGAGCTGAAGCAAATGCAGTGAGTGGTAATCCCTTCTGGAACAAAGCTATGGGTCTGACAGAGCACCCTCATCCCTCTTCTCTTCAGGGAGTGTGTGTCCCCCACACCACTCTGGGAGCTTGAGTACCTCTTATTTAGCAGCTAATGAAGTTAAAAGAGAAGTAAACTACATCTGTCTCAGGAATCTTTCCTTTAGGCTCTTAGCTGGGATAAAAAATCAGCCAGTGAAAGAAAATGTGCTGCCTTTGCTCCCTAGGAAACCCATTCCATGTCTCTGCGATGAGCACAGCTTGCACGGCCCAGGCCTGCAAGCACATAGTGCACAACAGGGAAATCATTATCGCCCACCATGCCATGGAACACTGCTGGAATTGCTGCCAGCTGAGTCCTGCAGGAGCACAATCGCATCCCTGCCTGATGAACTAAGGCTCACACTGCCTTGGAGAGCTTTTTCTGTGGCAGTGGGGTTGGAACTAGAAGATCTTCTAGGTCCTTTCCAGCCCAAGCCGTTCTATGATCCTGTGATGCACCTCTTGGTGAAAGCAGAGGTGGCAGAGGCACACTTCCCTGTCTCCTGGGAAGTGTGCAGGCACAGCCCCGGATGTGCCGGACCCTGTAGGAGGCTCGGCTCTCCCTTGTCTGCCCGGCTTGCCTCGCAGTTGCCACGGAGCCCAAGCCGGGTGAGGGCTTTTCGAATGTAATGCTGTGTTACTGGGTCAGATTTGCTTTGGCCAAACCAACCAAATTAAAGCAGGTACCTGCAGGTAGTTTCAGAGGGGAGCCAGCAGCCAACCCCTGGCCTCCTTTTGTCAAAAAGAGTGAAACTTCAGCTACCAAGGTATCGCAGCTCACCCTTTTCTGAGTCTGGCGTTAGCCCATCCATCACTGTTCTCTCTCAGTCTTCAATCTCTCCTCAAGCCCAACTGCTGATGTGACACCTCCTAAAATAAAAAGACAGCGAGAGACAGTAGCAATTTGCCTGCAGGGCAGGTGGAGATCTCAGGTCTGAGGGAACCAGCCTGTTATATGTGTTTTCACAGCTCTGCACAGGCTGAGGAACACCTGGGAACTGCAGTGGGTAGCTGGAAACACCTGGTGCCACAGGCAGACTCCCTTCACTGGGAGCACAGCAAACCATCTCCCCACCTCATGCACTTCTGGTCTGGAAAGAAAACAGGCCAGAAAGTGACCATTTCCACTGAAGGGATAAAAACTGAATTTGAAAGCCGCAAGTGTTTTCTGTATCACATTTGATGTGTGAGAGGCAGAAGCAGGCTGTGAGTATCAAAGGTGCTGGAGAGAAAGAGTCAGCATCAGTCTGAGCAACCCCTGCTTTTCAAGAAAAAAGGGAAGTGGGACCAAGAAAAGAAGAGAGTACATAGATATTTCATACTTGGCAAGAACTAGACACAGACTGGTAAGCCCAAATGAATTTGGGAACATGCCTTAGAAGAGAAGCAGAACTCAGTTGAAAAGATGAGATTTGGAGCTGCTCTCTTGGTTGTTTTCCATAAATGTTCATGAGACTAAATTTTGATTCACCAGTGTGTTCTCAGAAGATGAGCGCTTGGCAGATACTCAGACAAATACTCACTGGCTTCAGTATTTGCATTCAAAGCGTTTGGTCTGCCACCTCCAAAGCTTTTGGTGGCTTGGGAAATATCCAGCAAAAGAGCCCAACCCCACCGTATAATCTGTGTGAGTAAACACAAGTGCAAAGAGTGTTTTCTGAATAACAGCTATTGGATGCGATGACAGTGGTGAAAGCAGCCAAATAATCAGGCTAGACATCTCTTGGTTTAAAATTCATTTGCAAAAATCATTAACACAACCATTGCAAAATAAGCAGAAGTATAACCACTCAGGGATAATTTGCAAAGAGGAATAGGGCTGCACTCACTGAAAAGAGCTGTTATGAGATACGAGGCTGCCCGGCTCTGACTAAGCCAAGTCCACCAGCTCCAAGGGGAAGCAAAGCTGGCCAGCACAGCAGGGCTGGCAGGCACTGCTTTTTTGAGCCCAGCCTAAAGCATGGCCTCCTCCTCTGCAACCTCAGCAATCCTGCCAGCCTGCAGTGGGGGCCAAGCTGGCTGGCCTCCTTCCTCCCCGAGCTGGCTCAGAGCTCAGGTCTGGTCTGACTCCTGACACCCGAGCCATCCTACCCCAAAGGGTGGCCAGCAGGGAATAGAAAGGGAAAATGTGTGACACCAGGGCAGGTAAGGCAGGACAGTTCGTGTGCTCAGTCCTCCCAGCTTCCACTCACAGGTGCTGTACGTGACTCCCAGCCCAGGTGGCCTGTTGAAAACCCGCTTTGCGGTGTCCAGAAAACCCCTCTGTCACCAGAGGCTGGACTGTTAATGCCATAATCACCTGCCAGCCTCACTGACCTCTTCTCCCCAGGAAAACTGCCAGAATCTCTGCTACTCCTCATCTCGGGCATTCCCGGTCAAGTTGGGATGAGCCAGTCCCGTGGCACAGGGAAAGGTCTTGCCCCACACACTTAGAGCTCTCCACAGGCTGCCAGCCATGTGTCCAGGGCACACAGCTGCTTTGAGATATCCTTTCCCTGGAAACCTGTCAAATACTTTTCACAGATAGTACTTTTATTTACAATTACCTTCAGCCACTGGTATTAAATCTGCATTTATGCCACTTGTCCCTGCAGCTGCTAGGAGCCCTTAGGAACAATTTCATCTGGAGATGACTTGTTTCAAAGACTGGCCATTTTTAAATCTCTCCTGCTGTCAACAGCACAAACAAAACAGAACATGGTGAAGGAATAAAAATGTAAAAGAAATATGGCAAGAACAAAATTGAAAATAAATATGAGAAAAGAAAAGGAGTTTCCACCACTGGAGGAGATTAAAAGTGACCTGCCAAAGAAAAATAGATTAGGTTGGAGCATTTTTGTTCAGTGCATGCCTATTCATTTTCTTTCCCCTGCAATACTCTGGAGACAGGGAGAGCTAGTGAGATAATGTCACTGGATATTCTGGCAGTAAGACTTTGTCAGCTGTAAAATGGCCAAGTTCTGTTAAGCTCAGTGGTTTTTGTGTTGTTTGTCCTGTGCACCTCACCATAACTCATGTGGTTGAGAAACACCTGGGAGAAAAACTTCCTCTGCTAAAGATTTGTCAGCACTGAGATTTCGGTCAGCAAGAAAGACCTGAAGGACCAAGAGTCCCCCAGCACAGAATGAAGAAGATCAATCTGACAGGTCCTCATGTCTTATGGGAGGAGGGGTATATTAGGTAGAAGAGAAAGAAAAGGCCCTAACTAAAATAAAATCCATGCATTTAAAGATGTCTCTATGGTATTTTCCATATTCTCTCTCTTGATGAAGAGCCTTCACCTCCAGTTTGTGTGGGTAAAGTATTTCCAGGTGTGTGACCCCTTTTTCCATTTGACTGAGATAAATAGGGCTGCATACACAGATGTTTCTGAGAGAAGAGAAGCACACTGCCACACACATACATTATCACGTCTGTGGCTTCTGTCAACAGCCAAAGCCCAGTGAAAGCTCAGCCCTCTGCACTGTCATGTCTCCTTCCCCAGGCACAGCACCGCTGGAGGTGGTGCTTGAGTGTGGCCCCTTCCTGTGGGTGGCCCAGCCCACTCTTCTGCTGGGGCTGACACCTGCAGCATCTCACTGCGACGCAGATTCAGCTTCCTGCTGGGCAAAGCCAGACCCGAGTTGCTTTTCCAAAGCATGAGGTTTAATCACCAGTACCCACCTTCCAGCAGCTGCCAGCAAGCTCCCAAGCTGATTGCTACTGAGTCTTAGCACTGGTGGGTGAGAGTAAGGCACCTGCTTTCAGCTTTCTCCAGAGGTGCTCCAAAGGCTGGAGTCCCCAGAGTGCGAGCATGCCTGAGGTCCAGGTGACACAGGGACACGGAGGTTCCCACATGGCCCCAGAGGCCACGTACCACTGGTGTCCCTGGTGCCATTTGGGAGCAGATTTTAAGTGTGGCAGAGTCTCCCCTCACCCCCTTCTTCCCAGCTATCTTCCCCGCCACAGGGGTGCTTGAGTGACACCGGGTGTGCTATGTCCCTGTGACATGCCCAGCACAGCAACGAGGAGCACAAGGCCCCGGGAACCAGAAAGTGAGAGCTCTCACAGACACCAGCCACGGGATTTCTGCAGGGAGGAGTCCTGGCAGGGCTTGTGTGGCAGCAGTACCTACCCACTGCAGGGTGTTCTCTTAGGTCTTGTCTACCCAGCCAGTGTTGCCCACCTAAATCAAAACAAATTAGGCTAAATTAAACCAGAGCAGCCCATTTTGAAGCATGATTATTCCAGGTTAAAGACCATTTGGGTAATAAGTGGACTTAGTCACATTGATGAAAGTGTGCCTGTGCCTGCAGGCTGCTTTGATAAATGTAGTTAAAACAACAAAATCTTTCTGTCAGTGAAACTGCAATGGACTCACAAGGGACTGGAAAGATTTAGCCCTATTGCTTCTAATCCATCAAAAACTGTGAACAGTAACACTGTGTTCAACTTAGCCCAAACTTGATCCTGATGGACTTAATATAAATTAAAATTAGTGTGAATGGAACATAAATAGAAGCATCCTCACATACTTTGGAAGATTTAACTGAAATCACATACTCTGTGAAACCAACCTAACTTTAAAATAAATGTGTCCCTAGGTCTAGTTACATCATTGGTGTAGCTCTTATGATTTTTTCCCTCTTTATTAAGAGGCTTATGCTAATAAAAGCTCTGAGGTAGATGCTTTAAATCAGCATAAGTACAGTTATACTGATGGGGCTTATGCCACTTCCCAATGGAACCGTATGGCAATGCTTTCCTGCGGGGAGAAGCCTTATTGCACGGCTGCATTTGACCTCCAAAGCACAGGGGTGTGGGAAAAGTGTGATAGATGCCGAGCAAAAAGAGGACAGATTTGGGTATGATGGAAATGAGGGCTACTGGCAGAGGCAGTATAACCTCTGTCCACCACAGGTGCTCCATCATGATAAGGACACAGACCCTGGGGATAAGGAAGAGCAAAGGCCTGGCTCGTCTGTGAAGTGCCACACAGGGGCAACCTCATTTATTACCACATCGGAAGGGACAGAGCCTCCACTGTGAGGGGGAATATCTCCAGCCTGCAGCCTTGCTGCTGCTTGGCCGTGTGATGCACACAACCAGAACTGGCCCTTGTCTGCAGCAATCGGGTTTCACACACCCCACCCTCCAGGGAATCGCATCTATCGATAGGATTGGGCGGTGGGAAATTGCTTTGCCATCGCTCGATGCGTCCTACGTCAGCCTGCCCGAGGGACTCTGGCCAGAACAATCAGAAGGTGCTGCTGACACCTCTGCCCACGGTCACTGAAACACCCTTCTCTTCCTTCCAGAGAAGGAAGAAGTTTCGGAAAGTTTTACCAAATTACACATTTCCTCTACTTGTACATCCAGAGCCTCACACACTCAGAATGCTGACAGCAACACATTTACCCACCAGCCTCTGCCACAATGTCACGGCAGCGATGTCATTAAGACAAAACCTACCAAAGCACAATGCTCCCCCAGATGCCCTAACACACACACACTCCCCCATGTGGAGACACTGATCCGAGATGTTCCGTACCTCTAACTTCCCAAAAGGGATCAGCCCCCTTTTGCCTTTCTCCTCTTCTCCTGAAGCCTCACAGGTACCCCAGGGCCAAACAGCAAAGGTTTTGCTGCTCCCTCCCTTGACCATAGAAACAGGAAAGTGAGCCTGAGCTCAGAAACTCCCAAATGCAGGGGAAATGCCACCCCCTGTCTTGTACTGCAAAAGAGGCTGGAGTGGGGGTCATATTAAAACAAATTTTTTTTTCAAATAACTTTTGAAATCTGATTACTCTGATTATGAGGTAACTCATAAAAAGAAAAAAAAAATCCTGTTATTTCCTCAGCTTAAACACTGTAAAGTGAATATGTTCTGAACGTGTTCAACTATCCTCCACCCACAGGCTCTGAAAAAACTAACTGTGCCTGACCACACTGCTGGCCTGTGTGGAGCCACGGACCCCCGTGCTTGGGCTCCTGGACACGGGGATTTATGGGATGGGACAACTGGAGGCTGCTCCTGAGCTTCCGTTTTACTTGGCTGGTGATTTATGCTTTAGCTAAGGTGTAAAGGAGGTGTAAAGCTGAGCCCTGCAAAAGCATTTTGGGGTGGGAGAGGCCGGTGTTGGTGATGAGAGATAGACACACATGGGGCAGAACTGCACAGGGCACAAAGAGAGAACCCCACCACCATCTCCCTGTTCCTTGACTGATGTATGCACACCAGTGCCAAGGGGAGCCACAGCCACCTAGCCTGTCTGGGGAATTCATTCCTCATCCAAAAGCACTGCACAAAAAACTAACATTGCCGGGGCATGATTTCCCCAAAGTTCTGAGCCCCAGCACCAGGCCAGTTCCCACTGCCAGGCTGCCTCCCACCACCCCAGCTAACCCAGGGTTATGGATTTGCACTGCTGTGCCTCGCCACTGGTGGGATTTCTCTTCAGCAGCTCCTGGACCCACTTGCATGCTGCTTGGAGCATTCCAGCATAAAGACCCCTGCTTCTGGAGAGCTTGATCTGGAAACACCAGCTCCAGCTCTCAGGTCATCCTCACTTCAAAGCTGGAATGTGGGAAGGAAGCTCAAGTTGCAGCCATGGCCCTTCTCCAGGAATGTCAGAGTGACAGGTTGCTTTTATGCTTGAGGGAGGGTTTATTTCTCCATGAGAAAAAGAAGCTTATTTCACGTCCTGTTGAAATACGAGGTCCAGAAAGGCACCAGATGGCCTGTAATGTCTCATCCTCCTCCAGAGACCACTATCTACACCATGGTACAACAAAAGCTGAACACTCGATAGAGCATGTTGTGGAAAAGCTTAGTGGCCACTGGCAAATAATGATTGAGCGTAAGCACGCCTCTGGTCCAAACCAGCCATCCTAGTCCAGAGCTCCCATCCTGGCTGTCACCCAGGCTGGGCAGGAAACTATTCTACAGCCTGTAAAAAAACAAAACAAAACAGGAGAAAAAAATCCAAAAGCCATTTCACAGAATGGTCTTGGCGTGTCACCAAAACCAAGACAGGATGGAATTGCCCACAACTGGCTTTGCACAGACACTGAAAGCATTTCTCCCTAGGAATCCCTTTCCTTTCCACATAGCTTTCCAAGCTTAGGCTTGACAAACCAGAACAGACAGCTCTGAAAATACACGTCCTCCTTTGCAGCTGTGGGTCAGGGATTCAAACCAGAGCCAGGATCATGCTCCAAAAGCAGTTGAGGGGGCAGGGCTTGTTGTGAGCTAAAAAACAACACCAAGCAAGACAACCTCCACACTGTCCATCCATGCACTGTTGGACACATTTCTTCTCTTCCCTCGGCAGGTTCAGGAGCAAAGTCTTTCACTTTAATGCCCCAGCCCTTCCCTGCAGCCCTGCACCGGGAACTGCATAGCAGCATATGCACATCTCCTCAGCCTCTCGAGTCTTAAATTTTAATCTTTAATTTTTGAAAGAAGTTAGTATTTTATCCTCTCCTTTGATGAACATTACCGCCCTCTTACCACGTTCAACCACAGTTTAGCTAATTAGTAATTAGGTTACTGTATGTAAGCACATGTAACCTGATAAAGCAAAGGACTTCAAGAAGACCTGATGACTGCTACGTGCCCTGATGACTGCTGTCTCTCTCCCAGCCCTCATTTGCTGTGCAGCCAAGTCACTTGGCTCATGTCTCTTATTTCCACCTGTGCAAGGCCCACCTCTCCTCAAGATGGGGAAAGCACCTCAGCAAACCCCTCCTGCCACATACCAGGGAAGCAAAATCTCAGGGAAGCAACCAGATTCCAGCACAAACCACACAGCCGCTGCAGCATACCCGTAACTCACACAACACAAATATAGCCTAGGATCTGAGAAACCCCTATTCTTCTAAGAGTTTCATTTCCTCCAGTTCAGTCCCTACTGCCCTTTTTTGTCTTCTGACCCCTGGTAAGCTGCAGTACCTGCACAGGGGAAATCAAGAGCTTTGCTCAGGATGGAGCTGTGGTTCCAGTCCGTGGCAGTTCACTCCTGCACTAGGGCTGTGGTGGGCACGGCTGCACCTCCAGCTCATTGGAAGCTACAGCAGGTCACTGTCCATTGCCATGATCACCCGGGACAGGAGAATGTTTGAGAGCCAAGGAGAAATCCCACTGCAATTCTCCTCCCCACAAAAAACCAATGTTGAGGGTTGGAGTCACGAAACTTGAAGACATCCTGGTGATATTTGATGGTTTTGTCTCTCTTTCTTCAAATTCTGACCTGTACAAGTTTTCAATGATCATTTTTTTCTTTTTTTACCATTTGTCACTGTCAAAGGAAGAAGGGAGGGAAGGCTGAAGTGGGGAGGAACAGGAACAACAGGATGGAAAAGGGTAATACAAGACCTTTTGGCTTGATTTTCTTTTTAACAAATATGTTCTTGTCTTTTCCTTGTGGAAAGAGGGGTGAAAATGTTTTCCTTTTTATGAAGGAAAAAAACCAACCAAAACCAGAACAATGAACTGGAAACCCGGAAATGGTAATTAGGTGTTCACAGGTGTCTGTCCTTTCTTCTGTGTACAGTGTTTTAATTCCAGCTGGGAGGAGCAGCACAGTATGGCCACCTCCTACCTTCTCTTGGACTTCAGCTTCAAATGCACCATGTCTTGGCACGTTATCAACAGTTACAGGGAAAAAAAATAAATCTCTCCCTCCTCTCCATACCAGCCCTTCAGCAGTGTATTCCTGGTGCTGTGTAGGACAGGAGCAGTTTCCCATCAGACTCAGAGGTCTCCAGAGGTGCCCGATTCCAGGGGTTGATGGAGACCTGTCAGACCTGTCACATGCATGCAGCAATGCCTGAGACATTTGTATAAATTTAACAAACCACTACTTGGTCTCTGATTGTGCTGGGGGTCTCACAGCAAAAGACAGCCACTGGTGGCATTTTCCCCTGTTCCCCCTGCTGCGTGTGTGGGGGTGTTTTTAGTTTTGAAAGGAGAGGGAATTAAATGACACTGGGTCACTGAGCTTTGACATAAAATTCCTGAAACTTTGTCAATTCCATCCAAAGAAACTGCATTAAATTCCTGATCCTGCGAATTTTATGATTGCTTTCAATGGACACAGCAATACCTCCTCTGGCTTTATTAAAACAAGTTGCTCCCTGGCAGAGGTGGGATGCTATAGTCAGATTATACCATAAGCAACAGAGGAATGAGTTCATGTAGTATTTATTTTCAATAACACAGCCCCACATTTGTGTTCCAAACTGAAAAGTTATTTGTCTCTACCTAGGATTTTTGCAGTGTTATTCAACTGCCTCAGAAAAAGAAGTGAACACATCTCCACGACTTCTCTGACAGCACCACACTACCTTACATTTTAAAGGCATGGCAGCAGGAGCAAAGGGGCTAAATGTCCTTCCAAGGATTGTACAAGAACCAAGACTGGGAGGGAGCAGCTTATTCCACCATATCATGAGCAACATTAGTGGAGGGAGAGGAAAAATCACCAAACTACTTACCGTGAGGCCTGACTGCAAGCCTCTGGGTGCTAAGCTCTTCCCACAGCTATTTGCAACATGACATTCGGCTCTTTAAAAAATAGAAATACAATAAATGGCGTCTTATGTGGTGCCGCAGTCCTTTGCAGGGCATGTGAATGAGGTTTGCCAGCTTTCTCCACCTTCCATAGTAAAACATCTCCAATCAAATGATAATGTCCCAGAGAGGTACAAATTCTGGTACTTGACTTTCAGCGTTCATTTCACCAGCAGTTTGTAGTTTTTAGTTTTTAAAGGAAAGGAAATTAAATGGGGAAAAGATTGCCCTATGGTAATTCTCCAGTTAAACTCAGAGGAAGCTGCAGCAGATAAGGTTCCCATAGCAATTGGAACAGGTACCGAGCCACGCAGATGAGGCCTGATTTCCCCGCTTGCTTTCGGTGCTGGTCGTTTATCTCCACACAGCACGGGGAAAAGCAATTACTTGGAACAAGGAACAAGGGAAAGGAGCCTGTGGCATCTGTGATTCATTTTGATGGCCATTCTCTGGCGTGGTTGGATGTGCCAATACTGCAGCACAGCCGTGCACCGGCGCGTGTACCCTCGACCACAGCAAAGCTCCCAGCTGCATCCTGCCACTGGCTTTTCTGGTGGGTTTAGCTGTGAAGCTTTGATAGGCATTGAAGCAGGATTTGGCAGGGAGCTTTACAGCCCCAGCCTCCACAGGACGGAGTCATCTGGCACTGCACCAAACCCCGCATCCGAGCACAATTCCTCCTACCCATCGCCTCACGTTTTTGACTACCCTGGCAACAACCAACCTTTAATTTGACACAATCTGCTTCCAATGAACCCATCTTTCCTATTAATTTTGCTTTATCTTGCCTGAGCTGATGATTATTGCGCCTGATCATGTCTGCCTTATCCCCTGAGCAGTCATCCGCAGCAAAGCCAAGGGAGTGCAATCATTCTCCCACCCTCTTCCCAAAGCTACTCTGCAGCACAGGACCAGGCCCATCAACTCCTTCATTAATTCCTCTACAAAATGCCCCAGCAGTGCAGTTAAATCTGTGGGCATGCAGTCCTCAGGGTCTCATTTTCCCAGCTGTGCTGCAGCTCTTTTTATTTTTTTTTATCAACTGCTCTGAGACTTTTCTTGCACTCCATGAATTTTCTGAAAGAATTGTCAAATATTCATCGGTTTCACTCTCGGATGCGTTTTCACTGGGCCGTGTAGTTTTGACCAAGAGCAAGTCCCCTAGATAGTTATTCCTCACCCCCTCTTCCAGACTGAGACTGCGTTGAGATCCATCATCAACAACTACGATGGCATCGAGCACCCTGTCACTCCTTTCCCTTCCAGCGACAGCTGAAGCTGTGACTACTGACACTGCAGCCTCCTTTTGTCACTGGCTATGTTATGCTCCTGGCTCCCTCTCCCTTGTACATAGGTCCCCTAGCAATGCACTTTCCTTTGTCATCCTCCAGCTTCTGATGTACTTCTGAACCAACTTACTTATTTCCTGTGCTAATGCCCCATCATTTCATGCTTTTACATCCCTAACCTGGTTCCTTCACACCTTTAATCTCTGCTCTCTCTCACCACTCTCACCACTGTGGTTTCTTTTCCTCCTCCCAACACGAACACACTTTTTTTTCCCTTTCCCCCCTCCTTTTTTCTTTTTTTTTGCTACAATGTTGTTTTTCTCTTCCCAACCGGTGTCAGTACTGAAGGGCACTTCTGACAAAAGCGTGCTGCAGTCTCCACAGCTGCTGGCAAGAAGAGTTGTCCACAGGGTGTAAAAGAAATGCTGTCCCCAGTGGGTGCAACCAGCTGGCTGGAAGGAGAGGGTGTCCCAGATGCTTCTGTCACAGACATGAAGGAGAGAAAGGAAGAGAAAAGAAACCACTTCGGGAAGGAGAGAGCAAATCAGTCTGGGTAATGGAGGAGACATCCCCGGTGCCTTAGAAGTGGGTTTCTCTCTCTGTGACGCTGATCACCTCCCGGAGTGGAGGAGACCATCCCTCGCGCCTCGGCTCGGCCGGCCGCGCCAGGCGCTGCTTCTTCGGCTGCGGCAGGTCCTCGGCCGGGGCAATCAGCTGCTGCAGCCGCTGCGGAGGGGAAGTCGCTGTTAATTAACTGATGAGCAAACCGACAGCCAGTAGTGATCCACAACCATTGCTGGGGGCAAAGGCATCTAGACAGCCAATGCTCCCAGCTCCCTGTTCCTCTCCTGCCGAACGGCTGTGAAACAGAGGAGAGCAGCTTTGCTTCACCTGCTCTCAGTGACAATTATTCTGCCTCTGAGCTCAAATCTGGGCTGTGGGCTGATAATCTGACGTACAGCACTCCTCACAGACCTGCCGCTGTGGGGGAGGATGCCAGCCATTAGCACCACAGACAATGGAAAAAACACCATAAAACGTTGCTTTTCTTACACCAAGTAACTTTCCATTGATTTTGGTGGGAGCTGTGAAGCCTTTCAAATGGGCTGATCATCAGATGCTGGGCATCTCCTGTTACAATCCAAAACAGGGTGGTAGGCGATACCTACCTCAGTGGCACTCCCCAGGTAAAGCAGTCCCTCTCCAGACTGGCTCCTGCCCCAGAGCATCCTCAGCTCCCCTCTTCCAGTCAGCCAGACTGTGCTGGTGAGGACAGGGGTTGTGAGGCAGCTGCCTGCCCTTAGCTGCCTCTGTCCTGTGCAATGCAGGGTGCTACAGGCTGTTCCACACACTTGTATGCAGTGTTGTGACAACTTTGGGGAATCTATTCTTAAAAAATGAAAGGATCTTTGAGCTCTTTGGCAAAAAATGCTGGCTCACAGGGACAGCTGCAGTGAATTTCTGCTCTGTTTCTCCTGTTTCTTAAGCCACTGTGGTGCCACACAACTTCCTGAGCTCCTGGTTTCCTCCCAAAGCCCAGTAACGATGTCCTGCAGCTACCTGCCAGCTCCATGGGACAGCCTGTCATTCCCCAGCTGAAACCTGACTTTCACAGCCACCAGCTTTTTCCATCACAAGCTGTTCAGGACAGTGCATGCTCCTCCCATGCAGAATGCATCACAAGCAGAGCAGGAAATTCATCCGTGACTCGTTGGATTAATTTTAGTGCTCCCACTCCTTGTGAAGTGCCTGCGAGAATCACAGTTTTTGTTCATTTATTCAAAACTATTTGCCCCGTGATTTCCAAAATTGACCTTGGTCTGCAGCTGCTCTGTGGGCACTTCATTTTGTGTTTTCAGTCTTTGGAGCTTGAGCTGGCTTAATCAGGCACATTAGGAAACAACATTTGTGTTTCTTGGTCAGTCAAGTGTAACGAGAGGAATCAGTTTGTTGCAGTGACTGATCATAATTACCAATTGCAAACTTGCTTTCAGTGAATGGTTTGCAATATTGAAAGACTCTGTTCCTGGAAATATCTGTGTCAGGAAATTATTTCTCTACAATTCTGGGGTGCGACCGGAAAAAGAGAACAGGTACACTTCGAGAAAATTTGTTTTAAAAACAGGAGCAACTATCCCAGAAGATATTTTGTGGCTGGCTTTGATTCTGCCCTGAATCAACTCAGGTTTAGCAGCCAATTCCTTCCCACACACCTAAACTGCATCCTTGGAAATTTCTTCATACTAATGTAGCTGAGGAGTCCCGGGAAATTTCAATTAATGTCATATAAACCAGGACAAACAGAAAATCCCTCTATCTGAAATAGGCCAAACCAATTCCTCAGGTGTGCTCTACAATGAGCATTAACACTGTTCACAGCAGCATTTCAGTCCAAGGGCTTGAAGCACTTTGCCCCTGGTGAGAGATATTGCTTGTTTAGCAGGCAGGACATGTGGGCAATTACTTCTCTGACAGCTCCAAGCCCTCATTTAGACACGGAAATCTTCTGAGCTGTGGGGAGTCAGACATGCCAGCCACCCAGTCAAACTCTTCAGACCAGCCATACATCATCACTAAATGGCCCAGAGCACAGGAAAAGGCTGCAGGAGGTGGCACTCGAGGTGTGAACTTGGAGCAAATCATACCACAGCACCTCGGATTCACCGGCAGTTCCTCGTGCTGGGAAGTGTACAGCTCCCAGCTCCCTTCCAGACCCATAACCTCTTCATGTCTGCCAGCAGCAACCAGCAGGCCCAAGGGTCAAAGGCAGCTAAACAGGAACTGTTTTAGTGCCAAATACTTCTCCTCTGCCCTCCTGCCTGGATGGCTTATGCCTCTCTCAGTGTTCCACTGAAGACTTCAGTCAATACCATTCCCATGCCGGCCTTGCTCTGTATCTTTTCCTGAGCCTGGGACAGGCATTAGCCCACTCTGCCACAACTCCTGTCTCTCCCTATTGAGATACTTATTTCCAGTCAGTAAACAGGAGCCACTGTGAGCACGGATTCACCTTCTCTGAGACAATGGAACAAACGATGAGCTCCTGTGGCCAGCCCACCCCTGGATGTGTTGGCAGTGCAGGGTCCTCCTCTCCATGAGCCCACAATGTGACTGTCACACCTACACCACAGCCACAGGGATGCTGCCATCCCCTGTTCACCTGCTTCCTCTGCCCACCCCACCCTCCAACCAGCTGCAGTGAGGATGGGGAAATTTAGATGTGTAGAAATTTAGATGTGATGTACATCACTCAGATGTTTCTTCATGGGTCAGGTGAGGTGTCACCTCCATGGTACCATATCCCTAGATACAGCTCTTCCTAGGACAAAGAGGTCTACAGTGAAAGAGGACAGGCTTGGGCACAGCACAGGGCACAGCCTTACTGCTCTGTGAGCATGTCCTTTTTAGTAACGATGGGTAATTTCTTTCTTGAAAATAACATGGGCCTGACCCAGGGCTACAAGGGACAGGAAATAAAGGCAAAACAGATCCTGGTTTTGCACTGGGTTTGCACTGGTATCTACTGCATTTACACTACATATATGCCTATATATTGCACTGAGCACGATGGTGCAACACCACACGGAAGCCTGGACATTTGATGATCAGCCTGCGAGCTGTGCTGAGACCCTCCCAGCTCTCCAAACTGCCAACAAGAGCTACAGAGCATTCTGGGGAAGGGCCACTCTCACCAGCCCTTGCTTTCTCAGAGGAGAAATGTGTACCTCCCCCTCCGGGGCTCATCCTGAACCATCTGGGGGAGCAGCAGCAACACACACAGTGACCACAATCCCAGTACCTGTTTCAGGGGTCCTTTGGTTTTCAGGAGAATGAAGATGGCGTAGAGAGGAATGCAGACCATGGAGGAGAGTGCCATCAGCCAGCCTAGCATGTAGCCCCAGGGTGGGTACTCGTAGGAATTGTTGTATTTCAAGGGCGTGTACTTGATCAGGGAAAACAGGAAGACGCCCTGGGGAGCAGAAAACACAAAGCTAAGGAGAGCCAAGGGGCAGCCAGTCCTTGCAGGGTGGCCAGGCTGCCAGGCCTGGCTGCCCTGCACTGTAGCAATGGGTGTTGTGCCGTGCAGGAGCCAGCAGGGACCTGGCTGGCTGCACGAGCAGCTCCCAGAGCCAGGGCCAGGCAGCTCTGCAGCGTGAAGCCTTCAGGCTTCCCAAGAGTTCAACATAAGCGAAGCTGGCAGCAGCTCTGAGGGTCCAGCAACACTGAGGCAGCAATTTATTCATATCAAAGACAGGAATTTCTGTTCTGCCTGGCAGAAACACTCCAGAAGAACCACACAGCCACAGATTTACCCCTCCTGGGGCTCTCTAGCTACAAAGCTCTCAGACAATTTGGGCTGGTTTTAAAATTTCCCAGATCTTCAAGTCCTTCTGAAGCCTGGGGACAAACGACTAGGAATCTTTTGTAAGCTGCAGTTATAGATCCCATCTGTGTTCTCACTGAGGTCAAAGTAAACAACTCTCAACATCAGATACCAAACCAGAATTTGGCTCAGAAAGCATGTAAAAGTCAGTGGAGCAAGACTGGACACAAACTCAAAACAGGCAAGAACTTGCCTGAATTTGGGTCCACTGTCTTTAAACACAGTCACAGAAGTCTTGGAAGATATTTAATAACATAGAAAGTAAATGGCTATAGAAAGGTATTTCTGAACCATGGGCAGTCCCAGGAACACAGGCAGAAGCAAGTATTTCAGAACAGGGTAATTCTCACTGGTTTTCTATTCATAGGTAATTTGACCAAACCTCTCCAGGCTTTGAGGATACATTGCCTTTTGCCTTCACAATACACAACTGGCTTCTCAGGCCCAGTTAATTTTCCAGGCAAAACCTAAGGCATTATAAAGGAAATAAATAGCTACCTCAGCTACGGACAAGCTCTTGCTTCTCCACAGCAGTTTAAAAAATGTACAACAGCACCTTGGAGATAAATTGGCCTTTTCTACCGAGAATTTGGGGACCCAGAGTGACACACCATGATGTCATAACCGCACTTACCAAGCACAGACCCGGGGTGAACACCAGCCAGCATATCTTGATCAAGGGCCATGGCCGGAAACCAATCATGTCCTCGATGTTGTCGTAGAAGCGGTTGGCACCTTGGCCACCAACCAGCACAGAGACAAAGTCAGAGGTCAGATTGGTTTTGTTTTCTTCAACCACTATTCACATCAGATCCCAAACTTTCTTTATCCTTGGTGTTTACTCCTGGTGAAAACATGGCTGTCCTAATAATATAGCAGCAGGTGATGGGGTTTTCTGACACTGAAAAGGCCTATCTGTGGCTGAATAGAGATGGAGGGGTTTAATTTCATCCATAAGTGTCAGAAGGATTGCCACTGAAGAAAAGCACAGCTCCTCAGACAGCAGCAGGTGTGAGAGGATGCAGCCCATGCACTGGCAAGGACCACAAAAGGAAAAGAGGGGTGCCTGGATTACAGAGCAGCACGGGAAAGCTCTTGCAGTTGAGCACATGGGATTGTGTGAGTCCAGAGTGCTAAAAGGAACAAAGAGAGCAGGGAACACCTAACAAAACCCTCTCTTTGTAAATAAACATGCTGGTATACCAGGGAAGTCATGTCAAGAATCACCACTGACCCCTGTCAACAAGACCCTGTCTTCCACAGAATATTTTATTATTGACATAAACTCAGAAAACCTGGCAATTAAAACTCCTCTGAAAACCAAATTTTCCATCTGCAAGTGCTGCTGTACTGTCCACTGAGAGCTGTCTGGTGGGTGTCTGATCTCACCCAGTTCATTAGTTTCACTTACTGGGCTTCTTGGTTCACAGTGTGTGGGACCCACCTAAATCTCATGGTGCCCTGGAGTGGGATATAGCTCAGAAAAGCTCCTAAAAGTCCTGCCACCAGCCAGACTCTAACCATTGACTCTCCCCAGCCCAAAGCACAGAGAGCAAACATATGCGATGGCATAGAGGAGACAACGAAATGCAGATAGATTTCAGCAGGCCTTGCAATAAGCGCTGGGATGTCTTCAAGTATCAGGAGCCTAATGTTGGCCAGAAAGAGATGTAAAATGAAGAAAAATCAAGAGGTCATTTATAAGGTGCCCTAGCACCTTTCTAACCAAAACTAACCAGATACACCAGACTGCCTCAGGCAAAGTAAGACAACAATATTGGACAAAAAAAATTGAGCTAGTCTGTCCAGAAAAAGGGCTGCCAGTTAAGCACCTCTGGGATGAAATAATACCGTATTTGTCTTATTAAAGCTTTATCTTGGTGCTTAGCTGATAAAGAAGGATTCTGCTTTTGGGGATGTTCATCCATCTGTGAACTTGTGGTCAAGGCCACAGTTCCCAGCTGCAAATGTGGTAAGATTTTGCTTCTTTATATCTCAACACCAGAGGGCTGGACTGGGCAAAATACATGCCTATAGAACTGGCCACATTTGTGAATGTTTGGGGTTTGGTGAGTTTTATTTTGGTTTGTGGTTTTTATGTCTCAGAATTAAATTCTCATATTATGTTTCCTTTAAATATAGTAATTCTACAAAAAGCACATTATGTGTGCTCTTTTTTTGTAATTCTTTGCATTATTTTCTATATCCCATGACTAATGCTTGCAGAAAATCTCTTTTAAACCCAGCTTTTTGAAGTATTTGGGGGGGGGGGGGAAGGGGGGGGATAGTTCTTTGAACACCTCTTGGTGTTGAGTTGGCAAGTTAACAAGTAGCCTCAAGCAAAGACAACAAGCTGTGGTATATCAAGGGACACACAGCCTTGTGTGGGAGCCCAGCCTACACCAGAGAACTTCCAAGCTGTAAATATCATGAGGCTTCAGATAGCATTTCTGAAAATATATTGGGGATGAAAGGAGATGGTATATAAAACTAATTTTGCCAAAAAGCCAAAATCTTCCACAGGGTGAAAAAAAAAGAGATACAGATCATGTGAAGTGCAGTTTAGAATACAAGCACAGCACGGAATCTTCCACAGAAACACACTGCGTGTCAGACAAATGACAGGTAAACTAATTCATAATACAACTTCATGGCAGATAAAGTTTCCCTGCCAATTCGGATCTAAGATCTAGGCAAAGAGAGATATATATTAAAGAAATATGAAAATGCCAAACAAAAAGAACACACACACATCCATCCCCCAACAAGAAAAAAAATCCCACAACTTATATTGTTAATTATGATGTGCCTTCACCCGTCCTTGTCCCTTTCCTCTGTAGGACAACCGCCAGTTCCTAAATCTCCACAGCCACTGTGGCAGTCAGAGGGTGATGTGATGAAACACAATGGGGACTGACATGAACGTCCTCAGAGAGTATATGAACAGGAAGTTTTACATATTCTACACTTCACAGGCAGATGAAAAAGTAATCAAGCTTAAGAAGTCATCAGTTCAACCACTCAACACTGGCTTTTTGAGCAAATTAGAAGCTGGAGGACACATACTGGAGCAATGTGCCCTTCCTTCCCAGCACATTAGAAGGATTAGATAAAGTTCCTGCAGAGAAAACCATAAAAACTTCCCCAAAGAGATTTTTGGTGGAGTGCACAGAGATGTTTGCTTTTATCTCCAATATTCCAAGACAAGGAAGAATGGGATGCAGTCACTGGACAGTTAACCATGAATGCTGGCACCACTTCCCTTGTGCTGATCGATCCCATGTACCTTCAAAGTGGTGGTGTGCTCTTCTGACAAATCATTTTGCCACGTAAATTCACAGGGATAAATTTCACATGAATCTAGCTAGAGATTTGCTAACATCCTTATCTCTTGTCCTTATGGAGCTCTTCTCATTTTATGCAGCTTATGAAAACAGCAAATGATATCCAAATTAAAAGGGACAAAGATTTAATTTTACTTTTACCATATTCAAAAAACAGTGAGTTTCACAGTTCTGCTAGTTTGGAATCTATAAAAAAATCTCTCCCTGTCTTTTCTTCCAAGTTACATTTATTTGCATTCACCCACAGCATTCCAATAGGTGATGGCTGTGGCTCCACGCCACAGTACCAAGCTTGTATCTGCTCCCTCTCTGTCTCAAACCTGCAGCATCAACACCTGCACCAAGCCTGTGCAAGGAGCCAGCAACAGAGGTGTCCTGGCACCACAGCTGGCATTCTGGCACCACAGCTGGCATCCTGGCACCACAGCTGCGCATCCTCTGGGTACCAGGCGCACAGAGCAGGCCCTTCATGGCCCACAAAGAAGCACATAAGGTTGCTCACATGCAGTGCATCTGAGAGCATTCAGCACACAGAGCCAGAGCAAGCCCGACAGGCAGGATCCAGGCAGGAGGAGGCTGCCATGCTGCGCTGGGACTCGTGCCACTCCACACCACACTGGGAGCCACGCTGCAGGTGAGCAATAGAACCAGAGAAAGATTTATCACAGCACAGCACGGGTTTACCCCAGGGCCACCCACAGGTACCCAGTGGCATCAGTTTGCTTTAGCTGTGTGAACAGTCCTAATGATTTCAGCCCTGGCTCTCCTGCAGTGATGGAGGCCCTTGCTTCCTCCTGAACAGCTAATCCTAATGTGCACGCTGTGACTGCCTGGAAAATCTCCTCTGCAGCACATTTTTGTGGCATCATGCTGTGAATCTCAGTGTTCAAACCCCAAGCCTTCCTATAGAAGAGCTGCCTGTCCCAAAGTGGAAGGGAGGGAGGGGAAGAGGCGGGGGGACACCAGAATCCCTGCAGCACTCTCCTCTAGGGAACATGTTCAGCAGGTCCAATGCTGTGCAATCCTTCCTCAGGCAGGGAGCAGTACAGAGGAAACCCTCAGGTCTTTGGGAGAGCAGCTGCCTGGCAGCAGGGGGAAGCTGCCAAGTGGTGGGTGGTTGGCGTATGTGCTGGGAGAGGGGAAACTCAGAACGCATATTTGTGTTAGCAGAAACGCTGTAATTCTTCACAGGGTAAGCAAGAGGCTCAGCCCTGCCAGTTCTGAGGCTGGGAAAAAAAAAACCCTTTAATCAGTGCTAGTCACTTTTTTCCCCACTGTAATGCCTCACCTTGGCCCTCTGACTACATTTTGGACCAGAATCATCCCAGTGGATGCAAAGCAGAGCATCAAGAGGGTAAAATCACACTGTGTGGAGTGGCACAAATGAACCTATGGTGGTGAGGAAAATGGCCATTTCTCTGTCCCCAACTACTCCATTTCCCTTTGAGGCTGCTGGGGCAGCATCACCTCTCCTGTTGCTCATTGTCTGCCATTGCTTCTCTCCATGGGTCATCAGAAAAGGCGTGTGGCCTGTGTGACTGTAAAAATGGCATTAAACATCAAAGCATAATGCAGTTTAATGAACTAACCCAGCATGGTGATCCCCATCCTGTCACAGATGGATGGGGATCTCCACGTCCCTTTAAATCCCAGAAGGACTGGGCAGAAGGGGACTCAAAATTAAAATCTGGCCAGGGTCTGTTACTGCAAGCTGTCAGGTGAGCTTCCCTTGAAGGACATCTTTCTAAAATAAAGCTCTCTTACAGATCTGCTTCTCTTGCATTCCCTGGAGCTCAAGCAGCTGGACCAGTTACCCTTTCAGTAAGAGAGGAGTTTATCCAAACCAGCAATTGGCTCTTGCTCTACAGAAAGCATTCGGAGAAACTGGTAAGGCCTTCATCAGCAACTGCACCACAGCCAATACAACCTCTATAAGACTGTAAGCACCAAAAGGAGCACACAGGGACTGAGTGCCCATAACAAGGAAAAGGTGGCACCAAATGGAATTGGCAGGTGGCAGATTCAGAACAAGGAAAAGAGAGTGACTCCTCACACAACACCTGAGAAAGCCGTGGAACTCCTTGCTGCAGCATTTTGTGGGTGATAAATGCTTAGCTTAGGAAAAAAATAACAGAAGAGAAATAAATAGATTTCACTTTGGCATGGAAATTCCTGGGCAACAAGCTGAGTATTGCATCTGCTTCTAGGACCTCCAGCACAAGAAAGACATGGAGCTGTCAGAGTGGGTCCAGAGAAGGACCATGAAAACTAAGAGAGGACTGAAGCACGTGCCCTGTGAAGACAGAGAGTTTGGGCTCCAGGGAGACCTTGTTGCAGCCTTTCAATATATAAAGGGAGCTTGTAGTGAAATGACAAGGGCTAACAGTTTTAAATTGAAAGAGGAGAGGTTTAGAGTGGATATAAGGAAGAGAATTTTGACTCTGAAGATGCTGAGACACTGGAACTGGTTGCCCAGAGAGGCTGTGGATACACTACCATTGCAAATGTCCAAGGCTAGGTTGGTCAGGGCTTTGAGCAACCTGGTCAAGTGGAAAGTGGCCAATAGGGTGGACTAGCTGACATTTAAAGGTCTCTTCCAAAACAAACTGTTCTATAATAAGTTGTGAAAAGCTGGAAGAACATTCACAGAAAGTATCACTCCTAATTTTTCTTCTATTGTATTCCTTCACGAGCATCCACTCCTGACCACTGAGACCCAATATGATGCTGTGTTTGCACTCTTTCCCTGAGGTTATGATGCCAGTGCTGGTTGAAGTGGTTGGAACCAGCAGATGTGTGACTGTGGGATGTTGAGGTCTGGTCTAAGCTGGCACCTACTGCAGCTATGCACAATCCTTACAGCTGAGGCTCATGTAGTTCCATGAAGCAAAGAGAGGGAGCAGCTGCTCTGCATCACACACAAGACTCTTTGCCCAGAACTCATCAGCCTTAACAAGCTTCAGGGAGAAGAACCAAAGCCTTTGTGCTCAGGAAGAGATCTCCCATGAGCTATCAGAGAAGACTCTTCTTACTGCACAGACTAACAAGCAGTTGGTTTCCTCCTGACAGTTCATGAAGCTCAGTTTTATCCTGCTCCTGAGTAGTTTAGTTACAGACTTCACTGAGAGCCAAAGCAGTCCCTCCTATTTCTTTTCTGAGTGTCATCACAGCCAGGGTAAACAGGAATCATTGCAGAAATAGCACATAGCAGGTTTGCATCTCAGCATTTTGTGTTAAATTAACTGGCAGGACTAAACTAAATGCACAGTGTAAGTAGACAGGGACAGACACCAAAGAACAGCAGTCACTCCTCTATAGCTGATTTTCTAATTCAAAGGGCAGATGGGAAGAACGGCAAGGTAGCTCAATATGAGGCACCTACGGAGAGGGAAAAACATTCCTAGTCTAAATGTGGAGCAATTAAGAAATATTGCAAGGAAACAGTGAAAACTAGACAAGAAAGAAGATAATTACAGCACTTCTTTGCCCCCTGAGGATCTTTGTTGTCCACTCCCACTTCTCAACCCCCCATTGTTGCCTTGATAAAAAGCAAGACCGGTTTTTGTCCTCCACTTACCATACACCCATCCTACAGAGATGACTTCAAAAACAGACAGGAAGAGCAGGCATGTGCCACTGGCAGCATAGTAGTCAAAGAGCTGGAAGATGTACATGCCACCCTGTTGAAGAGGTAGAGAAAACAGAGCCATGGCAAGACCATTCCATGTCAGGGAAACATGGGTGGGGTAAGCAGAAGAACAGCAGCAGAAACACTGACCCTAGAGCAGGCAGGAGAAGAGCCTTCTCTTGGGGCTGCCCTCACTCTGTTCCAAAAACACAATCAGGCCTGGTGGCAGGAGGTTTTCATGCCCGTTTTATGATACTGCTGGGCTGGGCTGGCTTCTGTGTGCTTAAGAGCAGGAGCTGGTTTGTTTGGTTGTTTTAAAACAGTTAGGAAGTTTCCAGGATCATGTTTGAAACAGCACGTAGCACTGCAGAGTTTTGCACCCAAAAAACTGTTATCTTGAGCACCAGGATATTCAGGTACCTCATTGTACCTTTATCCAACTTTACATACTACTCATGGTCTGAGCTCTGCAGTGGCAGAGGCACATGGCTTTCCTGCTGCTTCTGACTTCGAGCTGAGCCCTGCAGAGTTGCCATTAGCTGCCTGTACAGGCCCGTGGATGATTTTCATGGGATTTTTCCAAGAGAAAGCCCCTTCAGGTCAAATAGATGCTTTCAAATAATGCTGAAGGGCTTCAGACACACAGTGCCACTCAAATCAATTACAGTAGGAGTTGCCTTCAGCAGATCCTTAGCCAGGATCCTGCTGGAGGATCATTCGTCTGTGCCTAAGGGGTTTAGCAGGAATTAGTTGTCCCTCCAGAGCCCACGGAGGCAGCACAGGAGCACTAAGACCCCTATCCAGGCTTGTGGTTCACACAGAGCACAGCACAGCACTGTGCAGGAAGAGGTGCAGCTTTTAGCTGCAGAGCAGTGCAAACACTGGCATCACACCAGCACAGCTCTGCTCCTTCTGGTCCCCGGGATCACGGCTTCCCACGGGCTCCAGCAGGGTTATGGCACAGCCATTACCCCCAGGCTCCTCTCCTGCTGCTCTGCTTTGTGTGGAAAGCAGCCAGCAAACGATCACTGCCCTTAGAAGAGCCTGTTTTCAAACAGCTCAGCTTGTTTTAGCTCCCAGGTCTGGTATTTGCACGAAGCCGTGTGTCAGGCAGCCCCTCTGGGCTGTGGGACCAGGATCTCTGGAAGGCTCAGTCATGCAGTGAGCACACTGGTGTTACACGGGGTCAAAGCAGCACTGGCTGTGAGAGACACCAGCTAATGCATTAGAAATGAGAGACAATTAACAGCATCGAAGACAAGCTTGCTGTCTCTGCCCAGACCTCCAGAGCTGTGTAGCAGGGGGTTTGGTGCTCAGCTGTACAACCCAGCTACTCCTTGCTCACCTCAGTGACCAGCAGCAAGCCCAGCAGGTAGCATATGACTGCAATGGCCAGGATCAGCAGCTCCCGACGCCCCTTCTTCCGAAACACTCCAGGGAACATGTCAATAATAGCTGTCACCATGCTTTCCACACAGACAAACTGCAGAACAAAACACGGCAGAGAAATCAGTGTCTCTCCTTCCCCCAGCACGCTCTTCCCCTCACTGTCCTTTTTGTCCTCCCACCACCCAAAGCCTTATTTTTTCAATTTCTCTTTTCATCTGTCTTGCTTCCACCAAGGGCCAGCAGAAACAGAGGAAAAAGGCCTAGTTATCCAGGTACAAGGGCTGAGGTACTGCAGAGCAGAGCCTGAGCAAAACACCTGCCTGATGGATGTGCAGGACACCCCTTGTGCCAGCAGCAGGGTTGCACACTGCACTCTGCAGGATTTGTTCTTGGCATAACAGGGGTGTGGGATTGTAGGAGATGGGCACACCAGTGAAAAGAGAACACAGGGATTGCTCTGGTGGGATGCAGTAGGGAGAAAACAGCCCCTGTCTCAGACTGCCCCACTCGGTGCTGGGCCTCACTCTGTAGTGTGCACAGTTCTGGAGCTGGCACAGAGGTGGGGATGTAGCTGGGACACCTCACGCACACACAGGGAGAAGAAGCCAGCAGAGACACCAGCACACAAAACCACTGTCCTGCCACTGGCCCTGGCTCTGAGCTCCCACAGTGTGACAGTGCTGCACACAACATAGAGAACTTATTTAAGGGAGCAGCAAAGCACATACCCACCTTACCCTTTCCAGTGACCATGGGGAGTGCTCAGGGTGGGGACAGGCACACGCACGTTGGGTGAGGAGGGGCATTTGCTGTACCTGGCTGTCCAGTCCCAAGAAGATCAGCATGAGGAAGAAGAGGCAGGACCAGAGCTGAGACACAGGCATCATTGTCACTGCTGTTGGATATGCTATGAAAGCCAGGCCAGGACCTGCCAACAGACCACAGGATGACCACTGCCCTGCAGCACAGGGTAAGCTCACATACTTCTTCAAAGCTCCAATTGTCACAGCTCCTGGCCCACCCACAGCTGAAAGCCGTGTTGAGGAGTACTGATCGTGCAGACCTCTCTGCAGACACCCATAGTGATAGAGGATGTAAAGAACAGCTTGGGTTTCACCTCAGAAGAGTGCCCTCCCCTTCAGGCTGTTTGTTTTCCCCTGACTCTGAAGTCTCCCAGAAAAACTTACCTGATTCGGCCACTTCTGAAATGGGTACCCCCTGCTCTCGAGCCATGAAGCCCAGCACAGAGAAAATGGCAAAGCCAGCAACAAAGCTGGTGGCACTGTTCAGGAAGCAGAGCATGATGCAGTCCCTGCAGGAAGGAGACCAGAGAGAAATGGGTCCTAGCACATTTGGGACACCCAGAGCTAAGCTGCCAGCACAAGGCACCTAAGGAGTTAGAGGAAGGTGTCAGCACACTGCTTTATTGATGACAGAAACACTTTGGAAGAGCCAGGGGAAAGTATTAACTGCCCAACCAACAGCCATGGCAGCACCTTGTGGAGAACAAAAGGAGAGATGATTGATGTCTCCCAAGTACAATTCCATTTCACCATCTGTGCTGGAGCAATATGTGAAAGAATAACAAAGTCCCTGCTTCTCGGGGCTCTGTAGAGGGTGTCAAAAATGGTCCTGATGCCTCCACTGAGCTCCATGTCAGGCTATGGATAAAATAGATCTGTAATCCAAGGGCAAGGAGAAGGCCAGACAGACTTGATTAATCTCCTTGATAGGATCAAAAGGCCACTGGCAGTACATTACTCTGATGGTAGTAAAGCACTGAAGACAGGGGGCCCAGCCATCATCTTTGCACCACGTCCCCTGCCTAGCAAGTGATGGCAGAGCTGGCCATGTCACCCCTGCCCACTCACTCTGTCAAAACAGACTGTGCTGTCTACACAGTGGGGGGAGACACTCTCCATTTTCATTCCTCCCCCTCCTCCAGTCTCTCGTTTCCACGCTGACTCGTGCAGGAGAGCACTGTTAAAGCCATTTTCTGGACTCCTCTCTTCCCTCAGCCGTTCTCCATCCCTATGCTGAGTCCTCTGCAGCTTCTGCACACTGAGCAGCTTGTTAGTCACAGCAGCACGACCCAAGGTCTCCCCCAGGGACAGAGCCTGCCTCCGATGCAGTTCTGTGCTCCCTGAGAAAATTTCCAGAAGGAAACGAGGAGTCCAGGCTCTTCCTACCTGTAACAGTTGTTGGTGTATTTGTTGTAGCTGCCTAGAGCTGTCAGGCACCCCTGGCAGATGGCGTAAGAGAAGAGGATTTGAGTGCCTGCATCCAGCCAGACCTGGAACAGAGAAGGTCAGTGGTCTCCAGACCTGGCAACAAAATAAACAAATGGCTGTGCCCTGTCAACAATAACTACTCCAGTCAGGGAGAACAAACCCCATGAGACAGAAAGGGGATCTACAATGAATGGAGAAACTGGGATACCTATCTGGAAAAACTGAGCTATAGGATTGGAAATCCTTCAGGAAAAGTCTCTTGAGGAGACCATATTTTCACATCCCACTCAAGGTGACACCATTTCTCCATCCCACACCTTTGCATTCCGGGTAGAGATGGCATCCCTGATAGCATGGCTCCGTCTGAGGCTGTCACTGCAGATGTCTGTGGTCCCTATATGGCCCGGATGATTAATCTCCTTGCAGAGCCACTGGTGAGTCACCCCAAATGAGAATGTGATCAACAATCCGTATACTCCCCTCCCTGCTCCCAGATCGACTTTCCCACATCTCTGAGGCCACAGGGCAGGGTGAAGGGCAGAAAATTGCCTAGCTGAGAGATTGCAGGCCAGTGAGGTGTCATGCACCCAGGTTCCCCTTTGCTCTGGCATTTCATGGGAAAAGCTGAGTGGGGTTTCTCACCACTGCTCCAGCCCTCTCCTACATGGGGGAGCTGAACTGTGGGCTGAGCTGCAGCTCTGCTCTCACACAGTCCCAGGGAAAGCCCTGACCTGGGAGTTTCAGGCAAACAGCCCACCTTTCTGACGGTCTCCAAGTTCCCCACTCATCCTATTTTTCCTCTAAGCATCCCCCAGCTGCAAACATCAAGGCAGCTGGAATTTAGTAGCCTTCAAAGAATCACAGCTCAGGCACTGCTGCCTAAGTTCACACTGATTTCTCACAGATAGGTGTGCATGCAGGAGCTCTTCAGGCACGGACACACGTCCCACTTGAACCAAAGCTCTACCTTCTGCCTTAACTCAGTAGCAGGACCTCACTGAGGGTTTCCATGAGCTCCAACAACTGGTGGCAGGGATTGACCCTTTGGCCAGCCCCTGCCTCAGGCAGGTGGGACCAGCCCCCAGGACAGGTGAAGGGAACCCAGCTGGTCATAGCCTATGTTACATGCACACCTTTGGTCTCTGCAAGCACAGGGACCCCACATGTCCTGGGAGGGCCCTGATGGAGCCAAAGTGCTAACCAGGCCAGAAAAAAAATTAAAAGTGATAGATTATATACCCCTTCCTTAATTATCTGCATTTAACAGCCAGGAAAAGTATCTGTTACATGCTAAATATTTGGTATACTCTTCTGGTTTTGCTGAGCCCCTGAGTGGAAATGACCTAATATACCCCCATGCTGCAGACCACGAGCAAAAAGGGTGCTCTGTGCAGGGGGACTAGACCCCTCTCAGAAGTTTTAAGGATGCTGGTTCACCGGTCTCCTTTCAGAGCTGACAGCTAGATGCTCAGCTAGCAGAGGATCCAAAGGCCAAGCACTGAGAACATTCTTCGTGGCCAGCTTTTGACACCCCCCTCACCTGTGGGTCTGCCAGCCTGGAGACGTCTGGCTTCAGGTAGAAGATGATCCCCTCAGCAGCCCCTGGCAGCATCACCCCTCGAACCAGCAGGATGAGGAGCATCACATACGGGAAGGTGGCAGTGAAGTAAACGACCTGCAGGGGCAGGGAAACAAGAGGAGAGAGGGTCAGCAGGGAGGGGGGCAGGCATTGCTTCACCTCACCTCACTTCATCTCCAGGCCCCCACCCCAGCAAACGCCCCTGGCTCTGCTGCTGGCTGGAGCTGCTGCTGCTAACACAGAAGAGGGGTGGGAAGGAAATTAACCCAGGTTACATCTCACTGGTGATTCCGTTCATCTACATTTTGTTCTTCATTCAAGACTCTGCCACTGGTTGCTCTGCTTTGTTTTCTCTTTCCAGTCAGTGTCATTTCCCTGCTCTCCAGCTGTTCCCTTCATCTTTCTAGAGCTGCAGAAGAAACCCAGATCTCTTCCTGTCACTGAGTTTTAACGAGGAGTTATTAAAATGGTCCTATGCCCAGCAAGAGTTTTCCAAATTAAATACCAGCTTCTGCTGTCCAACTTGAGACTCCTATGAGGGGTCTCATTTCCAGGAGTGCTCATGCGTCAGTCTCATCCCTTCAATGCCTCTGAGCTCACAGGTAAAAAATGGGGGCAACTCAAAGCCTTTCAAGAAAATGTAGACCATTATTTTTGTAATACCTATTTTTACTTCTTTTTGTGTGTGATATAAATAAATATTACAGCAGAATTAATCATCTCTAAATCATTGGTCAATATAACATACTCTTTTTCTCTATTTGCAAAATATTTGTGAGCAAGTTGCAACTTACTAACACTTATTCATTACTAAAATTCATGCAAGTAATGTGGAGGCTTGTTTACTTCATGGATTCATAGTGATGGGCCTAAAATGACATTTTACTGTGCTTAGTGATAATTGGTCAAATAAATCACAGTATATGGTACTTTTGCTGTTCCCTGGCTGAATGAGAATGGCACTACTTTGGGCACAAGTATTAAAATCTACCTTCAGAAATCACTTTTAAGGAATATTTATGCACAACAGCTGAATGCGTAAGGAAGAGAAACATAGGGCAAAAGGAATAAAAGAAAAAGGCTTTTAAAAGAAAATGAGTCTTTATGGAGTTATTTGAAATTATTGTCCTGAGGTCACTATGGTTTCTTTAAATTTGTATTCTGTAAATCACAGAAGCGGAAACATAAGGATCTGGCAGGGTTATCTGATTGGAGCAGCCTCTCAGGCAAGCACAACCTCCTGTTAATTCTGGAGCTGTTGAACAAAGTTATGCACCTACTCAGAATTCTTGGGTCTTTCACACTGCTTACCTTAGTACATTGTCAGCAAAGAAAAACGTGAGCAGTTAAATTTTTTGACAGTGTCCCTGTAATACTCAAAATTACTGCCTGCAGAGAAGACAACTGGCCTGTTTGACCTGTAGTATATTTGGGGACATAAAATCCCTCCCTTATTGTTGCACCATGTCCATAACACCTGGCTGGTAAATAGCCAATAGCCTTCTACCCTAAAAACTGTGACGGGAAAATCTTCTATAGTCTTGGGAAGACCATTCCATTTACTGCACGTAGTCACTGTTTCCTCTCACTTTCTGGTCTGGTTTGGCCAAACCACACCAGCTAAACCAGCCTTACTGAACTACTTTAGCTTCCTCCTTGAGCAGGTAAGTTTCGCACACTGGGGCAGCACCAGGCAAAGGAGAAACTCAGGGGAGAGTTCTGAGAGCTAAGGAGAACCTCGGGTGACTTAATTATTCTTCCATGCAGATCACACGGCCCCTCAGACCCAGTCTCTTGTGAAGATGGCACTGTGGTATTCAAATTAGGGGGCATCAGAGATTCAAGGTTTAAAATGCAGACCATCCATCCCCTCTCCCCATAAATGTGGAGTCTGGCTCTCTTTCCTTGAGAAATGGTGGACAAGAAGTCAGGACTAGCAAGAATCAGTCATTAGAAAAAACTGGGAAAAATCCAGTGAGGGGAGCAAGCTGTTATGTCATTCTGTTGAAGTGGGTGTCCAGTGCAGTTTTCAGGTAGCAGATGGGATTTGACACTGAAAGACAGGTGTCAAGTACGAAAGGGAACACTTGTCAAGAGTAGAGATAGTGATTTGAAGGATGAAATCTGTTGCAGAAATTGGTTCCCTCCCTTTGCTATTGGGACATCCCCTGGACACCCGCAAGACTAATCATTAAGCATCAATCATCACTAATTATCCACCCATCTCATTGCAGTTCCAGGAAAGAAAGAGGTCCTGAGCAAGTCAAGGCCATGGCAGTGTCCCTAATACCCAGCCCAAGGCATCAAACACTCACTTACTCCAAAAGGAAAACCAGTCCATCTGCTCTACAGGATGAACCTCAGCACTGGCAGCACTGGCTCCAGCCCCCTCAGCAAAATGCAGACAGTGACCAATGGACCCCAAACACGCAGATCCAGAAAGAGCACAAGAGAGAGAACAAGGACACTTTTCCCACACCAAGTGCTTTGCAGGATAAAGAAGCAGGAGACATTCATTATCTATTCACTGAGCTGGTTACAGGCAGCAGCTTGTCTGTTTTGCTCAAGTGTTTAATTATTGCCAGAGATGGGATGTCTGCCACTGCAGAGGATCTTGTTAAAAACACCCTCAAGCCACAGCAGGACAACACACTGGTGAGTGCGTGATTCCCAAGGGCACTTGGGGAGTATCCATCAGCCGCTGTGGGTATCTGCAAGGGAAAATGTGACTCAAAACCCCCTCAGTTCGCACTTCTTTCCCCATTCTCCCCTCCCTGATGGACCTACTAATTTATTCTTCCTCTTAGGGTTCAGACACAACTGGTGTATATCAGTATGGCCTCAAATTTGGTGCTGTGTCTCCTGCCTCTATTTCATGAAGAAGGAAAAGAGATTGGAGAAGAAATATAAGATGTGTACAAGGAGGCTTATGGGCCAGGAGGATAATGTCCGTTCCTACTTTGCCTGTGGACTTGACCCCTTTCCAGATGCAGAAGTAACAGATGATCCAAGCCAGCAGCAGACACAGAGCCAGCTCCCAGCGCACAGTGCCCAGTTTGTGAATACCATCCGTGAGCCCCAGGACTCGCTTCCTGCCGGTGTCCAGGGACAGGGAGAGAAGCATTAACACTCCCCACCACTCACCCATACAGACCTTTCCCATATTACCCCATCCAAAGACTTAACAGCCTGTTTACGACACCTCTGCCCAGGACTCCCAGCCATGCAAATCATCCCAGCTCTGCTTAAGGCTCTCCTCTCTATTCACCTCTGCTCCACCATGTCCTGTAGCTGACCCAAACCCTCCCACTCTCCAAACCCATGGTGCCATGCCTGTCAGACCCACACTACACAAAATCAACACCTGCTCCCCACTGCTCCCTGAGCCTTGCAGCTCCCCAGCAGAGACAACTCAATCCAAAGCAGGCCCCCAAAGCCACTATCAGCCCAGGGCCACCATTCTTCCTCCCCATATGCTACAGACACCTTGTATATAAGCATAAATTATCTTTATGATTCCCATGCCCTTCAGCCTCCTTCCTTGAAGATTCACCATCATGATGGTAGGCCACACGAGAGCTCAGCACTGCAGTTCATGCAGTTCCCGCAAGCCCAACCCCACACTTACAACTCCTCTGCACACCCTGCTCCAAACCAGTCCCTTCAGTGTCCCCGTGCGCCCTCTACAGAAAACCTCAACTACTATTTCAGAGGGGTCTCAGCTCTCACTAAACAGTACGTGCAAGGAACAGGGCTGGAGAGGGGGGCCAGCACTGGGCAGACTCCTTCTGCAGCCATGGGCACGTATCATCTTCTATGTGCCCTGTGGTGGCTGCAACAAACAAAGGACAGTCAACCCTTTCAAAGGTACTTTACGAGCCAGAAATGGGGAAAAAACCCAAACCCAGCTGCTGAAGCTGAGTCTCTGACACCCCTCTTCTTTCTAAGACTTTCCTCAGTAGCATGTGGGGTGGCACCAGCAGTCATTTCAACCTCTCTGGGCTGCACTGATGTCGTTATCTGGGACACTGTCTGGCCCGCTGCAAGACCTCTCACTCAGACTGTGTTTTAGTGCCTTCAGCCCCAAATTCCTCAAAATTCTCCTCCTTCCTCAAATTCCTCTCTGGCATCTCATGCACGCCTCTCGGATCCCTGCTCTCCAGGGATGATCCTGAGCAGCCTGGTGGACCACTTCCCTTAGACAGCAAGCAGGCCTGGGTCAAAAGAAGGGAAAAGGCAGTTTTTCCACTTTGTGTTTCACTGTGGAGGACTTCTCAGTCTGCCCTGGCCTCTCATGCTTACCTGCAACACCCAGCACATGTACCCCTGCTTGCAGCAAGTCCTCACCTGTTTTTGGTGCCTCTCTCGGTGGCCACACTCACCGAGGCAGCTCAGTGCCAGAAAGGGAACACACCCTCAAGGTGCACATAAGCGCCCCTGGGCAGGCACACCGCGAACTGCCTTTGGGGTGTACCCAGCCCTCGTGCCCTGGGCTCTGTGCCCATCCCCTTGGCAGCTCGTGGTGCTCCCCGTGTTCAGATCGGACACGTGGCACCTCGCTTGCTCCTACAGACACACAGCCCCTGCCCAGGGACTGCTGCAGCTGGAGCCTTTGGATGAGAGAGAGCCTGAACAGAGGGAAAGCAATCACATACTCCCAAAACTCAATCATTGAGGAGGTGGCGTTCGCAGGCAAGGTCCTGTTGTCCAGGCTGGATCTATTCAGAATGTCCACACAGAGATCTACCAAAAGAAAAGGAAGCTCATGAGGTGAGAAATTCTCTAGGGCTCCTCCATGAGGGATGGTCCTTCCCCTCTGGACCCTAACCCTCACTCTGGCAGCACACAGACCCTTCACCCTGTGCTATAGAGCATCTCATTAAAATCTTGACTCTCATTAAGCATCTCATTAAACTCTGGCTATCCCCAGCTATGAATCCCAATCCAGCAGTAGCCAGAGGGGCTTCAGGAAGGGAAGAGGGGAAGGAGAGAACAATTCCCTGCCAAATTGAGAACAGATGGCTGCAAAATATAGATTATTGAGGGATAGTGACTATGGGTAGCCAGGATAGAAAATCCCATTCTCTTTCCACATCATGCACCACTCCCTGTCCACACGTGCATGCATATGCTCACATGCACCACAGAGGCCTTCCTGTTCTCCTTTGCCATCCCCAACCCTGTTACAAAGCGTGAAATAACTAAAACCAGAGGGGATGCCACACATCCAATGCACCTCATCTTGCATTTTGCCAGCAAAAGACAACCCACTGGAAAACCAAGGAAACTCAGCTGTTGCTGGGAAGCTTCTCTCTGTTAAGACAACATATGTGGCTTTCCTTACAAACAAACTCATGCTTGGGGAGCTGAAGGAATTGGACCAGCTCTTTAAAAGGCTGCTTACTTCTGCTGGGATGAAAGGGCAGAGGGAGCTGTGAGTGAAAGGGCCGCAGTGTAGAGAAATTTAACTAATTGCAGAAATTAATCAACTGACACAAGAGAAAAAGGGAGGGAACCAAGCTGCTGCCAAGCAAAACAACCTGTTCAACGTGTTAAAAAGTCCTGACAAGGACATTCACGACGATTACCTCACATCTACCCCATCTTCCCAGGCTCAGCCCAAGAGCCTTGAGTAAAGCCAAAGCCAGGTCTTCTCTGCTGGGCAGAGTTAAGTGAATTGTGAGCACGAAGAGATGAGACCCTTGGTGAATGTAATGGTATGGAGGCTGTGTGGATGTGATTAACCAGGAAAACAGTGCCCTTGGAGTTTTGTGTTACTGGTTCCTTCACTGGGAGACATGAACTGCCAAAATCCTCCAGTGCAGCCTTGGCCTGATTTAGCCAAAAGCTGAGTGCACAGAGGAAACTGCTCAGGCACTGGCAGCAACTGCCCCAGTAACTCCAAAGGAACGGGTAGAGTAAGGGAACTGCAAGACAAACCGTTGTACCAGAGCTAATAAAAAGCTCCTGCCACATGAGGAGGGCTCTAGATTGGCTTGAAAACTCTACCACCCACCCCTCCTGCTTGCCAGAAAACACCTATTTTTTGGTGACATCACATTGCGGCTCATGAGAGCTTCTTATCCAAACAAAAAAATGTATTTTCAACAAAACTAATAATTTCTGGGAACTGGAAAGAAGCTAGAAGCTGACGAGGGGAAGGTGTACCTGAGTTCCAGGGGTTATTGCAGGTGGCCCATGGTAGCACTGAAGTGAAGGAGCTGAACAGGTAGAAGAGTGCCCAGGACAGGATGATGATGTAGTAGATATTCAGATACCACTCAATGACCTGGGAGGCATACCCAATTCCTGTGAAGAAAAGCAAAGGAGGTGAGGATGGGACTGGCAACCAACACCAAACACATCAGGCTTAACCCCAAACAAAGACACAGGTAAGAAGGATGCAACACCAACAGCATGGCTCTCCAGAGAATAGTACAAGATCTACCCAAGGGAAAGAGGAAGGATTTTGTGACTGTGCACACAGACAGGAAACATTGTTGGTAACTCTAGACAGGTCTGTGGTGAAACAGCCAGAAAACCTTACACTGATTTGAAAAAAATTTTCTGATGGCTACCATGCCACTGCATTATAGTGCCTCTTCAGAAAAATACAGCTCTTGCCTTTGAAAAAAAGAAATGCAGCCAAGTCTGTTACTTCTGGAAAGACTCAGGCAAAAAACGTTCTCACAGCTGACATTCACCATGCTCAGCTTTGGTCTTGGGTCCTGCTTGTGCCCATTGCTGACCAAGACCTCAGAACAGTAATCAGGCCAGAAAGGCCCAATTCATTTATCTAAAACTGCTTGTCAGTGACCTTTGAGATGCCGCTGCTGTCCAGCTCCAGGCCTGTGCCAGAGCACAGGGGTCTCCAGTGCAAGAAGCCCCAGACTCCCCAGGGAGTTTCAAATAGCACTGCAGGCCCATGCTCGAGCAAACTACCCAGGCTCCACTCTGCCTGAGCACAGCTTTCTCCATCTGCAAAACATGGTTAATAAGCTCTCCCCTGGACAGGAGAATTGAGGAAATTATAGTCATGAATATATTAATCCCATTAAACAACCTTCCCCGGGGCCCCAGAAGTCCTGGTTCTTATCCCTGTGGCTTCACCTCAAATCCATCCCACCTCTGGGCTGTCAGACCGGTGCACACAAGTCTGATGCCCCCAGTTTGCAGGAGGCTGGCCTGCACGTGCTGCCACAGCAGCCCTGTGTGTGGCACGGAAGTGGGCAGGGAAGGCACTAGAAACCACACAGCTTTCCTCAGCCTCTTCTCACTGTTTGTCCTGGACTACACACAGGTGTTTGTATACTGACACTTCCATCCCCCTCCTTCAAGCTGGCCAGCCTGCTTCTCCTCTCTCCCAGGCTCCGAGCTCCTCCAAGCAGAGACCGCGGTTCAGCTGGACCAGCAGTGCCCCCAGCCAGCACCACACACCCTCACCCACACACAGACGGGTCGCGGAACTGCCCCTGCACACACAGCAGGCACCAGGAGGAATAACAAGGCTGGGAGAGAGAGAAAAGAGGGAGAATAAAGGAGAAAGAAAAAAAAGAATAATTTTTTTTTTTAAAAGGATCTGAGCCACTAATGGTTAGAAAGTGTAGCCAGTAAATACTGTAACTTGACTCACCTTCAAAGATGGGACAGATCTTTCTCCAGGCAGTCACCCCTCCCTGGCTGGTGTACTGCCCCAGCGCTGTCTCCAGGAAGAACAGGGGGATCCCACACGTGAAGAGGAAGATGAGGTAAGGGATGAGGAAGGCTCCTGCAGAGAGGGGTAAAATGCTGCCTCAGAAACCTCTTCAAAAACCTTATCCTCACAACCTCTTGCCAGGTATCCAGGACCACAGCTGAAATCAGCTATATAAACATAAAATATTTCTCTGAACTAACTGTGCAACCTCTGCTAAAGAAACAAGGTCTCCACCACCATAATTTTCCAGGAAAAAATACAGTGGTGGTCTGTCTTGTGCTACTGCAGTACTTCTGCATCTGGCATAGGCCAAAACCTAGGGGTAAGGAGTAGTCAGGCAAGGAGCTAAAAAAAGATAGTGCTGAAGAAGTTCTCCCTGCTTCATGCTCCTGACCTCATTCCAGCTTTCAGCAGGAATGGGGTGAACAAAATAAGTCCTTGTTTCACATAACCACATTTGTTCTGCCTTTCATGAGAGTCACAGCAAAACTCCCACTTGCCCAGAGGATACAAACCTGGAGGCTGGTGACATTTTTTGGTAAGTAATAAATTTCCCAGGATATAAATTTACTTGAGACACATTCACGTCAAATTTGGAAAGCAGATTACACCAGACGAATGGAAATAGGGGAAGAGTATCTTTCCAGCACTTTCAAAATGAAGACGTTTAACTTCTATCTTCAAAATCCATTTTTTGCTAAAACGTAGAGAAATATCTGAAGAGAAATCAGCCTGAAATAGCCTCCAGATTAACCCTTGTCAGAATGGAAGAGGAAGGAGAGAAAGAGCATGTTTTTTTCCAGAAACAATGACTAACATAAACAAAGCATAAGAAAAGACAAACAAAAATAACAAACCTAAAAAGTCTAATGCCCTGAAAAAATGGTTTAATGCTCTGTTCAGCTGACTGAAACTCTTCTGCCTTTTCAGTTATGCTGCCAAATCAAAAGACCAAATATTTTCACTGCTCTGCTCAAAACTGCTCCTGAGATTTCATTTTCAAGCTGACCTTCCTTCTGTCACCTCACTGTCTTTCTCCACATCCTTAGTGTAGATTTTCACACTTCTGCTCCCCTCCAAACAAGAGAAGGTGACTGCCTTCCTCACTGAAACAACTGTGGCAGTCTTGCCACTCCATACAATAAACTTTGGGTTGTGAACACCTCTCTTGCCAGTGCCTGGAGAGCATCTCAGCTGCTTGCAACCAAGATGAGGGTGCCCTTCTCAGCCACTGTCCCCCCAGGCCCTCTCCTCCCCTGCCAGCACAGGCATCCACACTGGCATTCCCTCCTGTGACAATCAGCAACTAGGAACACTTGCCCTTGTTTTAAGCCAACAATGTTACAATAACAAAGAACATCCAAATGTCCCCTAAACACAGCTGTGTGTAGCTGCAGGAGACCTGGGGCCAGAGGGAAGGAGGCTGGTTCCTGGGGTCAGTCCGAGTTTGCGGAGTAGGGAGTGGGAACTGCAGACCCTGAACTAGAGGCAGCAGCTGCTTTCGGTGCTGCAAGACATCTATGCCAAATCTGCAAGACAGCTTTATTATCCTGGACACAGATGAGCCTTTCAGCAGATTCCAGACCCTCTCCTCTGATACAATTTGTCCCAGAGGTTAACCCATTTTGGTCTCTGAGCAACAGTGGTTTTCTTACACCTCTATTGTCTCGTCTCTCTTCACTGTCCCACAGCAGTTACCAGCTGAAACTCCAGCTGTGATCCCCTCCTCAATTTGCTGCTCCACTGGAGGAGACTCAGCCTTGAGTGGGGCCCCCAGAAACAGACCCTCTTTCCTTGTGAGCCAATAACAAGTTCAGGATGCCAAGCAATTACATCAAATTTGACAGTGCAGCAATAGACAAGGTTACAGTTGGTCACTTTACAGAAAATTAGCACTACTGTTTCTATGGCATCTGTCTTTATAGCTGAACAACCATCTCAGTACATCCAAAAGTGGAGAAAGGTGACAGGACAGCAGTCTCAAGTTTGGGGGGTGAAGGTGGGACAGGGATGCAGCATTTGTAAGTGGAAAATGCCTTTGTTGCAATTTCAAGAACTTTTCCAATAGTGAGAATATCTTTGAGTGTCATGGGAAAGACACTGCCTTGTCCTGTACGAGTCTTCTGGTTCCCTAGAGTTCCGCAGAGAGAAAAGTACCTTCTCTGGCAGTAGCATACTTTCAACAAATGCAATGTGTGAGCTGTGAGGGAAGGACTCTCCCATCCTAACCTTTCCCAAGCCTAGTCTCACTGCCCTCTGAATCTCAGCCTTAGATATTCCAGAGCAGTTTAATTGAAAAGAAAAATTTTATTCAGTAGATATTTAAAGTGAACAAAAGTAGCCTTTTCACTTAGGCTAATTAGCATACAAATTGCAAGGACTGCTGAACCGGGTACCACAGGCGTAAGCTATGCAAAGATATCATCTGAGCTCAGGGAGAAATTTTCCATGCAAAACCCATGACTCCTCTCTCAAAGCATCGCTGCAGAACGGGTTGTTCAGTCAGATGCACCTCCAGTGTTTCCTAACCCATGCCTATCTGACTTGCCCTTGGTGCCTCACATCAAAATATTGGAGGATCTGCTAAAAATCATCTCAGGTTCAAGGAAAACTCAATCCCATTTTCTTTAACCATTTCTTACCCTGCCCCTCTCTGGTTTTGAGGACATATTTTATTGTCTCTTGTTTAATCTGGATAAACTCCAGCAACAGCACGGAGGACAGGAATTTGGAAGCCTTCGGAAAAATTACAGTGGAACCACTCAGCAATTGGTGAAAGCTCATGGCACCTTGGAAAAGAAAGGCCTTTGGGGCATGGTCTGCAGAGAAAGGAAGCTCAAAATGGAGAGGAGGGGAAAGCAAGTCCCAGAGCATTGTTTCAAGGTGTCTCTAGAGAACAAGAACAAAAGAGAAGTTATTACTGTATTTGACATGTAATTTGTTATTCCTCCTTTTCTTTTATAAAGTTAGATTTTGATTCACCAAGAAAAGTTAGTGACAGTCAATTATTCCCTTACGTTTCATTTCATTGTTATGAGAAATTTTAACTTTTAACCATATAATGATCTTATTGCAGTGTTACTGCAAGAGAAAAGGAGAGTCATGCAAAGAAACAAAAGGGAAGGTGAACAAGCCATTTTCAGGGATGGATTTCCCTGGTAGTGGTTTGATCACTGTGCAAGTTGCTCCTGGGGAAGAGGCAGAAATCTCCTTCTAGGGCATATCAGGCCTTGGCAAGGATACCAGCAAAGGATACCAGCACTATCTAAGCCTTTCCTCCTCTGTAAAAAGGGGCTGAAAAGATGGAGCTGACACCAGGAGTAGGAAAAGGGAAATATGTAGGAGGAGGTCAATGTTGGCTTTCTGACCACTCATAGCATTTGACATTTTCCAAAGACCAATAATTTCTTGAGATGCCCAAGAGCCTTAAGTTGTTACTAGAGTTCAATTTTTTAAGAGTCCAGATTTGAGATTGCTGTTTTAAGAAAGAGTACCTGCTGGGAAGCTGAATTCACTCCTGAGTTTTCATTCCTCCTGGTTTTGGCAGGAACTAACTTGTTGAAGGAGAGAATAAGGGAGTGCCTGAGGGCACATGGGGCACAGGAGAAATGGGTCCAGGCATGTAGATGTCTCTTGTCATATCTATAGATCTAGAACAATTCATGTGTGCTGTGAACTCACCACCACCGTTCTTGTAGCAGAGGTACGGGAACCTCCACACATTACCCAGGCCAATGATCTCCCCAGCCACAGACAGCACAAACTCCATTTTGTTCTGCCACTGGCCCCTCTCTTCCATTTCCTCCACTTTTATCTCTTCAGCAGATGTGGTGGCCCCATTGGGTTCTCCTTCCTTGGATACGGCTCTTGTCATGGCTCTGTGGGACGGAAGAGAAGGAGAGCATGGGATATAGGGAGCTGCTGCAGGACCCACTTGTGGGAAGAGGACTGAAGGGACCAGACACCACAATAGATGTGTTCCCAGTATCAGCTTGAGGTTCCCTCATCCTCTGGAAAATGGCTTCTTTAGTGCCAGCACAAAGTATTCTCCCCAAGTTATGTCTGAGCTGAAGGGACAGAGGAAAGGTTGCTGCTCAGGTGAGATGAACCCACCTGCACTAGCCCTTCAGGGGACTCAACCCTGAATTCACCCTTCCCTCCCCACGACCCCCTTCCTCATCCTTCCCAAACCACCAGCGTAGCATACCTCCATCTGCCCCTGACTAAGTGCTCTGCACCTCCATCATTGCTGGAAACTTGCCTGGGGCTTTGGAACCAGCAGTTCATTGGAAGAGAAAAGGAGCTGGAGCTGAAGCAGGGAATGGAGGTGTTATGAATACATGATGTGGGTTTAAATCAGCTCCTGTCTGTTGCCCAGGCCTCTCACAGCAGGCAGTCGCATTATTGAGGTGGCAAGCACCCCAAAATCCACTATTTGCAAGTTCTTTAATAATGGCTGATTTAGTCTACTATAAAATGAGTTATTTATTAACAGACATAAGACTTAAGACAGACTACTACTACACAGGGAAAAGATAAAAATGGCGTACTAGTATTACACATGGACCTAAAGGTACCATTAAATTTACAGCTAGCTAAGAAATAGTGTAAGTTGGGATTCAATGTTTCTTATCATCAATTCCTGAAGGGGCACACATTGAAAAATTCTCTCTCTCGATTCCTGGGAAAGTGACCTGGAGTTCATCCAAGGCTTCAGGGAGAAATCTTCTCACACCTTTCTGAGGTGTAAGAGACTTCTGCCTCTATGATAACTGTGTGGGCTTTTATAGACATAAGAACCTTGTCTTTTACTCAAGAATACCTTATACATCTCTTCCCACATTTACTTTCCAGACTAAGCTGTTGATTCTTAGCTGAGGGCCTGAGCCCTTTTGGTGCCAGAGATAGCCCATGTTGGCCCTGTGCCCCGCCCGAGTTCTCCTGCATACACACCAGCCATCTGTGGTAGACAGAGGGGGAAGACATGTCCTGCCGCAGGAGGCAGAAGGAGTTTCTCCTCCCTGTGTGCTTTATACAACTCCTTCTGGAGTGGTTTCAGATGGCAGGATAGAAATATTAACAGGATAAATAGTCTGAACAAGAATGGACAACCCAACATCTTTAAGGTATTGCTAGGAGCGCTTTCTCTGACCCCCAGGACACCAGGTTTCACTATCACACATCCAGCCATCTCAGCAAAACACACACACACTTTTTTGGCCTAGGCTCTCCTCAATAAAGAGGTACCAGCACCAATCCTCCACCTTTGCTCAACCTTGCAAATAATACAGGGCAAGGAAACAAAGGCCCTCAGGTGAGCAAAAGGGCCTCATATTTGTGAGGTGTTTCAGGTCTGGGCAAGGGAGTACTGAGATTAGACAAGCTCAGGTACTGCCGTGAAAATGTTAGGGGCAAAAGCCCAGCCATGGAAACACAGAGTGAAGTCGTTGTTCAAAGAGGCACACTGAATATGGCTGGGCCTCTAGGGAGGCACATGAAAGACATTTTCCAGTCTACACTGAATCCTGAATCACGTGTGGCATTTTCTTAATTAAGCAAAGTTAGTAGCAGCTTGTTACAAGATATATGTTTCTATCATTCACAGTCTTTTTATTGGCTAGTTAATTTAAATGCAGTCAAAATAAACACACACGCTTAACACTGAATCTTCTCTTCAATATTCTTGCATTATTACAGACATTTGATTATGAGATGAAACTGAAGGGTGAAGAGAGAAAGCTCCCTTTGACTTAGCTAAAAAATTTCGCCTCAAAATCTCATTCTAATGAGTTATCTGAGATAGGGATGCACATGTAAGTCCAGACAAAAAACACAGACCTAACACAGACCAGGGGGGCTGGTGAGCTATGCCAAGGAAGTCCTAAATCTAGGTACATCTAACTGGTGGCATTACTGAGCAGAAGCTGGCCTTTCTAGAAGTGATTGGCTTTAGCCAAAGATACACTTTCCTTTGTTCAGATTAGGAAACTACACTGGAAACACGTCTCTCCAAAGCAGCAGCATCTCTGCTTCCATATCCATCAGCTGGGACTGCAAAGAAATCAGGGCTTTGTTCCTTTGCAGCAATTTGCAAATTCATTTTGCTGGTGGTTCGATAAGTTTTTTAATAGCACATCTCTCATTCCTTCTGTTCCACCTAAAGGAACATCCCCATCTTCAGGGAGCAACAGAGACAGCAATCTGCATCACCCACAACACTCAACATTTCCACTGCCCCTGGATCCGCTCTGGGCTATTTAAACTTGCTCTCTCCCAGGCAAAGTCCAAGCTTGGCTCTGGAGGCAGCTCAGGCCAAGGACCTCTCCCAGTCAGCACCTCATTGGTGAGCAGGACCTCACCACCTTTGATGTCCTTTACCTTACAGGACCACCAAATCTTCTACTGACCCTTTGCACCAGGACGGAGCACCAGGACCAGGATGGCAAACTATTCCCTCCCTCCTTGTGCCTGGCATCTCTCCAGTCATGTCCCTCTGGACAAGCACCAGGTATGAGCCAACTCATGGTGAGCAGGGACTACCAGGGAACCCGACCTAACTGGAAATAAGAGCAAGTGTAGACTCTAACATCCAACTGTCCCAGCAGCCAAGGAACACCGTGGTGCTTGTTTTGGTGTAGTTTTCAAGGAGGCACGGAGGAAGCGGGAGCAGGAGCTGCTGGGCCATGCTTGCACTTATCCACACAGGACAGCATCATTATCAAAGTGTCTCATTTACTTCTGTAAATAAAATGATCTCCTAAATGCTAGCCCTCTGGATATATCAGGCCCTGGGGCAAAGAAAGATGCTTGTGTATGAAAAGACAACTTCTAATGAATGTTCACAGCAAAACAAGTAGTTCTTTGACACAGACATGTTTCCTGTCTGTTATTCAAGTAGAGAAAGGAAATCAGATCTCTCAGTGTACTACACCAATTGCTCTCTAAATGCCCTAGGCAACAACAGGCTTTGTTCCGCCATCTGC
Source organism: Platysteira castanea (assembly GCA_013397175.1). NCBI lineage: Eukaryota > Metazoa > Chordata > Aves > Passeriformes > Platysteira > Platysteira castanea. The sequence continues at coordinate 39,869 of VYXC01001701.1, read as the reverse complement.
TTTCCTGAAGGGCTCACCCTATTTGCTTTGCTATCAACAGCAGATTTCCATGGACTCTGAATGGAGGACTGAGTCTCATGCAAGACATCTACCAGTGTAAGAGGGGCTGCAACATGAACAGGGGGACATAAACCATAGAGGAGAGCAGTCAGGGGCCAGTGAAGACCATCCTCCAGGCCAATATAGCTTCCTCTTCAAAAACATGGCAGAAAGATCCTGGTTCCTGTTAAATTTGAGAGGGTTTTAGGACTATTGCAGTAAGAGCTTACATATGGGCAGTACTGCAGTGGGCACAACCAGTTTCGGTGTCAAATGCAGATGCATGAGGGCAGTGAGGAAGCAACCTCTGTTTTATCTCCAGCCCTTGCCCTTTATGGTCCATATGCTGGAAAGCACCTGTTTACTGGCATGGCTTGCACTGATGCAAATCACCGAGGGCTACACCACCTGTGGATCTACATGTGAGTGTGAAGGTGAATCAGCCCTCTAACAGGCTCCTACAAACCTCTAACCCCACACTTAAGGAAGACGGTGAAACCCAGGAATGAAGGCACACACCCCAAATGCTGGCTTGCAGCAGCAGCTCCGTAGCTCACCAGCGGCTCAGCGGCCCAGAGGTCCTTCCAGTCCCAGCTTTGCCCCCTTCACTTAGCCCTCCTGCTGGGTTGGATCGGGAGATGGAATCACCGGGTCCTCCTGCCAGCCATTTCTCAGCTTCTGAAGCCCAGGCAAGGCCCTTCTCCCCACTGCCTGCCTGCAGCAAGGCCTGCCAGCTGGCTAATCAGTTTATTCCGATGCTGCAGCACAGCCTCCTCATTTCTGAGAGGAGCAGAGCTCCACGCACTGTCAGATGTGAGAGAAAAAGTAACACGTACTTAATGAAACGTGTTTGATCTGTCACAGTCCTTGGCACATTGCAATTTGCTGCAGTCCAGGGCACATTATCAAGTACAATGATGTTTAAGTCTGGGTTTATTGAGACTGTCCCAAGAAGCTGGCAGGAGAAGACTAGCTAAATCTTTGGTTTTATTCTTTTAATGTAACGTGGATCCAAGAGCCAGCCTATTTCTACTAATATTTGTGGTTTATTTCATTTTTGCTAGACCTGTTTCGCACATGGATGCAGAAGAAGATCACAATCAGAGAATCACCTCCTCTCACCTAGTCCTGGGAAGGGAATGCAACAGTACCAGCCCACAGCCCCAGCCCTGTCACCAGCCTCCACCTCAGGGACACCTGGACCAGGACTTTGACTCTGAATCTGTCCTCTGACTCCTAAATAAGCCAACTTGAAGGACAGAAGTTGGGATGCTGCAATAAGGAACATGGCTGGGACAAACACAGAATAGCAGGGGAGACACAGCACTCCTGCCTTCATTTTCCTATTTTAAAAAGGGGGAAGCACCCTGGCTATGAAATCAAACCTTTCCAAGTGGGAACAGATGGTAGATTAAACTGGTGCCCAAAGTTTTGGCCCTTCATGGCACGAACTACAACCTCTCCTTTCCCAGACAAAGCCATGCACATTACACATGCCCACTACTTCCCTCTCTGCTTTGCCTGCTCTTTCTACGAGAAAGCCTATTCATACACCTCCTGGCTCTTTTCCTGAACATTTAATCCTACTGTGCCCCTGCTCTATATGTTCTCAGGCCAGATGGGGACTCAAATAACTTCTTGTTTCCAGCTAGGAACAATTTGGCTCTCCCACAGCAGTTACAGCCACCTACTGTGTTACATCCTCCCCAAAAGGCAAACATTTTCCTTTCCCTTTGGTTGCCCTCTCCTTAATACATGAGTTTGGAGTAAAGACTGTGCCCCTCACTGCTCACCTGCACTTTTTCTGCTGTTCCTTCACCAAAGTTTGGAGAGAAATCATATGACTACTTCATTCCCGGCCTCTTTTTTCCCTCTGCCATGAAGTTTTCCCAACTGCTAAAACGCCATCTGATGCAATCCACAGGGGAGTCTACCCCTCCCCTTGACCTTCTCAACCACCACCACCTTCCCTCCTCAGCTCCCTCTGACGCCACCAGTCTCTTCTAGAGGTGCTCTGCTTTATTTTCAGCCATCAGCACTTGGAGGAGATAGTTTTTTGCCCTTCACAGAAATGACCTGTAGTATGTCATCTTCCCACAGAGAGTAGTGGGCTCCCTCTATGCAGCTCCATAGGAAATGGCACAGGCTTGGTGCATGGAGATAGCCACATTTTTTTCCCCAAAAGATTTATTGCTGGGAAAATAAGAATACACCTGGATTCCTGCAGGACCTGGAGAGAGGTCAGGCAGCATGCAGGCAGCCATAGACACAGAGCAACAAGTTCCATTCTTGAATATTTGAATGAGGCAACACTGTCTCCCCTTGGTCACAAGTTTTGGACTGTGTTTGTCCCACACCTAGCACCATGGGATCCTTCAAGCATGGTCACAAAGGGCAAGGAAAACCAAGGGCCTCTCTGAAGCACTGCGGTCACTCAGCAGTTGCCTATGATGTGCTGAACGCACAATGCAGATATGCAGGAGAACAGCATTTTTGGGCTTTGTTTGGAAACAAGATGCCACTGAAGGGAGAGGTAGAAATAAAAAGAGGAGTAAGAAAGTATCATTTGAACCAAAAGATGAGAGAGAAGCCACCTGGAGTTTTGGCACCAGAGGAAGACAAAAGCGATTCTCCTAAAGCTTTTCTTCCTGCAAATTTGCTGCCTGTTCCCGACTGCTGTCAGACAGGAGTTCCTACTGCTAGGAAGTTCACATCCTCCATTTGACCTCTTCTGCTGTTTTATCATAAGGCAAATGAGAGGAGGATAATCTCCAGGGGGAATAGTGAAACAGAGGGAACAGAAAACAGAAATGTCTCTAAAAAGCAGCTGATAACATTTAAGAGAGGAAGCACAGTATTAAAGCTCCCTTGGACACTCGAAGGTGCTGCTTGAACTGCAGAATGCAGAATCACAGGTGACAATGCAAACAGCTGCACTGCATTTATATTTCTTGGTTTCATTTTGAAACAAGCAGCAAGCAAGCAATTTAAGATGGGGAGGAATCAGGAAGCAAGAAGACTGGGCTGTGTTACAAAAGGAGGAGCAGGAGGACACAGAAAATTCTCTGGTTGCACAATCAGAGCCAGCAGTTAGTCGGCAACTGAAATCCCGCGCTGCATTTTGATGGCAGGAGGAGGGGGCGGCTGTGGGAGCAGTGGCAGAAAATCAGGGCTCAGTGAGGAACAGCAGAGTCAAGGTACTGCTTAAGGAACCAACCCGGTTAAATTAGTGTATGGGGGCTGCCACTGGAATAGGTCATCTCTGCAAGACAGACGAGAAAATACTAGCAGTGGAAGCAAGTGCCGGCCAGACAATCTAAGAGCAGCTACATGAGCTGGGACAGCTGCTTCCAAACGGGAATGCTGCTGGAGAACAGCTCACTCCAGCTGCATAGCAGAGAAAGGCAAGGAAAGATGTAGAAAGACTGATCAACTCCAGGACAGCAGTCAAAATTAAAATGCCTTTCATTTCAAGCAATTGAAAGTTAGTTGGCTTCTTTTCACTTTCTAATTAACTTCCAGGTTCTGTGGGCTGCAGGGTGTTCTGAAAGCATCTGCTCAGCAAGGTTCATGAGGCACAGGAGGCTGGTACAAGAATCAGATCCTACCCGTGTTTTCTCCAATGGGAAATAAGAGCACTGCTTTTACAGTCAGTGAGTTTGCTACTTACTGACACCAGAAAGAGTGAGATAAGGAACACCTGTGAGTTTACTAAAGACAAGAACATCTGCAAGACAAGCTGCAAGGATTATGGAGCATCACCCTTCAGAGCACACACCCCAGTGCAGGAGGGTGCCAAATGGCTCCTGCCCTGTCTTCTGCTGCTGGACAGGAGAGCTTCCAAAGCCCCTAACAGTGGCTGGACTTTCCTGAGGATCAGTAGCAAATCTCTGGCTAAAAGCAATGTAGGCGGTTGTTCCCAGGGCCAGATCAGTCTCTGCTGGTGTCCATGGCTCACCATCCTTGCTCTGGGCTACAGAGACACATAGGTTGTTTCTTTCTCTAGCCTAGAAAGAAAACAAGACTAACTGATGAAGGCCATAAATGGTGTCTAAGTATGACTACAAACCAGCCTTTGCATCAAACCAGATACTCTCAAGACCTCCATTCAGCCCATAGTCTGGCTGTATCCAGTGCAACACAGCAGGAGGGCCAGCCACAGCAGGACCCATCCTTCTTACAGAGCACCAGTGATAGGTCTGGTACAGACACAGATCCAGCCAGGCCCCAGTGGGGCCCCCAGAGCCACCTACCCGGTGGCTGGAGGTGTCTGGCTGAAGTCCTGGGGCTGCATCAGGCTGGCTCAGAGGTCCTTGTGTGCAGCCGAAGCGTGTGGCCAGCATGGCTCCTGTCACTGGCTGGAGGAGCAGAGCAGGTGAATGGCACAGCGGGTGAAAGCCACGCTGGCTCCTGCAAAGAGGCCCCTGCACAGTGGGGTAGCGACCTGTGGTGCAGCCCAGAGGTGCTGCACAGGGACAGGACAGAGTCTGCAGGATGCCTACAGGGCTGGACCTCTCTGGGGCAGCAATTTCACAGAGCAGGATGCCAGCCAACAGCCCTGGGCAGGTCAGATGAAGAGACGGAGGCTGCCAGCCCCCAGCCCTGAGGCTGGGGATGAGGGCTGGGGAAGAGTGGGAAGCAAAGCCACTGGAGCAGGAGAGCAGAGGAGCCAGCACTGCAGCCAGCAGTCCAGAGGTGGGAGAGCAGCACAGGGAATTTGGCATCACACTGCTCTCGGCACTTGTATCTAAACTCCTCCAGGTAGGCACACCCTGCCTAACCTCCCAAAAGCACAGCCTGGGGACACTTGCTGTCAGTGATGAGAAACAGGGAGCACAGGAGAGGAGCACTCAAGCGAGACTCCTCCAAAAGGCAGGCAAGGTTGAGGCATGACACATTGCCTTATGCTTCCCAGCAAGGAGGATGAAGGGAGCCAGCAGCGTGTGCGGCAGAGCCCGGTCCCTCAGCACAGACCCGTCTGTGGCCAGTGCGGAGCGGGGGCTCCCTGCCGTGACTGTCCCCACGCTGTGCTCCCTGCTCAGCCCTGCAGAAGGAGCCCAGCACCCCGTGTCACACCCTGGACACGCTCAGCCATCTCCAGGTAGTGCTCAGGACAAGTCACATCAGGCAAAAGCAGCACAGGCAGAGGCGCAGGACACCATGACTCCAGCAGTGCCGTAAGCGTTTTCCAGCAGTTCCTGCCGTAATGCCACACTGTAATGTGGTGGGACTGCATCCCACCTGCACCCTCTGAGGGGCCAGGTACCTGCTCTCCAGCCTGGGGCACCGAAACTCCCCTATAGCCCTGCCCAGGAGCATGGTCAGGTAGAGATACAGCACAGGGCTCCTTAGCCTGCCCTCTACAAGGCCCGCTCTGCAGCCAGGAATCCAGCAAAGTCGGGCTTTTGCAGAGCTGCAAAGGTCAGGTCCAAGGTTCAGCCTCTCGTATCAGCAGCTGTCAAAGAGGAAAAACTAGGGCAATGGCATTTCCACTGGCATGAGATGAAAGCCCTGATTAGTAGTGATTACTTTAAAAGCACTGTTGATTTAAGAAGACACAGATCAGGTGTTATGAAATCCTCATGTATTCTGCTTGCATTTGTTCACGAATATGCCCACAGATCCCAAGAGTTTAGCACATGCAGAAACTGTCTCCCTGCCTCCCCCCTACAGGAACAAATTTGAGGAAACTTCAGGGGTAAGAAGAACAAGAAGTGCACTCCAGGTACATCTTTTAAACTGCAGCCCCCCAGTCAATGCACTAGGGTCAGCACCTCTGCAGGGCAGCACGGAGGAGACGACTCATGCTGGGAGTAGCTGGAATGCCTACAGCCTACTCCACTCCTGGCACCTTGGCTCCTGTACCTATTATCAACCAGTCATCTCTGCCCTTCATCCCCATCCCTGTCTCGCTCACTCTCGTCTCTCTTCTCAACCCTTCTGCTGTCTGAGTACTTATCTATCACTCTCTCCCCCTTTCTCTCTGCTGCAACCTTCAGTACCAGTTACCCATTCTTCAGGCATGTCTTTACTCTCAGCTTCCTGGCACCCCCTGAGCAGCATCTCAGCCTGTCCTTTTCTTTTCCAAAGGAACCATTGAAAGAAAAACCTCTTCCCTGGGTTGATCCAAACTGATTCGTTGCTCCTTATTTTCCATCTCGCTCTGCCTTTGCTTAACGTTGGGAAGATTTTGCCCTTGCAGATTTGCTGGCCCACTCTCCGGAGCACAGCAAGCAGCTGGCATGCAGCAGCTGGCTGCAGGAGCGCTGGAGTCACCAGCACTCCCAGGGTGACACACACATCCAACCAGAGCTGCTCAACAAGCAACGCCCAACTCACCTGAACCCAGCGCAGGTTTCCCCCAGGCAAGCCCCTCCTGTCCTATCCTGTCCTTTCCCGTCCCACTGGAGTCCAGGCAGGGAATACACTGAGTGCCAAAGAGATACAGCAAGAGTTAAGGCAGAGACTACCCTCTCTCCTCCTCCTGTCCCACCCCTTCCACCAGCTCCCCCCACCAAATTATCACCCAGCTCATGTGTGGGTGGTGGGACGTAGGGAGGGGAGGTGCATCAGGGCAGAACTTTCTCCCCTATTCCCTTACAACATGCACCTCTCCAGACCTTGAACTGTGGCTCTGACAAGAAAGCAAAATGAGAAAGCAGCCACAAGCAGGCAGGGTAAAGGCCCAGAGTCTGTAAATATCAACTACAGCAGTCAGGGAGTTACTCCACGTCCTCTTGTCCTCAGCAGGGTGGGAACTCTTCCCTTGCAGACCCCACAGCATGGCCCAGGCTGGCTGCCATATATTCCCACTGTTCTAGGGCTCCACCACTTTAGTGGGATAGGGGCATCCCTCAATATCATCTACAAACATGCAGAATGAATCTCTATGGAGCACTACATTAAACCTACTTCTGTGGCCAAGCTCAAGACTCACCATCACTATCAGGCAGGTGGACCAAAGGCAGAGGGTGGGTGAAGGGGGAACATTTGCTCTGGGGTCACACAGCCCCCTCAGTGGCTGTGCCATATGCTGACAGTACAAACACAGCTCATGGGACAGAGCTCTGTCAGCGAGGAGAGGCATTGCTGGAGCCTTTCTAGTGTCTGGGTGCTCACTAGAAGTGAGCAATCCCTCTGTGCCTTTGCCCTGGCAGCTTTCTTTGTATCCATCTCAGCCTTTATGTACTTTTCCAGAGCTTCTCAATGACCAACATCAGTAGCAGGCATTCCAGTTACACCATTTTTCTCAAGATGCTTCAGCTCAGCTTTTCTCTTTTCTTAACGGTTTTGTTTAATGCTATCACTGTTTTGTCTTTTGCTTTGTCTGACAATGTGCCTGCCAAACTCCTATTGACCCCTTCAGGCACTCATGTGGTCAAACCAGAGCGGCATGCGGAAGGGAACGTGGGACATATCCAACACATGCTCAGCTGTGTCTGAATTCACCAGAGGAGCATTTCTCAGCCCCTCCATGGGAAACACAGGAGCTGACAAAAGTCCTCAATGCCACGGTGTGGGGAAGAAGTACGTTTACCTGCCTGCACACTCTGTAGAGGTCGTTTGTAATGCTGTCTCTAGAAAATCCTCCACGGGTGCTAGAAGCCAGTGAATCAGATCCCATTAGAGCATGCTGGATTGCGCTGGGGACAAACGACGCTGGAGAGATGCGTAAGGAAAATCAACCCTGGGCTGAGTAAGACCCTCAGGATAAAGCACTGAGGCCAGTGCTGGAGGCAGTAGGGGAAAACATCTCCATTTACTTGGAGCTGTTTCTGGGATTAAACTTTCCAAGCATGCCATTTTCGAAGCTCTGGCTTTCACCTACCCCACGGGCTGGTTGAGTGGATTGGTCCCCTACCCAAAGAAATACAGGCTGATTCTTTCCTTGTGAGATCTGGCATCAGCATCAGAGGGGACAGGCTCCGTCTTCTGCCTTTTAGGGGCTGTCTCCAAAGTCCTGAAAGACTGCAAGGTGAAGAGCATGTGCTGGCTCTGCACATTGCCCCTGACCCTGCTCATGGACAGTGCCACTGCCTCTCCTGTCACAGAGAACTGGCACGACCCAGCACAACTGAGGAAAAGGTGCAATAGAGGTTATCCAGATATGAAAAGGGGATTGAGATAAGCCTAGGTAAGCAGAGCTGACCTAAAAACTTGATTTATCCATACTGAAATGTTTCACAGGAACATCGCGGGCTTTTTGCAAAGCTGTAGATGGGAAATGACCTGTGACATTACAGTAAAACAAGAAGAAAGTCAACCTAAATGAAAACTTTATCCAGCAATGTGTGAAAATCATTCTCCAGGAGGGAAAAAAAAAGCTATTTCTGTTTTCCAGCCCAGAAGGTACCAAAAGTTACACTCAGGCTTCAGAGTTTCCCCACCAGGCAATAATTCACAGGGTTTTTAAATCCTGCTACGGGCACAGGGCACATTTATCTCACCACACCAGCTTCCATGTGAGGGATTTCACTAGTGTGATGACCCAGATTGAAAACCAAAAATCATGTTCTGAGCGGCTCAGCTGGTGGGGTACAGACTGTGCTCAGTCCCATCCCGGGAGAGAGCAAGGAAAGGGGTGATGCACTTCCTGACCACCAATAGCCACCTTTGCTGGCACAGTCAGCCCTGAGCAGGCCCTCTGGGCTGAGCAGCTCTGTAGATAGAACAGGGCTGCTAAAGGATGCGACAATCCGACTGCAGGTCACCCCACGATGTGTGCTGCTCCTCCATAAGCATAGGTGAGGTTGCTCTTAAACGTTCATCCCCAAAAGGGAAGCAGTGGTTGCAATAAATCCTGGAAATGTCCAAAGCACCCCCCTCCCCAGGCAGCACGAACCCCTCCCAGACCTGGAACCCCCTTGCTGTGAGCGGCTCACACACCAGCAGCACTCAGATCTCCATAGCTCTCCCACAGTGCATCCTGAGGAAACCCCATCCCTGCACCCAAGGGTGCACAGAACTGGGACAGCACTGCTGTCCAACCACACAGAGGTACCCACTCCCTCTGCAGTTGCTAGCTCAGAGCCAGTTGCACGGGTTTCCACCCCCTCTCATAAGCAGAGCAGGAAAACTCTCTTTGAAAGAACCAGATTCCCTCAACCTGCCAGGCTCAGGGCAGCTCAAGACCAGGACTCGGCCTGCTGCACCAGACTTTGGCCCAAATGATGGCTGACCCCAACCTCAGATCTGTCCTGCACCTCCTCAGAGGTGTCCTCCTCCCCATCCTGCTCACCACTTGCCAGCTGGCAGTGCCCTCTTGCCTCTCCTTTTACCGTTTCTTTTCTCAGAACACATGCTGGCTTTTCCCATCATCTGGGTGTCCCCACCCTTTCCTCCCTTTCAGCCAGCTCTGACATGCCTGCTGAAGAGCCAGCCCAGAGCAGCAGGCTGCCAACCTCAGCCCATGCCAGGGCCATGCTCCCTGGTAGCACCGAGGCCTGGGCCCCCGAGCCAGTGAGACACAAGGCTTCAAGGCAAAACAAGTCAAATCTGCCCCTAGCCCAGATTTTGGGAGAGGTCTGTCAGCATGACACCCTATGGGTGAATCCAAACTGTGCTTTACAAACACTAGAGGCTGCAGAGGCAGTCACTGGGGCATTTGTTGGACAGAGCGGAACCTGCAACCCTGGCTGCCCCCCTCGCTGAGCCACCTACGGGAGAAGACACGGCTGCTCTTGTTTGTCCAGACTAATCCCGCCCTTTAACACTTTTGCTAACAAAATAAGGGAAATTCTGGTTCCCCCATGGGCACAATGCTGCTGCTTCTTACGCTTAGAACATGACTTGCTGACTGAACGCTATGTTTGCAGGGGATTTTCCGCTAGGCATTGGTATAATTTATTTTTAACGTTTATGGCTAATTTCTGCTTGAGTAAGCCTGTGACTTCTGACAACAGTTTCACTGTAACTAATCACAAGTGAACATAACCAAAGCAACAAGAGCTAATGAGGCCCCACAGAACCCTGATGGGCTCCAGCAGCCACAGCACCGCTCCCATGCTGGACTCCCAGCGAGGAGGAGGCTGCCAGGAGCCTTTATCTTTGGAAGTACAGGCAGGGTGAGACATCCCCTGTTTCACAGCATCCCTGGCATGGGAGAGGATGCGGCAAGGGCAAATGGCTTAGGAGCCCAGAGCCAGCAATAAAGGTGGTCAGGAGGGAGGACTGGCAGCACTGGGGAGACATCTGTACAGCCTCTCTGAGCCTCACAGCAATGCTCGCTCTTGATCAGAGACCAAGAGGATGACAGAACAAAGGCAGGCAGAGGACACGTGGGTATGTGCCTGTTTGCTCCTGCTTTCCCTCCCTGACTCCTCAGGGCAGCTGAGCCTGGTGCTGTGGGACATGTGACAGCAAACACCTCTGATGTACAGGGAACAAGGACACGAAGGACAAGGTCAGATGGAGAGACAGGGAGGCGCCTGTTGCTGCTGCCCAAGGTGTTGCAGCCCTGGGCAGGTCAGATGGAGAAGGGGGTAACCAAACCACTGGTGACTTCTTGGAAGTAACAGCTTCCCAAATTTGCCTTTGTGCTCCCCCAAGCATGCTTCCCTTATCTGCGCCATGCAGATCCCCCTCCTACAGGCTGCTAACCACGTTAGCACACAAGGGCTCAGCCAAATCCCTGCTCTGTGGCATATGCTCATTTGCACCTGCCTGTAGGACACACTTAACAGATTATTTGGGGATCTCTGCTTCACAGGATTATGTATCCCACGAGTTAACATGTTCATCTTACTGTTCTCTCCATTTATGCACCATGGCATCCAACACATCTACTTTTCTTGTCACCAAAATGTGCAACACGACTCACAATATATCATCCTGCAATAGCCACGGAAAACTGCCTTGTAGACACCACTAAAGGCAAAAGGAAAAAGACCTCTCAAGCACCTGTTCAAACATCCCAGGATTTGGGATGCTGTCCATGACAGTAGATGCATCCTCATCCACGGGTCTGTCCCTGAGATCTGAAGTCTTTTCCCTGCCCTGTGTGAGCATCTTCATCCATGGACAAGTAGGGCTGGGTTTTCTCCCCAGGCACCACTGACACCGAAAGGAAAAAGCAGAGCCTGGTTTTCACGGACAGACGGATGGACAGGTCATCCTTTCCAAGCACCACTGACCTGGGGCAGAATTTCAGGCACTTCTTTATTTTTAGGTGAACTCATTTGAAAAAAAAAGAGAAAAAACCACCAAAAAACAAAAACAAATTTAAAAAAACCCCACAATCCACAAAAACAAAAAACCAAAACAACAAAAACCAAACCAACAAAAACCCCACAAAACAAACCAAATTAAAAAATCCAAATCAAAGCCAAACAAACGAAAACAAAAATCACCACCACCACCACCAGAAAACAATCCATAAAAAAAAAGCTCTTTAATCTCATGCCTGTTATCCACTAAGTAATGGGTTGAATTCTCAGGCTAAGTTGTAGGTTTTGGATTCTGAAGGTGAGAAATATCCAGTGACCACACATCTCTTGTCCAAAGGGAGATCAGCATCTCCCCAGCTGGTGAAAGTATGATGCAAATTCCCAGACTGCAAGGCTGATCTTGGATGCAATGAAAATCCCTTTCACCATATTCCAAATCATAAACAATCACTGTATGCTGGAATCACCATATTCCAAATTTCACCAAAAATTCCTTTTAAGCATGGGGTTTTAAAAGTGCTGTGAAAAAAAGGTCATGTCTAAAAATTTCAAATAAATTCATTTCAAATTTAGTCCATCAACCTTTTCAATGAGCAAGATAGAGTATACTTGATTCATATGTCAAGGGAGGTGTCATCAAGTCTAATACTTTGCCTAAAGTCCTGTCAGAAACAAGATACTTAAATTTAGGAGTATTCAGCAAAACCTTTTGTTCTCTTGCTTACCTGACCTACCTAGCTCATCCAAAGCTTTACAGCAATCAGGTCAGGTAAGAACACAAGCTTGGGAGATTTCCTGGCTCATATATGACCAGATCAATAAACCACATGCCCAATTCACTGGACATCAGTCTGTTTTGAAACAAAGCAGGTCACAAGCCTTTCAGCAAACTCCCTCTTTGCCTACATGCAGCCAAGCAGACTTTCTACATGAACCAGATTTTAGAGATAGCTGCAGACAATTACTGTTTTCTATTATGGTTAAAATATCTTCCCAGTGGGACAAATCTCTTAAAGATATTACTGGAAAATGAAAGTATAATTCTGTTTAAGGTTAAAATTGCATGAATAAAAATATCTGTTGCTGTGTTGAACTCAGTTCTCTCATTTCTAGAAGTAATTTTTACCAGCCAGTTCTGTATCCGAGTGGCAGGGCAGCTGGTTGGCTCCTTCTTCCTTCACGTTGTGGGTCTCTTCCAAAAGGGGCTTTCCCCGGATTTCTCGGTTCTTTACTACCCTTAGCCCATGCATGAGCACCATGAAGCACAGTGGTAGCAGGAGAATCCGGAGCTCTGAGGCTTTCAGGCTGCCCATGAGAACTGTGGCAGCCAGCTGAGCTCCCAACTTCCCGGCGATCTCCAGAGGCAGGGAGGGAGACATGCAGAAACTTGAGATTCTGATGCCAAGGGGGCAACCCATGGTTGCACACGCGGCCCAGCAAAAGGAACCCACCCACCTCACAGTCCCTGTGGGAAATAGGCTGGGAAAGGGAAAACGGGCTGCCGATAAGGTGAGGTTTCCACAGCCCCGCTGGAAGCGAGCCAGCGAAGCCCCTCAGGGGGCTCAGGGGCGCTCCCTCCCGGAGGTGAACCGGGCACCGCCACAGGGGCTCCCGGCAGCACCGCCCCTCAGTGCCTGGCGCCCATCGAAGACTCCTTCCCATCACAGACCTGTCTCCCATCTCAGGTTCCCAGGCTCCAAGAACACTAGGGAAAACTAAGGCCAGGAAAACCAAACTCAGGAACGTGTCATTGCCTAGAGGACTAAACCCGTTTGTGCAACAGCTGGGAGCAGCCTTCTGAGATCACCGTTCCCTGTGGGAGGCAGATGTCTGCAGAGGCATGCTCCACAAGGCACCGGGAAGGCTGGGGGAGGAGGATGGCCGGGTCATCGTGACCCCGAGTTCCGCTGCCTCTCAGCCGGCTCCCGCTGCCTTTCAGGCGGGTCCCGCTCTCCCTCAGGCGGGCGCCGCTGCCCCTCAGGCGCGTGCCGCTGCTCCCGCCCGCCCGCGGGGCCCCCCTCCCGCGCGAAGGCCGTGGCTGAGGGCCTGGGGCCACCTTGTGGCTAGTGGCGCGGATTGCTCTAATTCGCTTTAATTTGCTTTTAATTCGCGTCTTCCTCTGCCCGCGGCAGCAGAAGCCTTGGCCGTAGCGTGGTGCCCACCAGTGTCCTTGTGTGCTTCAGGAAGCTGAGCGCCTCCGGCTGCTGGCTCAGCTCTGTCCAGGCTCCAGCTTCCTCAGGGTTTCCTGGGAGCCATCCAGCTTCCCAGGGTTACGTGTCCTCTGGCTGCCCTCCTCGGATGCTGGGGCTACAGCACTTAAAACACAAGCTCTTTGAGTTGTTTTTTTTTTTACCCAAACGGCCTGGAAACGAGGGGCCCTGCTTGTTGACATAACACGCAGATTCTGTTTCCACCACTTCTTCCATTCACAGGAAAACCAAAATGACTGGCTCCAGATCACCTGGAAGGTAGTCAGCACGGAAAAAGGCAGAAGAGTTGCAGAGGCAAGGGAGAGCTTCCCATAATCCCTCACTTGCAAGAAGAACACACAAATCCACATGCTCCTCCAGAGCCCAGGAAGAGCCCAGTGACTCATCAGACAGACGACATTTCTGTCTGAGAGCTGGCAGTGGCTCCAGCAGAAGGTGGCATTGCACTCTTCACCAGGGTATCCTAGGCCTACCACTTACAGGAGCCTCTGAACTACTGTTCCCTGTTTTCCTTCCTACCCTAACCCAGCTTCCTCTCCTCTGGCCACCTTCCCATATCACTGTGCCAGTGCAACAGAGATCCCAACCTGGATGTCCAGCACAGCTCCACTGACACACATCTCACCTAACATGCTGTTGGCAATGAATGCCAGTGGGACAAAACTGAGACAGAGCAGATCTAGTCAGGAAAAACACAGATTTAATGGAATGAATGGAGAAGCTCCCAAAGTCCACACTGGAGCCACAGCTCTGAGACTCTGACACTCTTTACTCCAGGGTCAGTCCTTCCTTTCTGCCCACCAGAAGCCTGGGGATGCTTAGGAACACTGGTGCTTGATGTGCCCCTTCAGAGCTCTCTCCAGGGAGAGAATTAAGGTGCATTGCTAACTCCACACAGACCATCTCCTTGGCAGCCTCTTCCTCAGCCCTTTGAACCTCCCAGAGAAGGGAGCTCAGCCCAGAAATCCCTCTCTTCTTGGTGAGTGAAGAATCCTTGCATTATCCAACAGGTGGCAAAGGCTGTATAGAAACCATCCTGGGGAGAGGGAGGGAGAGCCACACTGGTCCTAGCAGTGAGATTCGAGCTCTGTCAGCATCAGGAGGCCAGCTCTGGTGGAGGGAAGGGGCTGTCCTGTGCCCGGCCTGGAAGGTAAGTCCTCAAGTGGGCAGGTGAGTTGGTGGAACCTCTGGAAGGCAAAGACAGGCACTAAACACTGCTGCAAGATCCAAAGGTGATCTGGGCCCTCCCCTGTCAGTCACAGGTTTCATTCAGCCAGCCAGGCCCAGCTGCAGATCTGGTCCCTAAATGCTGGAGATGTCCAAAATAAGGACAGTCAGCACTGCAGAAAGTGAGGGGATAAACTCATCTTCCAACCGCTTGTCCCAAGGCAAGGTCACATGCCACTGAGCATGTGAGGTATCTAACACATGGACAATGCAGGAAAGCTCTGTCCTCCATTTGCTCCAGGCCAGGGCTAGAAAACAGCCCAAAGGAAGTGACCAAGTACCTGCAGGTCATGCCCTCCATCAGCACAGAGCCTGTGCACACAGGATTGGCTTTAACTGGGACAAGTGCATAAGGGGTTACTCTCACACCACACCATGCTGTGCAGCCTTGCCGTGCACCTGCAGCTGGTCCCACTCCTCCCTGTCTGTGCTGGACACAGGGGTCAGGGGCCCATTGCTGTCACAACCCATTCTTGAACACTTGCAGGAGGCAGGGAATGAGAGGGATCCTGGGGGTTCAGGACTGTTTGTGAAACCTCACCCTGAAACTAGGAGCTGTGGCTGGGATGGGATGCTCATCTGGAGCAAGGCCTGGTTTTCTAGCTCCCTACCCCTCCAGTGTAATCCAGGGCAGCCAGCAATGCATCACCAGCAACTCTGGAAGCAGGGCAGACCAGGGCACTAAGACTGTGATGAGAACTCCAAATTCCCAGTGATCCCCCCCATTCCAACCCTATCGCCTCAGCTTAGACTGGTGAACTGAGCTGACCATAGTGCTCAGGGGATCTGGAGCTTTCTCAGAGCAAGTCCTGAAGCCTCAGTTAAGGGCAGCAGGGAGATCATTTTTATCCTCTCCATCTAATGACCTTTTCCCTGGTGGTACTTGTGAAGAGACAGAAGAAATAAAAAAAGGGTACTATGAGGCAGCAGAGCCAGCTTGGAGCAACCCTCCAGCAAGGCAGAACTTAAAAAACCCCAAGTCTGTTATAGCGATTAACTCATTCAATTGATTTATTCTGGGCTCCTGACTAATCAACCAGCAACACACAAATGATTCCGCTGCAGGGCTCAAGTTCCACACTGAAGCACAGCCCATGCCCTGATCCCAGAGCACCAACCTCACCTCTCTGAGGGAGCCTTTGATGGTGGAGAGTTTGTAGACAATCCAGAGAGGGATGCACACCATGGAGGAGAGGGCCAGCAGCCAGCCCAGGGTGTCTCCCCACCACGGGTACACGTACTTCTTGTTGTACGTCAGCGGTGTGTATTTGATCAAAGAAAACAGGAAGGTTGCCTGGCAAGGTGAAAGAGACCAAGAAAAAAAGAGAAAGAAAATCAACACCATGAGCAAAGAGAGGTCTTCCTGGTGAGTACACATCTGCACAGAGACTCATGGTGAAAAGGAGCACCTCAGGGCAGCAACAGAGGGGACACCAGTTAAACAGAGTTTGCTGGGACAGCCCCCACGGACAACACCGGTCTTGGCATCAAGGAGCTTGTCCCACCAGCAAACACCTGTCACATCTGACCCTCTCCCCATTGCTGAGCCCCACACATGGCCCCCAAAGCTACAAGCACAAATAACAAAAGGCCCCCATAGTACAGGCCACATATGCACATCCTTCTGTATATATGTCTGTATCTCAGGTGTCTGTATCTCAGAGGCACCCAGCTCTGCCCATCTTCCTCCCCACAGCTCTTCCTCCTGTGTGCCCTCACCATGCAAACCGCAGGGGTGATGAAAAGCCAGCAGTATTTGATGATGGGCCATGGCCGATAGCCGATCATATCTTCAATGTTATCGTAGAAACGCTCAGCACCTGCAGAAGAGGGCAAGGATGGGATCCTTCACTGCCACCAGGGAAGGATCCTGGGCAGCAGGGTCTGCATGTCCAGGGTCCTGCTTCACCACTGTTTAGGTACAGTAGCCTCATCAGAGCCAACATTTGGGTCAGGGAGTTCCTCAGGAGTGTGGCCAGCTTCAGTCTTTGTCCTGGAATAACTTCCTATCCCCCCAGAACAGCTCAGTGGGTCAGCAGGGCCAGCCCCTCATCATCTCCAAGGCCAGGACCTCAGCCCATGTTTTACCTATACCTGATGACTACCAATGCTGACAGAGGGCTCTCAAAAATGTTTGAGTCTCAGAACCCTCAAAACTCAGGTTAAGAAAAGATTTTCCAGACATCTCCAATTCCCCAAGGAAGGCGGGTCTCAAAAGCAGGAGCAGATAGGAACATGCAGGGGATATCTGCCAAGCAGATCCCCCAGGGTGTTCCTGTGAGGAAGTCCCTGCCAGTTGAGTCCAGGGGCACCAAAGCAAAGGTTTAGATTCTGCCTTGCACTGCGAAGCAATTACCAAGTTGAGCTACAGACCAGCATTTTGAGGATGAACCAGACAAGAGCCTTAGAGACAAGAGCTGGGGACCCCCGTAGTTCATACTCACCATAGACCCAGGCGATGCAGAGAGTCTCGAAGATGGCCACAAAGAGCAGGCACATGCCACTGGCAGCATAGTAATCAAAGAGCTGGAAGACATACATCCCACCCTGGGAAAGGCCAAGTGGGCAGCAAGGTGAGAGAGAGGGGAGAGGAATCAGGCAAAGAGCTAGGGCCAGAGCAGGAAACAAACTCACTATCTTCCCCAGAGCTGGAGGCATCTCCCTCTCTGGGACAGGGTTTTAGCCTACAGAAAAGGCACATCCCTTGTGCCCAAGGCCTGACAGAGACATGCAGCCACCCTGCTGCTCTCAGGAGTCTCTGCAACCCTTCATTTCAACTCAGGGCAGCACAACAGAGGGCGACTGACTGCCAGAGATTGTGGGGATGTTTTAGGAGAAGACAAAACCCTAGGCAGCTCTTGTAGCTGGAAGTGAGGATGGAAACCCCCTTAAGATATGCAATCCATCTGATTTACTTTAAAGTCCCAGTTTGCAGAAGGAAGTAACTGCATGCAGCCTGGCTGTTTCACTGTCCAGGTGAAAAACAAAACAGGCCTGTGGTAAGTCCAGGCACAGTGTTGCGTGTACATCATCAGAGAGAGCTTTTTCAAAAGTTATGCCCAAATGAAAACAGAAAGTGCTAAGAGCATTCTGGCAGCAGCAATCCACACACACACATTGCTAGGCAGAGTTAAAAGTTTCAAACAAGAACAGTTCAGCTCCCAGGCAATTAATCACAAGGATAATAGAGAGGATATCAGTGTAATAGATAAGGAGTGCACTCAGGCCTGACAAGTTTCCTTATACCAAGTGTTCCTGTAGCTCCATTCAGGAAGAAAGAGAAGGACAAGGGCACTCCCCTTCCCATGCAACAGGCTACAGCTGAAAAGGTTTGGTTTGTGTAAAGATAAATTTATAACCAAAACATAGGCTGTCCAGAGCTCCAGCTATCAGTCTTGGCAGGAGAAGTGTCAGGACTGTTAATGGCACAAGGGGTAAGGGCTGTAAGGGAGAACGCAAATGGCATGAGGAGGGCAGTCTCCTGCAGGCACAGGGCAGCAGGATGGGACTCAGCAGCAAGCCCTCGGCCCCAGTATAGACCCCACCACCCACCAGATCCCACTCTGTCCTGTCAAGCACCATGCAGGTGGTCTGAGCCCAAAATACCTCTGTGAGCATCACCAACCCAACCAGATATGAGAGGATGGAGACCAGCAGGATGAGGATCTCCCGGCGGTTCTTCTTGCGGAAGATGGTGGGGTACATGTCCACAAGAGCTGTCACAAGACTCTCCACGCAGACAAACTGCAAAAAGCAGAGATCCCACCTCTGTCAGCCCAACCTGACCAGCTTCCCAGCCCCACTGGCTCCCCCTCAGCCAAGCTGAAGCCTGTCCTGAAGAGACGGTGGCTTTTGTCTGGTAGGGAATCGCTCTGCTCCTGCAGCTTTACCTGGCTGTCCAGTCCCAGCAAAACAACCATCAGGAAGAAGAAGCACGCCCAGAGTGGGGAGAAGGGCAGCATGACCACAGCCCGAGGGTAGGCGATGAATGCCAGGCCAGGCCCTGCAGGGAGAAGGGCTTTCAGAGCAGGCAGTGGGCAGCAGTGTAGCACAGCCGGTTCAGACGTGCCCGAGGCAGCCTCCCAGCCAAGGCGCAGCCTGTGGCCATGCAGCCTCTCACTCCAGTAATACCCGTGCTGTGCATGAAACTCAGGCTTCTGGAGCAGTGAAGGAGAAGCAGGAAGGGAGGGAAGGAGACACAGCAACCTCTGGCTTCTTCACTGTTGCAAGGACTGGGAGCCAGGGGAAGCCTCTGAGCCCAGGGAGCACAGCACAAGCCTGGGCATTTGCCATGCAGTCACCTCAGCACCCTCGCCACAAGAGACAGCAGCTGCCTAACCCCAACCCTCACCCTTAGAGGCAGCTTTTATTAGCCTCAAACCACCACCACTGCATCTCAGTATTTGATGAGTGTGCACTCATTTGCACTCATTTTTCCCTGCTTTTTGGAGGCAGAGAGCCAAGGATGGGAACCTGCAGCTACAGGCATCCCCCTGTTGCTGGGGACTCAAGTGGCAGCACCCCTACAGCCCCATCCCACCAGGGTCTGCACTCACCTGACTCGGCCACATCGGCGATGGGCACACCCTGCTCCTCTGCCATGAAGCCCAGGATGGAGAAGATGGCAAAGCCAGCCACAAAGCTGGTGCCGCTGTTGAGGAAGCACAGGGCCACACAGTCCCTGGGAGAAGGGGGCAAAGCATCAGTCAGGTATGACCCGTATCCCATGGCAGCCCCCCAGGGCAGCACCTGCTCTTCTGCCCCGGCCGCTGTGTCTCTCCCAGCACACCTGCAGCTTGATGCAGCACCAGGAGCTGCAGAAAGATGCCCCAGGCTGGACAACACAGCAGGACTCCCCCAAGAGAAGCCTTGTCCAAGGACAGCATAAAGATGCATTCCTCACCTAAGCTCCTTGCTTGTGATATAGTCTTCCTACACATCTAAATGCCAGGGTTTTTTTCTCTTTTTTTTCCTCTCTCTCCCCTGGTCCCTCCTGTAGCAGCATGTAACAGTTTATTTTTGTCTGAGAAGGGAACATGTTTTTTTTTTCCTTAATAGATTTCTCGGACCAGTTACAATCTTCTGGGTTCTCAGCACTACCAGGTATCTCCTGGTGTTCGCATTATGAGAAAAAGATAATCACAGCCATCCAATTTATTTTCTCTGATCTATTCCCTTTTGTCTCTGTTTCATCTCATTCTCATCCATCAACACTTTAAACTGAACATCTCTTATCTATCCAATTCCTTTTCACGCTCCAGTCTCCCTAGTCCTCTTGTGACTGCAACCCTGGGGACAACAATAACATTTGCAGCATCACTCTCAGATATTCTGAACCAAACTGAATGCACCCCTTCTGGCATTTCATGGCCTGCTCTGACTTTATTAAATGCTACTCTGCAAATCCAGTGTGATTTTTCTGTATCAGTCTTTAGTTATATAGCATTTTTGGGGCTTCATGTGCCTTCCTTGCATGTTAACTAGGTCTATTCTTGGTCTGCAACCTTTTCTAGAGACAAAGTACAATTCATGCAGAGCCCCTGCGTCATACAAATTCAGATTATTCCCTCCAAAGCACAGCTCTTTGCATTGTCAAGGACTGCACAGCACCCAGCACTGTTGCTCTGCCTTTGCATTTGGCTTCTAAGGCCCAGTGAATCTCCCAGCTGGAAAGGAAGGCCATGCTCCACCAATCCCAGATACTCAGTGGGAAGCCCAAGCCAGAACTTCATTTCTCCAGTTGCTATAAACTGCCTGCTCTCCACTCAAATTATATTCGCAGTAATTTGATACAAATTCTCACATGTTTTAAATAGTTCCTTGTCCTTCCTGGTGTTTCTCCCTCTTTCCCCTGGAGCTATCAATGACAGGTCAAATCCTCCTTGGAAAGGCGTGGGCTGGAAAGTACTGTTCCATTATCTGGAAGGTGGGAAGGCATGTCATGGTAGAGAGTAAAATGAGGGGATGGCCAGATCAAAGAGATCTCTGCGGATTTACACCTGAAAGGGAGCCTGAAGAATTCCCTTGCTGTGACAGGAAACAAGAAATGGTCAGTGCTGTTTGATGCCATCTTGGACCACTGCCATATGAATAATGGTTCCTACTGCCCACATCCTTTTGCAGGTCACCAAAGGTTACACCTGGCCCGGTGTAACAAAGTGGGGCGCCATGCTGATGTCCCTCTCCCCTGTTAAATCCTGGTTCTGTCTTCTTATCCAAACTAAGCCTGTAGAGCACAGGACTGACTCATTAAAACTGGGTCCATGCCTGGGAACAGGCTAGTCGAAGATTTGACACCAAAACTAGGGACAGCATTCCTAGAAAAGCCAAACAGCATCAAGGGTAAAAGCACAGCACAGTGTGCAAACAGACACCTCTCCTCTTTCTACAGCAACTCCCCGCTGCAGTTACAGAAGCTCCTTACAACTCTGCTGCTGAGCAGCCCCTGTCATGCTCTCCATGTTACATATTAGACTGGGGATGCAAAGGGCTAATGTCCAAGGACATATTGAAGGCCAGAGACAGATCCATTAACTCTTCTTTTCCTACAGTTTTTTCTCTCAAAACTGAATGTGGGAGAAGGGACATGAAAAGTAACAGGAATCCCAGCCCAGCTCCTGTTGGAGAGGCAGCCCTGCAGCAGGAACGAACTCCTAAAGTGAAGAAAGACGCCAAGCAAGGATCACGAAGCCAGTGGTGTGCCAGGACCTTTGATGGCAACAACTACAATTTTGAATTTAAAAGATGGGGAGAGAAGTCAATGCCAGGAGCAACCCAATCAGCAGAGAAAGTGTAGGAAGAGAGGTGGCCTCTTCCTCTCACACAAGCCGTTTAACACTGGGGATGGATAGACCTACAGAAAAATTAGTTTGATTTCACTGTTGACCACTTCAGTTTGGCAGCCTGATTCTATCTGGCAACCTGGTCCATTTCTGTTCCTGCAGTCCAGCATGCAATAAACAGAAGTCACATCTGCAGGCTCATATGTAACCACAGACAGCACACAGGAACCCAGAGCACTGACAGCTGCACCAGTCACTGGCTCCAAATAAATCACAGAAGGATAAATCACAAGGTGAAAGGACTCCAGTTGAGAGCCATTAGACTTCACAGTTCTGCTTCCCCTGTGGCTACTCATGCACCCATGTGACAGGGGAGGCTGTAGTGTAGGCTGGGGTCACAAAGCTAGTCAAGAGGATCTAACTTTGCAGAGTGGGAAGAGGGGACAGACAGAAAATTCCCTTGGGTATAAAGCACAGAGAACTGGATTTGTGGAGAAAACACCTGGAAAGAGTTTCCCTATGCTTTGAGTAGAAACAGAAATCATGATACTTCCAGAGGTCAGCAGCCTGCAGCAGATCACTGGTGTTCAGGGAGGGGAGGGCTGGAGGCAGCAGTTACCTGTAGCAGTCGTTATTGTATTTGTTATAGCTGCCCAGAGCCGTCAGGCATCCCAGACAAATTGCATACGAAAAGAAGATCTGAGTGCCTGCATCCATCCAGACCTGCAAGGGAGATGCAAACATAGGTGAGAAGACAAGGCCAGCACAGACACTGCACAGACGGGAAGAGGCAGAGCCCGGAGGCTGCTGTAAGTACCAGAAAGGCCAGGGATCAGAAGGGCAGCAGTACTCTGCATTGAAAGAAGCCTTCTCTAGAGGCAGGTTGTACAGTGCCAGGAATTGCAGTGCTAGCAGTGCCAGAGGGAAGGGATACATAGGAGCCTCATCCACCCAAATCACACATAGCTCTTCATCACCACCTCTTTCTTTCTGTGGCAAATCTTCAGCACCCTGTGACACTCCAGAGCCTTCCAGAGACCAGATGAACACTTTCCATGAGGGCTGAAGGAGCCCTCTGCCACCAGAGGGCCACCAGAGGAAGGGTGCTTGATTTGGGCAAGCCTAGTCTCCCCCTGGCCAGCACAGGTACAAACAGCTTGTGGTATGTGGTATGAGGTGGCCCTTCCCTCCAAGACCTAACGTAAAGCCTCCAAAACTTAAAAGAAATTCAGCCGGGTAGGAGTACTAGAAATAAACAGAGTTGATTGCAAAAGACAGCTCCTAGAAGAACATACAAGAACACTGTTCTTCCCATGAGGCACTCTGCTCTCACTGTCAATAACACATCCCAGGGCTCTAAGGCTGACATTTGTCAATGCCAAATTTCATCTGAAAGCCTAGCTGTGTGCAGTCACCAATTCACCCACTGTCACTACCTTTTGCAGACAACAGCAAAACCAGGAATCAACAGTGAGGAATGAAGAAATGACAAAGATTATTAAATAAACCTCTGTTCTCTAAGATCTTTTTTCCTAAGGGTTTTATAAAACAGAGATAAGACAATCAATCAACCAATGCTGAAGGTTAGCCACATTCCTGAGACAAAAGAAAAGCAGAAGAAGAGTATTACTGGGACAGCTGTGTGAGAAAAGTCTCTATGTGACTACACTCTCCTCTCCCGGAGTAGCAGTGCCAGTTAAGCCCTCGGACAAACGCCAGCCTTGCCCCAGAGCCCCTCCGAGAAGAACAGGAGCCAATGGAAAGCACCACAGTGGTTTTGATGACTTCAAATCACACCTGTATCTATCAGCCAAGACAATGGTCAGCTGGGCAGCACCTGCCCAACCACCCCTGTTGCTCAGGTCACCCTCACCTATGCAAGGTTCTGCCTTTCCTCTTTCATACAGGCCAAAGTTTGATCATGTGGTGAGAGGTTTTGTTTTATATTTACCTATTCCCCTTCCTGGGCTGATGGGCCTTATGAAGGCTTGTTACAACCCCATTAGCTACCATTTTTCCAGAAGAAATTCTGGATTTAGCTCAAGGCACAGATGCCTACAGAATAAATCCTCTCCCCGCCCACTGCTGCCAGCCCCAACAGGGAGAGAAGGCAAAGTGCTGCTAGGGCTGGGTTTGGTGAAACTGCTCACCCTGACTGTTCTGCAAGCCACTTGTCTAACAGTCAACCCCACAACCTTCACTTAAATCCATGGAAACCCTGGACTCCGGGTTTCAGATCAAACAGGGAGTGAGATCAAATCTCTGATTTGTAGAATGGGAAGGGACAGGTGAGGAGGTGGGACTGGAACAACTAATTCAAGGCACTGGGAAGTCAAAAATTAATTGACCTCAGTGTATTTTACTTTTTTTGGAGATGAATGGGAAGATGGGTTTAGAGAGCAGGGTATTAATTTTTTCAGTTCAAAAATATTAGAAAAAGATCAAAGCTCTTTTTAAAATTGATTCCTAAAGCATCAGTGTGCTTGTGGGCAGTGAGGGCACAGCTTTCATTTTGTAGCAGCATTTTAGGCACATTAAGGTGAGCTGGACCAGCAGACACCTTTGCATCAATAATTTAAACATCTTTGCACAGACCGGGATCAAATGCTTTGTTAGGTTTGCTTTTTATTTTGCTGTTCATTGCTAGAGCTCATATTTTCCATCAAATTTGAGCTTGAAACACACCCTCTCACGGGGTTTGTAGCTCTTGTAGTTTAATTTGTCAAGATAACAAGACTTTTGCCATTAAGCTGCCTACCTCACGCTTGTCATAACATTAGACTCAGTTGATGCTTTTCAATCAGATTTAACAGTTGTCAGGAACCTCAGGGATATCAACTACCTACGAATTGCACAACAGTTAGGGAATGGGAAAAAGACAGGAGCTCAGGGTCCCCACTGAGCAGAAAGCTACAGGGAAGAAGAGTCCACCAGTGTTATATATCACATAAATCACACAAGCAAAGGAGAAATACCCCTCAGGCAGGAAAAGAACTGGTGCTTTACCAGCCATGGTGGAAGCCAAATACCAAGAGGCCAAGCTTCATTAGCTCTGTGGCTTACGACGTGGCTCACTTCTAAAATCCAGTGATAACCCTGACTGGGTAACAGAGACCAGCATGGGGTCTGTGGGCTTCTCACTTCGCTGCCTGCTCTGCCCAGTCTCACAGCTGTGGGGTGCACACCTGGCTGTGTGGGAGCCCAGCCCCAACGGGATATCTTTAGAGCATAGAGGACCTGCCTTAGCATATGCTTCCATTTGAAGCAAGGCAGCCTGTGGCTGGAACTGTAAATAAGCTAAGCTTGACTTGCAGAGCTTATGGTCCTACTTAGCATGGCTGTGAACACCAGCTCGGGCTGCCTGCACATTATTTTAAGCATTGAAAGGTTACCACAGCTTTTGGGCCAAAGACAAGAGACATCTACAACCTTCCCAGTCTCCTTGCAATTCCCAAATTGCTTGGGGCTCAAAAGACTGCCACAGGACTGATGCCATATGTGCTCCTGACCCACTGGTGATGGAGTCAAGCAGCAGCAGCAGGTCCCAGGACTGTGGGGTCACTGGGATTGGAAGGGGTCCAGCCTCCTCCAGCCTCTCACCAGCAACACCACTGCCCATCCAGCCCCACAGGGCTCATGGGAGACCGCTCACTTCAGCAAACAGCAACTCAAACCTTTCCTCCCCAACCTGCTGCGTGTGCTCATTTCTCACCCTGTAGTGACTCAGAGAAATGTTTTTTTCAGCTGTTCCCAGACCACTCTGACTAAAGGGCCTCACAGGCTCAGGCAGGGATCTCTTTCCACTGCTGATAAAAGCATCCTGCTGTTCTCTGGCCACTGCTCCCAAAGAGACTGGTGAAGTTTATCCTGTTCAGATTTTGCTGGCATATTGGCAGCATGGGTATTTTGATTTAATTATTGTCTGCATTTTTCTAAGCCTACAGTTTATTTAGTTCATAATTCAATTTCTTTGAACATGTTGTTTGCTCCAGTTTGCAATAGCCTCCTAGTTTCTGTTTTTAGCCAAAGCCTTGACACCTGAGCTGCAGTTATCCAAGATGGTTATGGCCATTCCTTCCTCCCTTAATTTTCTCAGCAATACTCACTTTATTACATGTACTGGAATTTAATAGTTCCCAGTACTGAAACAGATCCTTCCTTAGGAAGTTATCAAAGCACTTACAAATAACACAAAGAACACTTTCGAGCAAAATGTTATTGAACCCTGGTGGATGCCATACATCAAATATAGGTGGCATGCTGAGAAGCACCGAACTGTCCCCATCAGCAAGCAGAGATGACACAGCACGGAGTGGGGACATGCTGTGTGGAGGGTCACGCTTGGTGTAATGCATAGCAGAGAACAAAAACCAGCCAAGTCCTGAGCTACAGTTTGAGCAGCATTTCTTTTGCTCACGACATCACGGCTCACGAGTCAGCCTGTGGCACAGGCACTACCCACCAGCCACCCACTGCACCACACAAACACGTCCCTGCCTTAGAAGGGGAGATGGTGACTCCTAAGGTTTCACTGCAAGACTCCCAGGGCACGATTTCCAGATGACTGACATTCCACTTCACTCAGGACTGGCCCACAGGTCCCAGCCCAGAGATGCAGCCCGCAGCCCTCATCCCACAGCGCTGCACCAACCCAGAGCTGAGGCCCTGCTGCACAGCCCAGGGCAATGCTTCCCCCATCCCCATGTATCCCAGCAGAGAGGAGACAGGGAATGGGTCACTGACATTTCTGTGAAGTGTTCCTCTTCCTCCTGCCCAGCCAACACCCAGCCAAGCATCTTGTTCCCAATCCTGAGCCTCATCTGCTTGGAATATACTCCTTGGGAGTGAGGAACAAGGGCTTTGCTCCCCAGTTAATCTCCCTGAGCCAGCACTCAAGGCCCCCACAACACGCTGCCTGACAACACTGACCTCATGTCACCTCCATACCTCAGGACAGCTGGGGACCTGTAGGGACCGTCTGCACCCAGGAGGGCCCTCCCACCACTGGGGTTACTTTAAACACACAAGAAAACAAACAGGTGCCTGGTTGGTCCAAAGGAACGCAGCTGCCTGCCCCGGGGAGGTTCAAAGGGGCGAGCGGTGCCCCGAGGGGAGCTCCTTGCTGCTTGGGAAGCCGGGCCTTATGGTCCTGCCCGCCCAGCTGCTTGCGGGCAGACAGACAGACAGACAGCTAGCTTTATTCCTTCCTGCTTTGTCAGCGCTGAGATCAGGCTCAGCAGGGCTGCACGGCCGGGTCCCAGGGCAGCGGGGCTGGGAACAGGCCTGGGACGAGGAGGCGGAGGAAGCCGTGTAAGGTAAATACAGCTGCGGCTCGCCCCGCAGGGATGCATTGCTTCGGCAAGGCGGAGGAGAGGGCTCCAGCCCCGAGCCCCTCTGGCACGCTGTGGGAGCAGCAAGCTCTCCCTGCCTGCAGCCCGGCACCTGCCCTCGGTCCCCCGGCGGAGCGGGAGCGGTGCCCGGGCTCGCAGCCCCCGTGCCGGGGGACAGGCACGGCTGCCAGGGCCTCCGCACCAGCGAACACAACGCCTCCAGAAGGGCAGAGCGGGGTGCCGGCAACAGCACAAAGCCAGCACACCGGGTCGGGGCAGGGACCTGCTGGGAAAACAATAAATAAGGGGAACAAATAATATTTAGCAGGCCTGTGGTCACCCTCGCCTCTCACAGGGAAGCAGCAGCGTTTGCTGGCCATAGAGCAGCAGCAGGAAGGGCCTGGTTTTGGGGCTCTGACCCCTTCCCCAGCGTGGCTACAGGGGCCCATGGTTAACCCAGCAGGTCCCAGCCCTGCAGGATGCCCACACCCCTCAACCTCTCCGTGGTGGCTGGAGGGGCTTATCCTCAGCTCAGCACTGACTGTAACAGCTGCCCTGGTCCAAATCCCGACCTCAGCATTTATCCCTTTGCAACCACAGGCAGAGTGGACAGACTGCCCCCCAAAAATGGGGGCATTTTTTGGGGGGGCATCTTCTCTTGCCTTCCCTTCCTATCCTATCTGTTTGGAAGCAAGATCCGTGTGAGAAATCTGCAGGGGCAAGCCCTGCTCCGAAACACAACCATCAGGGAAATGGGTGAAAGAAAATGAGAGGGATGTAGGGAAGGATATTCAAAAAGTAATGCACAACTCTGCTGGCCACTGGCACCTCTGGAGCTTGCCTGCCCCCAGGACTGGGATACAGCCCCCAGCTTCAGCACACCTGGGATGGGTGGAAAGCAGCTTGTCACAGAAGCTTCTTTCTTTATATAAAGACTGGATAAAGTACATGCGAATACAGCAAGGTGGGGGTTTTCTGGAAATTTCAAGAGGAAAGTAAGAGTGGGAGGCTTTGAGAAACATTTGCTGGCTTTCCAGAGACAGATAAACTCAGCAGCCTTTGAGCACAACTCCTTCTCCATTCTCACTCATTAAATCTAATGAAATTTAGTAAGAGACTTGATACCAGAGTGAAAGGAGGCCATTACATTTCTTCTCTTTAAAGCAAACCCAAACACACAAGCCATCACTTTCTGCATCAAGCCCATCAGTCTTCTCTTTATATCTGTCTATCTAAACAGCGACTGGCAGTGATATGAAAGCTTCAATCAACAGAGAGCTGACAGCACCTGAGAAAAGTTCTTTTAATGACAAGTTTTACACACTTAAATCTTATTTCTACTCTGAATTCCTCTCATTTCATCTTCTCACTAGTGGATCCCACTATGCATCCCTCTGCTTAATGACATTGATAAATTTCCAGCATTTCCCACAGAATTAAACAATTGATAAAACTGATAAATGCAAAGGGTGGAGTGATCAAAGTAGAAACAGAGGATGACCCCAAAACCCTTTGTTGGTCCAAGCTGTGAAATACACAGGATGATTCTGGAGCACAGCAATGCAGTCAAGGAGTGGGAAAAGACTTTGGACCTAATGATGGCTGACATGCTAATGTTATAGTATCAAATATTCTACATGTTTGAAAAATGAGCTATAGGCTTGTTTTTTGGATTGTTTTTTTTTTGGTTTGGGGATACTCAGTTCAACATAGATAATCTCTTCAGTGGTTTTGCTGTTATCTACTTGTATTTGAGCATAACTGGTCTTCATTATTCAACACCTTGGTTTGGCAGTTCTCTGTATGGTCTGATCTACCTATCAATTTATTTACCATTTTAATTATAGGCATTTCAGAGATTGATGAAATGAAGGGGCAGGAAGATTTAGGGCACTGTAGACTTCACAGTGAGAAGAGAGCATCATCAATCAGCTCGACTGAGATCTCATAGGCAGGATTTCCCAGTTCTGTCCAAGGTCACTTGGCAGGTGAAAAGCAATGATTTCCACACACCAGCCTGATATTCTGACACTTAATCACATCTCAGCTGTTGCTGCTCCCCTGGTAGCATCTGATAAATAATTCATCCCCTCTTTTCACCTAGTTTTTCATACACTTTAGAGGAGCTTTGCTTTTGTCCCCTTGTATGTTGTTTGCTCTTTGTTTAAACCTCCCCTTGAGACGCCTTCTCATAAGGCTCAGATTGGAGAGGTTATTTTTAATTTTTTTTTAATTTCCAGAATCCCGTCCCAAGCACTAAAAAACCTCCCATTTTTCCGGGCAGTGCAGGATTGCTGGTAAACAATTACAGCTCACTGTCCTTTGAGCACAAATCAATTATAATCGACTTGGTCCCCATGGACTGGCAGGACTCAGGCCACAGTCCCTGCACAGAGACAGGGGGGAAAAGCCACACACACGTGGGGCTTGGGGCACTAACCCTTCCCTCTCTGATGGTAAGACACAAGAGAAGCCCCAAGCCCTGCTACACGGTTCAGCAGGATGGTTAAAACATGCTACAGGAAGGCAACTGTTGCTGCCAAATCCTGCTTTTCTCCCTCAGAACTGAAGCATTCATTGGGGAATGATGGAGTTGGGGAGGGAGAAGCAAGTTTTTATCCCTTGGTTCAGCAGAGTTTTCCTGCCCTGGTTCAGAGCCATCCTCTTACTCTGAAGGGTTACTCTGCCTTTCCGCCAGTGTTTTCCAGGCTGGAAGGAAGCTGTGCTTCTAAAGCACAGGCTGCAATTGAAAGAGTTTGCCAGGATAGACCTAATGGGGACACAGCTAGAACCAGCCGTGCCACGCCTGAGGTGGCTTGGTTCAGTCCCCTGGGCAACACAGCCTCGGTAACAACAGGACATTTCAGAAGGGAAGGAGCACCATTCAAAAATATTATTTCATTTCAGAAGCCGCTTGCACCTCATCAGCACAAATGGAGACACAAACACAGCAAACACAGACCTGTCCTCACACTTTTCTGCACCTCCATGCCGAGGGACCAGCTGTCCTACCCCCCTCCTGATGTACAGCCACCAGCGCTTATGTTCCCATTCACAAAATTAATAACCAAGGCAGCACTGATGCTAGACCAGAACGAGTTAATGGGGTTACCAAGGGTCTTGCTGGCCTATTTTCCAGGCAGGCACCCTTTAATCTCCTTTGGAAACACCTTCACACAAAGGCTGGTACAGCAGCTCAGCTGGAGCCAGGATTTAACGTGGAAGAACTTGTCCCAAAGAGATTAAAAGCAGCGGTCGGGCACTGACCCTCCTGTCAAACAGGCAGGAATTTCTCACCAGGGATGGGAAGGAGAGGAAGGCAGCCAGGTCCCAGGGACTGCTGCTGCTGCATGCCATGGCTCCCACCATCCATGCAGCTGGCATGCTTCCCGAGGAAGACGGAGCAAACATGCCAGAGCAGGGCTCATCCCCACTGCCGGCATGGTGCAAAGTGCACCCCGTGCACCGTCTGGCTCAGCAGCACAGGAGTCTCCCCAGGAAAGGGGAGGGACAGCTGGCACCACTCGTGATAAAGGATTATATCCCACTGCCCATACCTCTGAGCAATTCAGAGTCAGCTCAGACAGGAAAGTATGGGAGCAGCACTGGAGGGCAAGAGAGCAGGGAGTATCAGAAAACACACCAATATCACAGCTCTGCCTTGCGGCCACAGAGGGAGAAAAGAGGGGTCAGAAAGTAGAAAATGGAAGAAAGAGAATAGGAAAACAGAAAGGAGAGAGTGAGGGCTGCCAGAGGAATCCATGCAAGCACAGCTTAGCTGTTCATTCCCCCCGCTCCACCTTACCTGAGGGTCCCCAAGGCGGCTGATGTCTGGGTAAAGGTAAAAGAGGATTCCCTGGGATGCCCCGGGTAAGGAGACTCCCCTGATCAGCAGAACAATCAGCATGACGTATGGGAACGTGGCAGTGAAATACACCACCTGGGAGGAGGAGGAAGGCACAGGTGTGAGAGAGCAGCACGGGCCAGAGCACACTGTGCTGGGCCGTAGCACAGCACTGACCCCCAGCCTGGGAGACGTGGGCAGGGGACAGGTCAGGCTGCTTTGCTGCGCACCTTGCTGTCTCCTGCAGTAGAAAGAAATGATTTTAAAATGCACTCAGGAAACCTACGACATGCCATTGTGTGTCTGGAGCCAGAGAAAACCTTTCTAGTCCTAGGAGCAATCCAGACCCTGAGCCAGGCTGTCAGCAGGCTGGGGTCAGAGTGGATCTGCTGAAGCCAGTGGTGTAATACCTACATGCATCAGAGAAGGATCTGCCCCCAGTATCCATCTTCACATCCCTGCTCCAAACAGCCTGAGTCACACACAGACAGTCTCTTCCCATAGCACTCAGTTGCAAGGCTGAAGGGGTGTGCAGGTAAGAGATATGCCCTGAAATGTGATTGCCCCTGAGGGACCACCAGGGACAGTGCTGGGGGTCCCCAGCTCAGAGCTGGAACTGGCAGAGGGGTTGAGCCCAGCCCTCCCCACTGCAGTGCCTTGCAGCCGCTGCCTCTGGGTGACCCCAGCTCCATTACCCATCACAGGCATTTCAGGCAGAGCGGGGCTGCGCGTCTCAGAACTGCCACCAAGCACATAGACCCCAACAGGACATTGAACACCTGTCCTCTTGCGTTTTATGCCACTAGCCCATCAGCACTGCAGACGTACTCAGGTAGGGTTAAAATCCCTTTCTCTAGCAAAGGAGCTCCATCCCTTGGGGGAGCACTGAAAACCAGTATCAGCTAATCCTTTCAGGGACTTCACCTCTGGTGAATGTGACACTCACTTTGGGCATTACCAGGGTACTTTCAGGACTGTCCAGGCTAACTGCTGTAGCATGCCACAATGACACCACATTGCAGTCTGTTTCCCACACAAACTGATATCGAGAGCTCAGGCAACCTCCTCAACAATTCAAGTTATGTCATTAATCCTTTTGCATTGCTTCCACACCTTAAAGAATTATTGACCACCTTGAGAAGAGGTTGTTCACTATCATGCTAGGCCAAAAAAGAAATGTTGCTTCTTCAGGTTTTTCCTGTGTGGACGTGCTGAGCGAGGACTTGCATCAGCATGCTTCACCTAAATGCTACCCTACAGCTCTTTTCTCAGCTCTGGCTGTTGTGCACTGGAGAGCTCATCTCTGGAGGAAGTGCAAAATGTAATGATGTGAAGTGATCCATTTCTCACACCTGCCCATCCATCCAGAATAAGTTGCTTTTAAATCCACCTGAAGCCCACCATCCCTTAGCAGGAGTCACAGGTGGTGACACACCTTTGGCAGTTTCTGCATTAGGGGACGTCCTAAAGAGAACAAGCACATCATTTCCCTGGACAGTACGACCACCTCTGCTCTGCCCCTGGGTGATCTTTATGATTTGAGTAGTGATTCAAAAAGAGGTTTTGTTTTCTGGACCCACTCTGATAGACTCCATCTGAATAAAGCAATGTCCAAAGTACCTGACGCTGCAATGCAAGTCCTCCCCTAAGTCAGGACACACACTCTCCAGTGACTCAGTTTTGTATTGTAGCACAGGATTTGAGACCTATCCCATCCTTGAAAAAGCCCGGTACAAGACCGTCATCTCTATCTGCAGCTCCAGGTTTTCTATGCATTTTGTGTGCCCTGCTCTATATACCTCAGCAGTCTTGGATACCACCGACACAGAGGTCAGTGAAAAATACCTCCTTGCTGAGGCTCCGGATTGCCTGAGATGTCTGTGTGAGCAGATTCATCCCTGTCCCTCTGAATCTGCATCCCGAACACTGCAGAAACCAAGGACAGAACCCTGCAGCACAAGTAAATGCCATCAATTCCCCATAGTCTCAAATTTTCAAGGAGCCTCTGATTTAGAGCTGTACAGTGACAGTAAATCAAACCTGCAGGCCCTGCGAGTTTAACCATCATCACTGTATTTACCACACCACCAAAGTCTCCCTTCAGGAAATAATGGGATGCAAGTCCCAGCTTTCTCAACCTGTGAAAGCAAGATTAAAAACAAAAATCATAAAAACAACTCATTGCCTTTGAACCTTAGTGGACATTCTTCCAGGATGCCAGGCTGCATATTCTTGGCTTGATCTCTAAATAACATCAGTTTTAGGAACTCAGTATACAAACTGGTAGATGTCTGGCATATGGTTTGGATTCACATTTTGGTAACATCCTATGTGCTTTACAGCCTGTGTGAATTCGTGTGTTAAGCTTTTCACTCCACAGTCACTCACACCTCCGCCGAGACCAGAGGCCTGAATTTGGAGAAGGTTTTGCTGGACTAAGATTGCCAAACTTCTATCTAACAACAGGAACATCTGGATCCAATGAGATATTACTCAGTGCTTGGCTCAAAACCAATCTTCTTATTTTTTGGGCATTGTTAGCACTAACTACATCACTAGGAACCTTGCCGGGATCAGTGTGATCGTTCTGTCACATGCTGGTCAACAACATCCAGAGTTTTATTTGAATCTGATCCACACGCCTTGGCAAAGTGGTTCCATCTGTGACAACCTCCTGCCTGTGGGAGCGCTCCTGGGGGTCGGGCTGCCCCTGTGCTGAGGGATGAGAACCACTGCTGACCTGAGTAGGGTAACTGCAGCTCGGGGTGTTCGACCCTCCACAGGCAAAGCCTCAGAATTAAGGAATATCTCTTTCTCAGTGGGGTTGTATTCCCACAGCCATCATTTTAGTCAGATTATGAAATACGAGGAGGGTTGATAAACCTATGGACACTGTTGCTTCACTGAAAGAAGGTTTCTGTTTCCAAGGTCTCACCATCACTAGTACTTTTTGCTAAAAATCACTTGCATTTGACCTAGAACTTGTATCTAAAATAGATGGAATTTGTTCTCAGGACTACCCACACTATGTTTGCTGTACCTTAGTATCATATTTGCTGTTATTAGACTGCCTCTGCTTTCTTTTACCGGGCCACCACAGCAAGCAGTTGCTCTTTTCTTCCAATTTTACTCCATGGAAACCAGAAAATATCATCCCTGCAAGCTGCTTGATTTCCCTGTCATGTTTCATAATCCCAGACCATTCTGGAAGCAAGAGAAACTGCTAACATCCCTGCCATCAACCTGATGGAAACGGGTGCAGTTAAAATTTACACCCCATCACACATGATGGCTTGTTCAAGACATGCAGAGAAGACACCATTTAGGTAACACACTAAACCTTTTCATTTCCATCTGTTCTTGCTGGCTCCAGACAAAGCTGGCTGGGAATGGGGTCAGGAGGCGGTGGCAGAAACTAAGTAATGGGGTCAGTGCAAATGAGAGTGGCACACTCTGTAACAGACGGAGCATGGGATGGAGCTGGATAGTCACACCAATCCTTCCCAAAAACAGTCAAAGATAACTCTGTGGTGACTAGTGTGGGGAAAGAAAAAGGAGACCGTTATTGCTGGAGAACACCAGCAACTGTAGGAAGAGTTGGGACAAAAAAACAATAGAGACAACTCCCATGGTGCTGAGGCAGAGAGGGCTTTGAGGCCATCACGGTTACCTTTGTTTACATTTAATTAATTTGAAGATTTTCCAGCTGCACTTGCCAGCAGAGGCAAAAACATGCTGCTTGCTCACTCTGTGGTGGGAAGGAAGGGAACATGCAATCACCCCACAGAGAGGAAGACTGCAGGGCCTCCAGGGCCTGTGGATGGAGGGGGACTAGATGGGGATATACACCTTGGAAGTTAATGCTCTGAGATGCCCCAGTGCTCCCATCCTTTCCTACCCAAAACTGCAGAGCCTGGCTCATGCTCCTGCCGCACACTGAGCCCTGCAGACTCCTGCCAGCTTATGCAGACAGTGGTTCCCAGGAGACCTCAAGGACCTCTCTGAACCTATAAAAGGTGAGTAGAACCAGTGCTCCGGCTGTGACCAAGGGAAGAGGCTTGACCTGAACCAAGGACTCACCTTGCCCGTGGACTTGACCCCTTTCCAGATGCAGAAGTAACAGATGATCCAAGCCAGCAGCAGACACAGAGCCAGCTCCCAGCGGAGACCACCCAGGTGCTGGATGCCGTCAGAAATCTTCAGCACTCGCCTCCTGCGTTGGGGGAAGCAAAGGAACATGCAAGGGTCACTGATGCTGGCCACTAATGTTCCCAACACCATGCTGGTTCTCACCTCCTCAGTGCCTGATGGCTCTGGGGAGAAAAGCTGTCTCAGTAACCAGGGCCAGGCCTGAGCTGAAAGCCTCGGAGCAATTAAGCAGTGCTCTCCTCTGAAAAATACTGCCAGCCTGGCAAGTCACACATGGACATGCAAAGTTCTCTTGCATTTCTGACATCCTCCAGTCCTCAAAGTGAGGGGTACACTGCACTTGCCATGCAGAATCCATCAGGACCACCCAAGAAGCAATGTTGTCCAACCCCCTCTCCATAGCACACCTCTCTCTTTTGAGGCAGCCACATAATTCACCTGAGGACACAGAGCAGAACAGGGCATCCCATTCTGTGACTAAGAGCCAACCACGACCACCATAATCCCCACTGCACAGTCAGAAGAGGCCACCTAGAGCATCCCCTTGCAGCCAGTGTGGAGATAAAGTCCTGGACTATGTGGACCTTGGTACAAATGAGGTCAGATCATAGCAGACTTTCCATGTCATCTGTATGTAAAACCTTCCTCATCACTTCCAAAAGGAAGGACTCATTCTCCTCCATCCCCTACACCACACAGTTGGACCTGAGTGTGAAACCCCAGGGTGCAGTCCCAAAAACCCAAGCCTGAGACAGGCAGAGAGAGACTTGCACAATGCTGGAGCCCAGCAGCAATGTCCACTCTGCTACAAAAGACAGCAATTATCCCAAAATAAAGGTGCTGCTGGGGAGCCCTAGTGTAAGACACTCTGCTGCCCTGCCTGCCCTGCAGCCTTGATTGAGGGGGGGAGAGAAGGGCTGGAATATCACACTGCTCTCTCAGACACGCTTCGTCACATTGCTCTTTGCCTGCTTCTGGGGATGTGGACTCTAACCAGTGGAAAGGGTGCCTGTGGACTGGAACTAACTGGGTGCTGTACTGCAGCCAGGAGAGACCTCTGGAGCATGCCATCAGCCCACTGGCAGGTCAGCACTCCTCAAAGAAATGCTGGCCTCCTTCCTCCCTGCCCAGGGAGGGTGGGAACAGATGCTGCTTCAGAGGCAATGGACAGTGGGAATTTCCAATCCCGTGCCACTTATTCCCCAGTAACACAGGGATGGTCACAGCACTGATGGAAACAACAACTTCTCCAGTGTTCAGCCTCAGGAAAAGCAGTCTAAGGCAGGCCACCATCTAATCACTTGTGAGCAGCAGGCAGTGGGAGACCACAGGCACAGGGAGCACACAGGAAACAAAGAAAATTTAAAAGCTTTAAAAGCAGTGTCCCTGTGCTGAGCTGAGGAAGCCATGGGGGTGCTGTGTGTGCGCTCCATCCACTGCTGAGGGCAGTGGGGCAGAGCCCTCCATCACCCAGACACACAGGGGGAATGCACGGTGGCAGCACAGGGGTTACCTGCACACTCATTCAGCTGGGGCTCAGTGCTCACCTGGGCCTGCTGAGGGTCAGCAGCCATCCTAGGCCAACACCCCTATGCCCTCATCCCAGAAATAAAGCTACTCTCTGCCTCAGGGTAACTAACACAAGGGGAAAAGATAGTGAAAATGAGGAACCAAATTTCAGTGTGAAGTTGTCTGACCCGAGCACTTCGTTTCGATTTTGGTGAGTTTCTCTCCTCAGCATAACTTGCATATTAGTTGCCCCGTAGTGAAAACATTGCTTCTTTTCCTGTTTTTGAGATAAGACTAGCTCACATACAAAAGTCACCACCCACCATGCCAGAGAACATGCTGGTATCACAGGGATTCAAAGGAAAGAGGTCAAAAAAGAAAGAGACCAAAAAGGCCAAAAGGTCCAGAGGGCCAGGAACACAGCATCAGAGAAGGACAAAGTCAGGTGGCTCTGAGGCATGCCAGCACAGCTCCAGAGCAACACCATGGGCCCAGCGATGTTAGCCTTGGCTGACAGGGCTGCCCTTGAGAGCCTTCACTCTGACCTGCCCAGCCTCCCCCCTCGTGTCCTCTGCTGCCAAGGGTGGGTTAATAGGATGTGCAGGGTTTGTCCCGTGCCCAGGGAAGTTATGTCTGAGAGGGAGGGGATGTCCTTTACTTACTCCCAGAACTCGATGACCGGGGATGTGGCATTTTCACTGGTCACGTTGAGCGTGGAGTTCGCCTTCTGGAGCTCAACACAGCTCCCTGCGGGAAAGGCCCAGGGAGAGGAGGAGTGTAAGCAGCAGAGCCCGGAGTACCAGAGGATCTGAAAAATCTCTCCCTGTCCATCCACACTGTTGAAACTCACTGACACTGACTCTGGGACAAATTTTGTATAGTCCCAAGGATGCACAAACAAAAAGTCCCTTCCATGGAAAGGCTGGCAAGACATCTAGGACACTTAAGAGGATAGCATTTAATTTGTCCTCCCAGTGGGCACAGTCCTGATCAGCGCTGGGTCTGTGGCTAACACACAGAACAGGATGACTGAAAGATGCGAAGAAGGAAGGTGCCCATGGTAGCTGGAGCCCAGAGCAGGAGTCACCAGGGAGGCCACCACTGTCCAGCACTGGTGCTCTCCAGCAAAGACCCAGATCAACCAAGCCTCTCCCACAAAAGTGCCAACAGCCCTGCAGTGACCCAAACCCTACATCCCACCCACACAAGAGCAAGACACTCTCCTGAGGCTTGGCCCTGGGCAGCAGCAGGTTTCCCTCAGCCTGGACCTGCTGGAGGACAGGCAGAGGGCTCCACACCCACCTGTGTTCCACTCGTGGTCACAGCTGCCCCAGGGGAGGTCGATGGTGAACGAACTGAAGAGATAAAACAAGGCCCAGGCCAGGACAATGATGTAGTAGAAGTTCAGCAGTATGACGATGACCTGGGAGGCGTAGCCAATCCCTGCAGAAAGCGAGCCCCGAGGGCAGGTGACCCGCGTGCCAGGGGCCGGGAGCAGGATTCCCTTTGGGAGCTGCTGCTCCACGTTTGGAGGGCGCTGCTGGGTGAGTGGCAGTGGGGCAGCCACCCGTCCCCTCCCCAGAGGCCACCGTGCCACAGCAGTGGGCATCCAGTCAGGGACCCCAGGCAGCCCTCTTCCTGCTGCCCCACCACAGCCTTCCCTGGGGAATGGGTGGCAGTGGGAGGGACCCTGGGCAGGGGATGGTTGGAAAAGCACCCAAAGGGCAGAAAGAGACAGTGGTGCTGCACCTGCTGAGTCACAGCTCTTCTAATAAAATTACTTATCTTATATTTTTCACTTTCCCTTTCCCCTTCTATTTGGGAACCTCTTTTATTAACACTGCACACCTTCTCTGGAAGGTGGTGGAGAAGCATCTAAAGGTTTTGGCACATGAGGAGGAGGCAACTGTGACTTTCAGAGGAATCATGGCAAGTGGCTTAAGGCTGGATACCTGTGATGGAACAGTGCTAGAAATGGAGGATCTGACTCCTAACAATTCATTAAGAGAGCTGGCACCTTTCACCAGTAAGGTTTCAAGCCACCTGTAAACTCACAAAGATGACAGAGTATTGACTTAAAAAACCAGCAGCATTCTTTAGGTTCCTCATAATCACCAGAAGCATTTTCCCCATTTACCTCTTAGAGAACGACCTCGACGAGGCACAAAGCTCCTGGCCAGAGCTGTGGCCATGAAAAAGGAAACTAGGATGCAATGTAATAATGAGAAGTGTTTGGTGAAAAAGGTGATCAATTTTTCTGGCACGATTTCGGAAAGGGGGCAGCCAGTGGCTCCCAGGCAGGTGGCAGGGGGTGTGTGGAGGTGCATAACAACCCAGGCTGTGGGGAGACATCTCTGCTCATCCCCCCGGGGTCCCAGGGTCTCCCCACCTCAGCACGCCCTCCCAGCTCCTCCCACTCACCTTCAAAGAGGGGACAGATCTTTCTCCAGGCAGTCACCCCTCCCTGGCTGGTGTACTGCCCCAGCGCTGTCTCCAGGAAGAACACCGGGATCCCGCAGGTGAAGAGGAAGATGAGGTAGGGGATGAAGAAGGCACCTGGCAGATTCAAGTGGCAGACAGAAAAATAAGCCCCATGAGGTGATTGAGGTCAGGCTGTTTCCAGCCGGTCACCAGGCAGCTTCCTCCTGGGTGGGACAGCCTAGGAGGGATGGGGGCTGTGGAGATTGAAAGATCACAGACAGGATGCCAGGAAAAAAATTTTCCTCACATTTCATCTTCTGGAGTGATGTAATTACATTAATAATTCAATATGTGCAAAGACTGGAGAAGAAAGTTGTCAATAGCTGTATGGAAATACAGAGGAACACTCAGCTGTAAAGACATCACAACCTTTAACCAGGTTGGTGGCTCCTTTCACATGGATTATTGTGACTGAGTAAGCTGACAAACCCATGGATGACAATACCAAGGCTCTGAGGAGCACATGGAGACTGACACTTTGGCCCAGTCTGTGGGATTGCTCAATTATTTCCTCGCCGAAAAGCAGCAGACATGCGAAGGAGGAGCAGGTAGTGCAGGAAAGTATGTACGTCACAGCAGCAGCCAGGGCTGCCCTCCTGTTCCAGCCCTGTCACGAAACAGGCAGGGAGAGAGAAAACACTTCAGGCTTTTGATTACCCCAGGTTAATGCTGAGTGCAGTAATGTAATGGCCTTTACCCCACCGAGCACAGGAGACAGCCCCACAAGATGGTCCGTGCACATCATGTGCCACTGGGGCTGCTCAAGCCCTGCTGGAAGGCAGGGACACAGGTCAGGAAAGAGGTGGACCCAAGCAGAGAGCAGCACCTTGGCTGTGGTGGGCCCAGAGGGTGTGCAGGGTCAGGGGGGAAGCGCAGGCAGGCACCAGTTCTGGTTTCCCTGCACAGGCCTTTTCCCTGTCTGCCTGATGCTGCCTGGCTCTGGGCTCAGCTCCGTGGGCCTGTGTGGGAAATAACAATCCTGGTGCACAAGAGAACTCAAAACCCAGGAGACTTCCTTAAGAAGCTTAGCTGGCATGCAGGGGCAGGGAAAGGGAAGGCGGACCTTGGGGACTGGCCGGGATTCCCACCCTGTGCTCATCTCAGCCAGGTACAGAGCCACAGCCCCCTTCTTG